>JAEQBH010003604.1:0-569704 GCA_016808115.1 Tetrastigma voinierianum
TTATATTTTTTATGATAAAACCAAATACGGTAAAATCATTTTCTTTATGATGTGCTATAATCAAGGTCCGCAGATCAATAAGACTCTTAATTTTTTTTTCTTCCTCTATTACTTTCCTAAGCTTCCAAATGGTGCCTTTAAAGTGGAGAGCTGTGGGATCCATCTCATAAATGACCATTATGCCCTAGGGATCACCATCATCATCAACAGAATGAGAACCAAGATATGTCTTCCTCCGTCTGCTTATTTATATTGCCGTGAAGATGTTGAGTTCAAATGTTAGTATTAGATTAGTTTAAATACATTAAAATAATAATGATGAAATAGAAATGATAAGCACATTTCTATTACAATTAAAAAATTATAACCCAAGACAGTTTTTTTTTGAATGAGACTTGTTTGAGTTAATTCTTTTGCAACTTTTATATTAGAATAAGAAAGTCACTATCTTGCTCAAGAAATCGATTATTACTCACACAGTTAAGCTTTGCGCCGCTTCTGCTTTCTTTCCTTAAATTGATTTATATTGTTTTGGCGAAATGATTTAATTTCTAATGTTTTGGAAGATATCGATGCTCTGGATAGGAGAGAATTTTTTTGCATTATATACGGGTTCCACTAATCTAAGACGCATTTTAAAAGTCACAGAGCCTCGACCAAAAGCGATAATATGTACGGAGTTGAGCCAGTATATTAAATTCAGACGTGTTCTCGACTCCAACCCGATACGCATGCCCTGCTCCATTCGCCCCGTAGGGGTGTTTATCCATTTTTTCGCAATCCCATGCTTATTTCATTACATCCCACATCGATATGCTAAACTTCATAACACTATATGTGCATTTTAATTCTCTCAACCCACAGACAAGTTTAAAAGTCGTGGACTCATGAGGAACCAAAACGTATTAAATATCTATATTTGGCCGACGGCCGTTACACATATAAAAGAGATAAATCTAACGTTCGTGGTCAGGAGTATCAGCTAAGATAATAATAACAAGCATTTGAAGTTTGTTAAATGTTTGGTGGTTGTTGCTAGTTTATAAATATATATGATTTATAAAATGTTTATTTATGGTAGTTTTAATTTTAATTCATATGTGTATTTTTTTAGTTTCCTTACTCTTTCTAAGATAATTTCAGGAAAATTTTGTGAAATTTCTTATCTATTTCTCCATTTAAGTTAAACGATTTTTTTGTTTTTTTCAATTTGTGTTTGAATCCGACATATTACCTTCAAGTTAAGTCATGGAATCCATTTTTCTATTCCTTGAAGTTCAAATCATATAAATCCTTCATCAAGTGATTAGTTCAATTGTAAAGAGGGGCCCTAAGGAATAGCATCAAGAGGAGAGATTTATTTCCTTTGATTTTGGATATGTATCACAAATATAATTATTTTAAAATGAGGGTCGATTTTTTTTTTTTTTCACTTTAGTTTTGAGTCATTTGAGAGTCAAAAGCTTTTTTTTTTTTTTTTTTTTTTTTTTTTTTTTTTTTTTTTTTTTTTTTTTTTAAAAACTAGTGTAGATGAGGAATTTTACTAAGAAATAATTTCTCTGGGTTTTCTTTGAAATTTGAGTGCATATATTATATATGTGAACATTTCTTAGAAATCTCCGGCAACTTTCCATCAAAGATCTTGTTATTGAGTGGGAAAATGACAAAAATCAAAAGCCAAAGGAAAGACCTTGACTCCTAATAGAAGAAAAGTTAAAGCAAAATAGATGGAAGGTTTCTTGAAAATTCCTAATCATTGGAAAAACTAGCAAAAATAGAAAATTTTAAAAATATACATATTTTTAAATCCATTGGTTTTATAATTATTTCCTAATCTATAATATTTGTAAGATAATGTGTAATTGCAATAGATAACTATATATATATATATATATATATATAATATAATACAATATTTTAGGTGACTCGCATATCGCTTTTTTGTTTGATGAAAATAATAAAAATGACAAGGGCACAAAGCCTTGCGATAATGATACACATGATCAAGGTATACCGATAATTTTTATAATTTAATATCCAATGTTTATAAATACCATTTTTATTGTGAACTATATTTTAACGATCAATCGATCTACTGATATAGCACATTATCTAGAAAGCATTGTTAATTTCATTTCAATTCAATCAGAAATATTTTTTAAATTATATATATATATACCTTTTAATAAAATGCTTTAAAATTATAATATTTTAATTATTTTGAAAATATATTTATTTAATATAATAAAAAATTAAAGCATTTTCCTTCAAAGAATTTTTTTAAAAAAAGGTTAACAAGTGGGTTTTCAAATAATTAAAGCTATGAGTTATTTTCACCTTTACCCTCAATAAAGGTAGACAACCAATTATTCCACTGAATGAATAAAGTAAAAAGATAATAATGTTATACAATCATAAGAAAAAAACAAAGTTGCTTTGATGGTTATTTTCTTCTATTGTTTTTAGCCTCTCACACTCCCACTGACCTAGTCATTACTTTTTGACCAGCACTTCATACTCTTACTAACTTTTAAACATTACTTGTTTTCAACAAAACTTAAAGCAAATGTTATGGTGTTTTTTTATTCAAGTTTTGAAAACACAAGACAACATATTTCATTGAAAACTGTTTTTTAATAAATACTTTTGTTATAATGTAATAAATTGGGATCCCTCTCTTTTTATGTCCAATCTTTTTAAATTTTGAGCACTTTACCACACTATCTAGGCATGATAGTAGAGAGTGATCATATAAGATTATTTTAACTTTCTTAATCGGCAACTAATGCCTCAATACAATACAAGACGAGACCACCCAAACATGAGATTATTTATAATTAAACAATATGTGTGGGATCGATTAAACACTAAACTAAATTATGGATTATTTTTATCAATTACCCCTTATTTAAATTCATTAATGTATTTATTTTGAACTTCATACTTATTATATGTTTTTAAATTGCATAATTACCTTGAAAGTCTGAGTTGATATAAGCATGAATTAATATTTGTTTAGCTCTTACATCACTTCATTTTTAAAGGTGAAGCAACTGGAGAATGTTTTGATTTAATATATATATATACCCATACATATATTATTAAACTTTTTTTTTCTTTTTTCTTTTTTCTTCTCGTAAATATTTTGTCCTATCCAAGACCTTATATATTTGAAATGAATTATTGAATTTAGATGCAAAAGATACCCACAGTCTCACTACTTCCATTAATTGAATGTTATCATTCTAGGAACGAATGGAATACCGTAATAAAGTAGTCTAAACAACAATAAATCTCTTTGCAGATTATTCTTCGACCATCTCCCATTTGATACGATGATTCCTAAGCGACTGTTGAGTCGGAAAGTATTAAGGAAAGAAAATAAAAGGAAAATAAAAATGCGTTTAAACTTAATAAATTAATTTTACATGCTTATTTAAACTCATTTCATGTGTTTCCTTCATTATATAATATAAAGACTAAAAATTTTAAAATATGTAAAATTTTGAGTAATTTTGATTATATTTAATTTTATTTTATATTTTTTATGATAAAAACTAAATACGAAAATCATTTCTTATGACAAAGAGAATCAAGGTCCGCATCGCCGTGAAGTACTTAATTTTTTTTTTTTCTTCCTCTATTACTTTCCGGTTTCCAAATGGTGCCTTAAAGTGGAGAGCTGTGGGATCCATCTCATAAATGACCATGCCCTAGATCACCATCATCAACAGAATGAGAACCAAGATATGTCTTCTCTCCGTTCCGTTTTATTTATATGTTTGGGAAGATGTTGAGTTCAAATGTTAGTATTAGATTAGTTTAAATACATTAAAAATAATGTAATGATGAAATAGAAATGATAAGCACATTTCTATTACAATTAAAAAATTATAACCCAAGACAATTTTTTTTTTTGAATGAGACTTGTTTGAGTTAATTCTTTTGCAACTTTTATATTAGAATAAGAAAGTCACTATCTTGTCGGCGAATTCTGATTATTACTCTGCTGGTGAGGGGTAAGCTTTGTGCTGCTTTCGTTTCTTTCCTTAAATTGATTTAGTATTGTTTTGGCGAAATGATTTAATTTCTAATGTTTTGGAAGCATATCGATGCCTGATAAAGGGAGAATTTTTTTGGTATTATAAATGGGTTCCACTCAATCTGACGCTTTAAAAGCTCACAGTTCTTTGACCAAAAGTTTTACACATGCACGAGGTCACGTCGTTATTAAATTGAGACGAAATGATCTCCCAATCCCGATATGCACGCTCGTTCACGGCCCAGGGTGTTTATCAATTTTTCTTGCAATCCCATAAAGCGGTATTTTGCCACATCCCACACGGATATGCTAGTAAAACTTCATAACACTATATGCACGACTTCTCTCAACCTTAATGTATTAACGCTAGTCGCGACTCATATAACCAAAACGTATTAACAATCTATATATCGGATTCGTCGTTACAATATATGTATTAAATCTAGAAATAAATATTTTAATAGATATCGCTCGTGATATTATCAACAAGCATTCAAGCTTCGATAGACGTTTAATAGCTACGCTACTTTATAAATATATATGATTTATAAAATGTTTATTTATGGTAGTTTTAATTTTAATTCATATGTGTATTTTTTTAGTTTCCTTTACTCTTTTCTTAAGATAATTTCAGAAAATTCTCATGAATTTCTTATCTATTTCTCCATTTAAGTTAAACGATTTTTTTTTGTTTTTTTTTCAATTTGTGTTTGAATCCGCCATATTACCTTCAAGTTAAGTCATGGAATCCATTTTTCTATTCCTTGAAGTTCAAATCATATAAATCCTTCATCAAGTGATTAGTTAAATTGTTAAGAGGGGCCCTAAGGAATAGCATCAAGAGGAGAGATTTATTTTTGATTTTGGATATGTATCATAACATAATTATTTTAAAAATGGAAAAACGATTTTTTTTTTTCACTTTAGTTTTTGAGTCATTTGAGAGTCAAAAAAAAAAAAAAAACTAATGTAGATGAGGAATTTTAATAAGAAATAATTCCCTGGGTTTTCTTTGAAATTTGAGTGCATATAATATATATGTGAACATTTCTTAGAAATGTCCGGCAACTTTCCATCAAAGATCTTGTTATTGAGTGGGGAAATGACAAAATCAAAAGTCAAAGGAAAGACCTTACCCTAATAGAAGAAAAGTTAAAGCAAAATAAAATGGAAGGTTACTTGAAAAAATTCCTAATCATTGGAAAACTAGCAAAAATAAATTTTAAAAAATATACATATATTTTTAAATCCATTGGTTTTATAATTATTTCCTAATCTATAATATTTGTAAGATAATGTAATTATAATGTATAAATATATATATAATATCATACACATTGAGGACCTTCGTGATATACTTTTATTTGGAGTAAAATAATAGTTAGTGATGCGCACCAAAGCCCTCAAGTGATACGATACATTGGGCGATCAAGGTATAGCGCGTTTTATAATTTGTCATATCCAATGTTTATAAATACCATTTTACGTGAACCATATTTTAACGACCACCGATCTATGGATATATGTGCACATTATCGTAAAGATTGTTTATCTCATTTCAATTCAACTGCAAATATTTTTAAAATTATATATATATATATATATATATATATATATATATATATATATAAGGCCTTTTAATAAAATAAGTTTTTAAAATTATAATATTTAATTATTTGAAAATATATTTATTTAATATAATAAAAAAATTAAAGCATTTTCCTTCAAAGCATTTTTTTTAAAAAAGGTTAACAAGTGGGTTTTCAAATAATTAAATATGAGAATTGAGAAGCACGTGTTTCTATAAGTCTTACATTACACTACAAGACTTGATCTTAATACATCCCGCAGAAGCCCGTTTTTTACCACTTAGTTAAATATTAGCTTTCAAGAAATTACTTTTCATTATCCATGAACATAAAAATAATTTCGTATTTTTATAAAAGTAAAATAAAATTTAGGAAAAGATAAGAAAATAAAAATGGTCTAATTTAATGCAAATGGTCTAAATTTTAATCCGTCAATATAAACGAAGTTTATTGAATAAGAATCGCATTTGTTGTGTTTTTCTAAAAATTAAAAGGAAATAAATAGCTTAAAAGGAAAAGGAAACAAGCTTGTGAGGTGTGGGTGTGACCACACGGAGGCTGGCGGCACACGCGTTAAAGTTGCCCCCAAATCCCTGACTACTTAAAGTCTCATTTTATCGAACCCTAGCAAGACCGCCTCCCTCCTCTCTCTCTTCTCCTGTTCATCTCCTTTATCATCTCTCTTCTGTTCATCTCCTCTAATTTGCTCAATAATGCATGGCCGATCGGTATGTCTGATGCTTGAGACGGCGTGGGGCCACGACCTGTATTTCGCCTAAGGCTTGGGGATCGAGTTGCGGTTAAGAGAATCCAGAAGTCTGGTTTGGTTCATTTTTCTTCCTCTTCGTCCGATTAGATGTTGTATTTTTGTATTTGATTTATTTCAAGATTTTATGAATTTTATGGCCTGAATATGATGATAAACTGGGTAAATCAGAAAATTTTCCCTTTTACTGGGTGGGGGAGAAATGAAATGAAACACCCACCCCCATAGGTTAGTTTAATCCGATGCCCATAGGGCCATGCCTCATCCATCTTTGCGTCAATTGTTGAATTTTGAGATATCCTACTCTTAAAATATGTAAGATAAATTATAGGTATGATTGATTTCATTGAAGCAGAGAAGCCAGCCCCCTCCATGGCTTTTGGTAGTTTTAATTTGTTTTGTTTTGCCAATTCTTCATATATGAGCATCAGAGCATGCATACTACTTAGTACTTACACACCTGATCCTCAACTTCCGTTTCCTCTAATAAGCTATTTGATGGGGATATCATCTAATTAAGATGGGTGGGTCATGGAGATTTTATGAATTTGGTCAGCTTGAGAGGGGAAGTATTCCGATTTTTTAATCTGAAAACGTGACGGCTGATTGAGGGTGAGGTTCAGGTTGGAGTTGCACTGAAGTGTTGCTATGGTTAAGGCTTTAACAGTTACTCGGGGCGGGGCGGGAACGGGGTTGTGAGTTTTTTTTGTTGACGGGTATGGGAAGAAACAAAGCGGCCCGACACGGGTTTGAGCGGGGAACGGGGGTAGAACAAATTAATCGGGAACGGGGAACGGGGAACGGGGAACGGGAACGGGAACGGAAACGTTGCCATCCTTACTTTTGCTATCCTTTAGAGCGCCAACCTTCCTTCCTGCAAATCTCATGGTCCCTTCCTCAACATCTAATTCTACCGTTCCTTTCTGACTGAACATTAACATCAGAATCATCTTTTTTTTTCTCCGGTTTAACAGAGACAGAATTCAGCTGAAGACGGTATTAAACTACGCCTCGCCCGAAATGGCTTCCACAAGCGCTCAAATGGTGTCTGATTCTTCTCCTTCCATGCGTATATGCCTTTACGACGTGTTCTTGAGCTTTAGAGGGGAAGACACCCGCCACAATTTCACCGATCACCTCTATACTGATCTGGTTCGAAGAGGCATTACAACTTTCAGAGACGACAAACTTAAGAGAGGAGAAGAGATTCAGCCTGAGCTTCTAAAAGCTATTGAAGAATCAAAATCTTCCATTGTTGTTTTCTCTAAAAATTATGCTGATTCAAGGTGGTGTTTAGAGGAGCTTGCAAAGATCATGGAGGTAGAAAGGAATATAAGCAAATAGTAGCGCCAATTTTCTACCATGTGGATCCATCTGATATCCGCAAACAAAGAGGGAGCTTTGGAGAATCATTCACCACCAAGTATGATTATGAAGAAAATTGGAAGGACAAGGTAGAGAGGTGGAGGGAGGCCTTGACTCAAGCAGGCAATATTTCCGGATGGCATATCAACAACGAGGTAATTTACAACTTATTTTTTTAGCTTTTTTATTAATTGTTATTATTATTATTATTAGCTTTCATTTATTAGAATACTTAAATTTGAGTCATGCACTGTATCACTAGTATTCCAAGACTTGTAGCAATTTATTAAGTTAAGAAATTCTCATAATTTGGTTCAATAATTTAAGGTTGTTTTGTTCGCAAAACTTTTAGATCATGTTTTGGTTGAGGAAAGTTTAAAAGAAAATGTAAAGAAAGAAAAGAAAATAGAAAGTAAAAATAAATAAATAAATAAATATATAATATTATTTATTTTATTATAATAAATTATTTTTTAATATTCTACTAAACTTATCTAATTTCACTATATGAAAAATTAAATATTTTAAAATATATGTAATTTTTTAATTATTTTTTTATCATATATATATATATATATATATATATATATATATATATATATATATATATATATATATATATATATAGGGAGATATATTTCTTCTTGCTATTTGCTTTGATTTCTTTCTTCTTTATTTTTTATTTTTAATGTTTTTTACTAATTTATAATTTGATTAATACTGAATTTGTAAATACAAGATAAGTTTTTTAAAAGTGGTCCCTATTCTTTAGATTTTATCCATTCATTTTAGATAAATAGTTTATTTTACATTCTGTAAAGTGCTGTTATTGACTTAAAATCTAAAAAAATTTTGTCAACATAATTTTTTATCTATTCTAATCATTTGTGTCATTATTGTCAACATACATAATTTTTTTTTATCAATTCTATTGTTGTTATTGTTTGTGTCATTATTTATGTTATAAATGATGTTTTTGTGTATTCCAATTTATGTCGATAAATGTTAATTACAAGTGATATTATTTCTTTTAAATCAATTTTTACTAACTAAGTTTGCAATTCTTTAGTAATTAATCATCTACTCTTTACTCATATGGTTTTGGTTGGTTGTTAAAGTGAATTTGAAGATTTGGAACAAAATATAATGCAACCTTTTTAGAAATTAATTTAGAAGTAAAATCAATTTTCAGAAAGTTAAACAAATGGTTTGATCTATATTAATTAGCTAGGTAACTACATAGCCACTTTAAACTATTGAAAAACCTCGTGATTTTCATAGTTCTATTTAGTGTAGTTCGTAAACTATGTTAAATATCCAATTTCAAGAATAAAATATAAATTCAAACGATATAAAACGTGCATCAATACTAGAGCAACATAATAATTATAGATTAGTTGGAAAATACAATAATTCTAGAACACAATATATTGTTTAATAAATGTAACTTTTATTTGAAGGAAAACAAGAAGAATTAAGGTCCAAAATGGCAAGAGTTTGAAATTTTGGTAAAGAAAACCTTCAATTTTATGAAGGTTGAATAAAGAATAAAAAAATATGCTAAATTAAGATAAACAAATGTTATTTTCGAAATTAAACAATTAAAGGTTATTAATACTTGATTGCTCTTAATTAAAAAAATAGGGATTAGAGCATATTTCTTTATTGATTCTATAATCTCTTTACTTATTTATAATTGTTATCCATGATTCTATATATTTCTTTCCTCTTATACATTTTGTTATTCTTGATTTTATGCCTATGCTTGATTATTTTCATTTTATCATTTTTTTTAATAATATACATATAATGGTTGGATACAAACTCAACCATGCAGGGAGTTAGAAGTCTGCCATAAGGGGGAGATCTCGCAGATTCAAATTACAAAATTTTATATTTGTATGAAAATTTTTAAATTGAATCGCTAACTTTTTCTTTTATATTTTTAATGAATTGAATAACTTGTCAATGATATAAGTGTGTAAATGTTATAATAAAATTTTAAGAAAGTCTAATGTACTAAATTAAAGGCAAAATATAACTAGATAAAATTCTAAATAAAAAATATTAAAAAAATTTAGCAATAATATTTATAATTTAAATAAAACATTAAACAAATGTTTTAACCAAAACTTTCAAAGCTCTTCAAATAAATTATATTCTATAAGTGATTTTTTTTAAACATAAGTAAATTAAAAGACATTTAGTATAATTTTTAATGCAAAGTTAACTTAATGGAAAGTTCATATTTTGATTTTTCTGATTTTTCTTTTTCTTGTCATGCACATGATATTGAAGAAATGTTTAAATATGCAAAATGAAATTTCAGTTAATGTTGTTATCTTGATACCAAAAGCCATCAAATTACCTTGATGTCTTGTTATCATTTATTAACTTCACCATGTGTTCTTCTCTTATCTTGAAAAATGTTCTTCTTTTAACATATTTCATAATTGTGCATGAATCGTGAGCATATCAAGGAAATTACTATCGCATAAGCTAATAGAATATTGAATTTTAAACTTTGTTTGTTGAGGATAATTTAGTAGGAATGGATTCTATTTTCAAAACTGAGTTTGGGATTAAGGATGGAGTCAAATGATGTTCGCATGGTTGATCTGTGGTATTGTGGAATAGGCAAGACAACTATCGCTAGATATGTATATAATCACTTTCAGATTTTGAATGTAGTAGCTTTCTTGAAAAAGAAGAGGCTCACAAAATAAAGACCTAGTTCGCTTTACAAATCAACTTTAATGATATGCTAGGTGGAAGAAATCAAAAGATAAGCAATGTTTTCGGCGAGCCAATATGATAAAATATAGTCTTCGCTTTCGAAGGCTCTTATTTTGTTTTTGATGATACGATGATATGGACTTATCTGAGGTTTAGTTGGAAATCATGATTGGTATGGTAAAGGAAGAATCATCATCACAACTAGAGATAAGCATTTGCTAACTATGCTTAAAGTTGATTATTCACACGAGGTTGAAGAACTAAATTCCATTGAAGCACCTGCTTCTTTAAATAATATGCCTTTCGGGCTAAATCTTTTAGCAGGATTTTGAAAGCCTCCTTCATCGTGTGATGCATTATTGTCAAGGTCTTCCGTTAGCTTGAAGTTTTGGGCTCTTTATGTGACAAGACAATTAGTGAATGGGAAAGTGAATTGTATAAATTGGAAAAAGAACCTATAAAATTCAAAAAGTGCTTAAAATAAGTTTTGATGGATTAGGATGGTACATAAAAGGTGGTATTCCTGATATTGCTTGCTTTTTGAAGGCGAAGATAAAGACTTAGTGTCAAAAATATTGGATGGTTGCAAGTTGTATGGTGAAATTAACATAAGAGTACTATGGGAGAGATGTTTGATAACTATTTCACACGATAGAATATATATGCATGATTTGATACAAAAAATGGGTTTGAAAATTGTTCAAGAACAATATCCCGAGGAACCTAGCAAATGGAGCAGACTATGGAATCCAAGTGATATCTATTCTGCATTTATAGCAAAAAGGAGGATCAAAGTAAATTCACTACATACTTCCACCTTTTAGGAGATAAAGATTAGTATTTTTTTTCTTAAAATTTTGGATTTTTAGTTTTCTTTTCTAATTCTTTGTTCTGTTTTCCCGTAGGATGAAAAATGTTGAAACCATATCTCTAGAGTTATCTAGATCAAAATGAAATATGGTTCACCAAAGTAGTGTTTGCGCATATGAAGAAAGTGTTTGCTAAGATGAACAAACTTAGTTGCTCAAAGTCTATTATAATGACTCACTGGCCCCTTCGTGAGAAAGGAGTATAAACATTTCTCCCGAGGGCTTTCTCAATTTCCTCGTGACTAAGATATCTCTATCGGGAAGGTTTGGAGTCTTTTACACGAACTTTGATTCAGAGAACCTTGTTGCAATCAACTTGAAGGGTAGCAATATAAAAAAACTTTGGAAAGGGAAGAAGGTACAACCGTTATTGAGTTTATTGTTTTTATATTAATTTCAATTAAATTCAGGATTTTTTTATTTTTTTTTAAAATGTTTTTTTATTTTTATTTTTTTTTTGTTATAGAATCATGAAAAATTGAAGTTCGTTGATGTAAGCGCCTCACAACAACTCATCAAAATGCCAAATTTCTCAAGTATGCCAAATTTGGAGATTGAATATTGAGGTTGTACAAGCTACAAATTGCATTATTATCCATCGGTGCATTTCAGTGAAATGCTAAAGGAGCTTTTTGGATAGAATCATATTAAGGAACTCCTGGGCAGTATTGGATGTGTTTGGAATTTCAAAACTATTTCTCCGAGAAATTGTTCAAAATTCTGAGAAATTTCCAGATTCAAGGAAATATGAAATGCTTAAAGATGCTTCTTTTCGTGGATAAAGATCATATCGCTTAACTCCTAAGTAGCATTGGATGTTTAATCGAAACTATTTCTATGGGGTGTTCAAAATTTGAGAAATTTGTGAGATTCAAGGAAATATGAAATGCTTAAAGATGCTTTTTTTGGATAGAATCATGCATATGAACTCCAGTACTTGATGTTGGGAATCTTTGGAAATTATTTCTTGTGGGGTGTTCAAAATTTGAGAAGTTTCAGAGATCTACAACATGAATGCTTGTGTTAAGCTTTTTGGATAGAATCACATTAAGGAACTCCCAAGTAGCATTGGATGTTTGGAATCTCTGGAAATTATTTCTCTAAAGGGGTGTTCAAAATTTGAGAAATTTCCAGAGATTCAAGGAAATATGAAATGCTTAAAGGAGCTTTTTTTGGATAGAACTGTTATTAAGGAACTCCCAAGTAGCATTGGATGTTTGGAATCTCTGAAAACTATTTCTCTGAGAAATTGTTCAAAATTTGAGAAATTTCCAGAGATTCAAGGAAATATGAAATGCTTAAAGACGCTTCTTTTGGATAGAACTGTTATCAAGGAACTCCCAAGTAGCATTGGATGTTTGGAATCTCTGGAAACTATTTCTCTAGAGGGGTGTTCAAAATTCGAGAAATTTCCAGAGATTCAAGTAAATATGAAATGCTTGAGTAATCTTGATATAAAAAATAGTGCTATTAAAGAACTCCCGAATAACATTGATTGCTTGGAGGCTCTTAAAGAGCTTTATATCAATGGTTGCCCAAATCTTGAGAAGTTCCCTGAGATCCAAAGGAATATGGGGAGCCTATCTTCTCTTCGTATAAGTGGGATTGATATTAAAGAATTACCCTACTCAATAGCTCATTTCACCGGACTTCAATACTTAGTTTTGAAAAACTGCAAATACTTGAAGAGTCTTCCAGGTAGCATTTGTTGGATTGAAGTCACTTTGTCAGTTCAATGTATATGGTTGTTCAAATCTAGATCTAAAGGGTTATTGGGAGATCATTGAGGAGTTGGAACATTTGAAAAATCTTTGTTTGGGTGGAATGTCGGCTATAACAGAGGTGCCATCATCAATTGGACATCTAAAAAATCTTCGTGATTTGAACTTGGATAAATTGTGAGAACTCCTTGTGACTCTTCCAAACTCGCATTGGGTAATATGACACATCTTCGAAGCCTCATTCAAGTATCGTCCAAAGCTCCAAAATTGCCTCGACAAATTTTGAGAAGCCCGCAAAGGTTGCTTATTAACACTAGATTTAAGTGGTTGCAATTTGATGGAAGGAGAAATCCCTAGTGATTTATGGTGCCTGTCCTCACTGAAATATTTAGATGTGAGTGGAAACCACATTCGTCGCATACCTACTGGTATCATTCAACTTTCTAAGCTGGAAGGCCTTTTCATGAATCATTGCCCAATGCTTGAAGAAATCCCAATGCTTCCGCTGCTTCCAAGAGTAATACATGCACACCATATTGTCCAATGCTTGAAGAAATCCCAATGCTTCCGTCAAGCTTAAGAGTAATTCATGCGCACCATTGTCAATGCCTCAAAGCTTTATCACCTGATCCAACAACAGATATACTCTGGTCTTCTCTCCTCAACTCCTTCAAATTATATGGAGGCACCGTTATGAATCTTATACACCGACCACCCCACTAAGCAATTGACTGCATAATTTGTATCATGATTATTAATTTACACGCTATTGCTACTTTTATTTATGCGTAATCTACATGCAAAAGTAACGTATCGACTCGCTCCGACGACCAGAATTCTGCTATTGTTACAAGAGGCAGACTGATTAATACCAGAGCGGGTGAGTGATAAGAGCATGGGATGAAGTAACAATAGAGCTCCTGAAATGGTATAAAGATGACAACTTCTTGGATTTCTGCTTTATTCTTCCAATTTGTTAATCATGTTTATCAGGAATTTAAAATATCCTGCTACGATCAATTTATATCGATGATTACGGATATCGATTTATTTTTTCGAATTTCGACGGATGGAGAATCCCTTGAAATGGAAGCATTGTTGGTGCACTTTTTCCTCAAATTGTCATTCCTAATGAGTATGGATCTAGAAGGTGGAAATATCAAGGCTTAATAAGAGAGGTCTTAAAGTAAAAAGTGTTGGGTTGCATCCTTTATACATCCAAGCCCAAGATGTTAATAAGAAAAGATCAAGAAATGTTAAGCCAGCAGCAGAAGAGGAGTCACAGTTAGAGTCAGAGTTACACCACAAAAGATCAAGACAATATGTCTTCTAAACCATCGATGAGGATCCGACGACCGATGAATAGGCCGATATTTTCAATTTTGTTTATTGTTTATAGAATTATTAATTTTTTAATATATATTTTAAAATTAATTCTAATTGTAATTATGTCTAGTGGTACGATATCTTGGGTTAAATTACAAATTTATTAAATGTTTAGATTTTTAAAATTGAATTAACTATTTACTCATCTGCTAAATTATTTAAACTATATTCTATTTTCATAAAATCTAATTTTTTGTTTAATACTTCATACTTTATTAAATTGTTTTAACAATGGGTTGTTTTGGCAAAATCCCTTTCTTTAAATTTTCTTTCTAAAATGTTAATTAAAATTATAAAATCTTTACTCTATTCTTGTTGTGTAATGTGAAACAATATAATATATTTCTTTTCATGGATGTAATCCATATGTATTTCTCTATTTTATACTATTTTTTATTTAATCACTATAATAGAATAAGAAATTCTTATGCAGAGAACCCAAGTCAAAGCAAACAAAGACATTTCTAGTTTTCAACTTCACAAAGAGCTTTGATTGGTCTCTAATAAGGTATATGGCTAAAACATTTAAAGAGGTTAAAGAAATTCTCTGTTTTTATTCTATTGAATGTTAAAATATTTACTAGAATTAGTGGGGGGAAAAACATGGAGGTAGGTATGGCTAAAACATTTAAAGAGTTTAAATTTTTCTTTTCTTTTTTTAATGTTCTTTATTTATTTGCTTTTAACCACCAACAAAATTTTATAGTATTTCGGAGATCTCCGATCCTTGGGCCAAGTTTAAACCTTTTTTCCTTTTTTCCCTTTTTTCTTTTTATAAATATTGTAGACTTATCCAAGGCCTTATATTTTACATGAATTATTGAATTTAAAAATAAATATTTTATTCAACCATGTATATTTTGGTTTTGGCAAGCCAAAGTCAAATTGATTACATAGCATGACTAAATCATTTAAAGAGGTTTATATATATATATATATAATTCAATTTATTTGCTTTTAATTAGCCCAAAATTTTATAGAATTCGGAGATTTCCAATCCCTGGTCCAAGTTTAAACCCATTTTTTCTATTTTCTTTTTATAAATATTGTAGGAGTATCGAGGACCTTATATTTGAAATGAATTATTGAATTTAGAAAGAAATATTGCATTCAACCATGCATTTTTTGGTTTTGGCAAGCCAAAGTCAAATTACTTTATCATATATAACATGATTGTAATTAGTAAAATATATATTATCATTTATAAACCGACCTTTCTTTCCTCAATTTGGACACTCTTAGCTACTCTAAAATACGACAGATACAGAATTGCCTGCGCTATTCAAACTCAAGTTCTACACTTTGTCATACTCACTTTAAGTATTAAATCATTAAGTCACGACACCAATATTAGCTTTAAGTTCGCCCGTAATCTTGGTTATGTGATTGCTCAGAGACTCTAATAGTCACTACAATTTGTGTTTTTATGCAAACTCGCTGGCAAAGGTGGAACACTATAGGACTTTGGTCTTTATAATGATAATAATAACACTCATGGAAACCTGACTAACAATTACAATGCGATATATCAAGTAGCTTAGAAGTATAAGTGGTAGCATATATTCATGCAACTGCATCTTAATATCTGAAAGACCTCTTCATTCAAATTATGGCTTCTAATTTGTATGTTTTGGATTAAGTTGATTTGATTGATATTTATTTAATTTGTATTTCTTTAAATTTTTAATCTGTAGGACAAATTAAAGTATTAGAACATATAAGTTAAGCTCCAATTAATTAAATGTAATTGTGTTTTATATAATAAGTTGTATTGTAATTGAAATTAAATATGTTAATTAAGAATTTAAAAAAAAATTAATTGAAAGTTAAAATCAACAGGAAAAACATTTCAAAAATAGGTTATGATAATATTAAGATAGGTCTCATACGAGAATAACACATAACTAGAATGATGTTGATAGGTTATCCATACCAATATTATGTATAATTCAACTTAATTCGTTGATTAATAAGATTTGAACCAATGATATTATGTTATCTATGTGATTAACAAGTCGTATTATATCAATTTATTTTTATATGATTATTGAATGATTCATATTTTAGTAGAATTTTTTTTAATATTTTTAAAATGATTAAATACTTGGAACCATATAGAGTTGTTATGATATTAGATCTAGTCAAGTAATTTGAATAGGTTAGTTTTTTTTTCATTTTATGATTTTATTTTAACATTCGTTTTTAATTATTTTGAAATTTTTCGTCCATAAAACCTAACTCATATTATAAAGCGTTCAACGTTTAAATATGAATAGGAGGGGTCTCGGTTTGTGTTCTAATAGGGACAATTTACAACATTAAGTGTTTAATTGTTAAAAAAATTATCCTAAAATTTTTTAAATTTGAATATCCTTGATCATTAAGCTATCTAAAATTAGAACTCTTAATTAATTCATTTTTTAAAACTCCTAATGGAAGAAAGTTAAAGCAAAGTAGATGCAGTTAGTTTCTTGAAAACTCCAATCATTGGAAACCATCAAAATAGAAATTTTCAAAATATATATATTTTACATTGGTTTTGAATTATTTTCTATATATATATATATATATATATATATATATATATATATATATATAATTAAAATATTAAAGTATTTTCCTTCAAAACATTTTTTTAAAAAAGTTAATAAAATGGATTCAAATCCCATCCTTGCTCATCCGTCTCACATTCTTGCCTATCTTTTTCTTCTTATTTTTTGGCGACAACGGTCTATTCTATTTATTTATTTAATTTAAATAAACCGCTACATGTGCTAATGCGATTTTAGCTCTCAATTCATCTTTTAAGTATATTTTCATAAGATATATTGATAATCCTAAAAATCATTTTCATCATTAATTTATGTCCACAATAAAACAGACTTTTCCCTTTAATTAAATCACCCTAAATTCCATCCAAGCCCTTAAATCTCGTAACGGTGTCGGCATCCTTTATGGAAACGTATGACGAGAAATCTAGAAAAGCCAATACGTCACCTTTAAAAATTGTCAACCACTAGGACCCACACGCGGAGAAGGAAACATAATATTGATGTGTACGGATGGAACTCATTTTCCAACTCATCATACATGTGGGGCTCCACAACATCTCAATCTATCTACGCATGGACCTACGCATTTGGTCTCATTTTCCACCATCATGTATGGGCTCCATTAACATTCAATTTGCCTATGCGTGACCTACGCAATTGGTCTCATTTTCAACCTCATCATACATACCTACAACATTCACCTGTCTTTTGGTTTGTTAGTTTTTTTTATCTTCCACATTGACTTAATTCAATTTTGCCCCCAGTTTTATATATTAAATAAAATAAAATATATCATAAAACATTTCCCCAAATCTATTCCAAACTTTTAAGTTATTTAAAATTAGAAATATTATTTATAAAACTAATTATAAAAAATAAAATAGTTTATCATATTTTATCTCTTTATTTTTCTCATTTAATTCTTCATATTAAAAATGTAGCACATCTAAAAGTGCTAGTGTTATAGCCCCAAATTCAAATCGAAATTGGGACAATTTACCATATTCTAACAAAATATTTAGTTACCAAAAAAAAATTAATTATATTTTATCCACTTAATTTTGTCATTTAATTCCCTCGTATTAAAAAAAAATTCATAGTCTATTTTTAACTTTGTCAAATAGATTAACTCTTCCCAGTATTGGATTAAATACATTTGATGATATTAGTTTAAAATTTCATTCAAATGTCTTTTTTGATGAATGAGAATGAAAACTATTTATAATAAAAAATATATATCTAGAAGAAATTTCAAGTTGATTAGTCAAAACTTTTGAAAACTAAATAAATTTAATCCGTTATTTCTCAAATTTATTGAATTTTAACATTTTATGCTTTCCCAATAATATTTATTTTTATATATTGGAAAATACTTAGGCTAAAAATAAATAAATTTCATTTTTGAAATAATAATTATTAAATTTGTCCAACCATCCAAGGTGAGTCCCCATCCGTCACACGTCACTCTCTCATTGACTCTCTTTGATTTCACCTCATCCCCTTATCCAAACTTTTGAATTTTCATCATCTTGCCAAGTGCACACGTCCTATAATACCTCAATTTAATTTTTATTTGACTTATCTTTCCATTTGATATATTATGACTTAATTAGCCATCCAATCCGTCACAATGTCACTGTTACACTCCTGCTCTAAAAATATAAAATTCGATCGTCACCCGACGAAATTTAACAGAATCTGCATTTCACGCATTAATTCCATTATAAATAAATAGTTCGTTTCATCATTCGGTGATTCAGAAAATTCCAAGTGCTTTTTTAACTGAAATTACTGTTTTACCTTTTTTTAGAAAAATTAGATTTTTCCCGAGTTTTATAATCCTATATATTTATTTAATTTAAATAAACGGTGGAGTGGGGCTAATGTGACTCAACTCTCAATTCCTCTTATAAGTATTTTTCCATATGATATATTGATAATCCTAAAAATCATTTTCATCATTTATGTTCCACAATACTTAAGTGTAAAACCATTGGATCCCACACGTGAGTAGGGAAACATAATATGAACGTGTACGTGTGGAAACTGAATGCACCACACACATGTAGCATTTTCCACCTCAACATACATGTGGGTTCCACAACATTCAATTCACTTTTTTTTTTATTTGTCATTTTTCTCTTGTTATCTTCCACGTTGTCTTGTAATTCAATTGTGACTTGTTATTCTACAAAAATTACTTCTCTCGATTTCTTCTTAGTTGTTAATCTTTCTAAATAATAATGTCATAGATATCTATTAATAAATTATTACCAAAAAATGAAAATATCTAAAAAATTATTAATTTATTAAAATAAAATATCTTCATGAAATTATTATTCTACATCTCTTTCTAAATCTATTTTATTTGGATTACGACCCGATCGTTAATACGTTATAAAAATGTTGAGCCTGTAGATATTATTAATCAATCAAGTTAATTTTTTAAAATCAAAATATCTAAAATTATTAATTTCCTAAAATAAAAATCTTCCTTATCTTTTGCAGAAGTGAAAATACGAACATTCCAAGCCAAGTCCATAGAAAAAAGTGAGACTGAAATACTTCAAAATTCTGGAAGAGAAAGTGTAGAGTATTTAGTTAAAATTGAATTGGCCAAGTAGGAGTAGATCGAGGATAACTCATCCAATAATAATAATAATAATAATAATTTTAATTATAATAATAAATAAATGAAAATAATAATATATTGCAGCTTCTCCTTCAGCATTTCTAAACCGACAACCTACTCCCATCCGCAAAGTGTCCTAGAACCAAGGAACAAAAAATCGAATATATCGGCTTATATATCACTGAAATATCAGCTATCGGCCAGTACCAATACGATTTTGCCAATCGAAAGTCGAGTGACCAAAAAATCGATCAAAAATCAGTAAAATCGCCTATATTTCGGCGAAATATTGGAAATTTTAGATATTTTTAATTTAAATATCGAGTATATCTCACACTCGCATGTGCTGAAATTTCTGGAAAAATATCGATAAAATATCAATAAATATCAGAGTTTTATCGGTAACTATCGGAGATATATCGGTAAAATATCGAAAATATCATAGATATATCAGTTATTTTTACTTAAATCAAATCAAACGGTTAGAATTAAATCACAA
This sequence comes from Tetrastigma voinierianum, assembly GCA_016808115.1. Taxonomy (NCBI): domain Eukaryota; kingdom Viridiplantae; phylum Streptophyta; class Magnoliopsida; order Vitales; family Vitaceae; genus Tetrastigma; species Tetrastigma voinierianum. The sequence goes on from JAEQBH010003604.1 coordinate 20,158, forward strand.
TGATTTTAATAATCCACAATTTATTTCACTCCAAATAATTGTGACACCCTGAAAACTCCGGGGTCCGCTGACTAATTCACAACTCCACGGAATATTAAGTGGAGGTCGGGTTACCACGCCCACTTTGGTAACCCGTAGTCCCTTTGTATCGGGAGCTCTACCCAAATACACACTGCAAATACCGTCTCCAAATGTCCAATATATTCAATATATCCAAGAGATCAAATCATATAATACGGCCACTCGCCCACAACGATACTCATAACGCATACTAATCCATGACCAACTATATACCCACACAAGAGTCAAATGTTTTACTTCTTATACAACATATATTAAAAATTAGGGAAAATTCTAATACATAGATATCACAGTTTCAGCCAATCCCATTTTCTAATCCACCCGCCTCTGGGGATTTACCTCTCCCCGTACGCTCCCCGTACCGTGGAAAAGGTGATCCCACGACTCAATGGGAAATTTAAAGCCCGCAGAGAATCGCCTAAGTGCTACTTCACCACCTAAGTGCAGCCAAGAATGTCTAATTTAAACACACATTCAAGAAAAACGCATGATCCTACTTGAATATCTACATTAATAACCTCAGATCCCTAGTCCCATCGATTCTCTCTCACACTCTAAGCCTCAGATGAGAATATTCGCTTTATTAGCTGGCAACTGGCGAATATATATCAATCAATATCTCGACGATTGATATATATTAATCAGCTTCAAGTGACTAATTGGATGAATATATATCAACTCCAAGTCATCTGACTGGGTCATGATATTATTTGTCGTTAATTACCTTCCAGTTAAGATATATTTAACTCGCCATTCTGACTAGCCGATATATTATTTTGTACTTGATCACCCTCCGATGATTAACATTTTGTATCATTCTCCAAACCATTTTCTCTAGACTTAATCACGACTCACTCCTATAATCCCCAGTACTGTCCCAAATATGATATAATTTACGATGCCAATCCCACTATTAAATGACCATACTGTAAATATATAAACACGATATATTTACAAAACAACCAATTCACACAATCATGTCATGTAAATTAATTAATTCACACATCAAAATTAGCCTACTTTGGGCTAATGATCATACACGAGTAATTTGTTTTAAATCACTCGACCAATACGCATTTTCACAAAATATATATTTAGAAAACACTATTCCCGAATAGTGAAACCTCGTTTACTATTCCCGAAAACACAAAGCATTGGTTCACTAGTGAACCCGAATTTCGGTCATTTCCTACCATACACACTAAAGCACAAATTTATACATAAATCAACACAATTCAACTCCAAATGTTTCTACGTGGGACTGTGCGCAAAACGACCAACAAAGAAAATCCCAAAAATTTCCAATAATCCGGTCCTAGCGTTTCGGGATCGACCAAACCGCCTCACTGGCCAAACCAACCAAACATGGAAAAACCCCTTTAAAATCGAATAAACCAAGAGGAAAATCCCACCTCTTGAGTTGGTCAAAACCGTGAACTCCGGTCCACGCGCAGCTCGCTCCGCGCAACGTCTCCCTCCACCGGGTCGAAAACCAACTAGTCCGATCGCACGATTTCAAACAGGCTCAGACTCTCTCTGTAGTCTAAAGCTCCATAGCTACTGCATCACCAATTTTTGCCTCCCACGTTTTTCTCTTGTGATTTAACGCAAGGCTACAATATACATTAATTTGTCCTTTGTGACTTAAGATTTGGGCGACGACCTTTAAGGCCCTTCTTCTCGTATTTGATATTCCCACTATCTCACTGGCCCATTTTCATCATTTCCTCTACTCATACCACTTACATACGAAGATTGTTATTCAGGTTTTCGTCGCATCGAAAATTGATTTACGGAACCCGAAACGCGATGCCTCGAAAAACGTGTTTAATCTAATCGTCTTCGAAGAAATTGCGAATTTACGTTGCTAGCTAGATTTCATGAGACGATTCCAACGGCATAACCGCTTTCATTATCCGAGATCTGCAGAATTCACCATCGACTTTAACCGTAATTATAATTCAGAATCAAAATTACGATTTCGCCTCTTATTCCGAAATCGAATTTCTAGCCTTACACTTATAAATACCCCTAAAATCATACAATTTACAAACTCATCCATACACATCAAAACTCTATTTGACTCAATTTTTTTTTTTTTTTTGTGATTTATCTCAATATTTTAAGATTCATATTAATATTATCTTCATCGCATAGTGATCCCTTCATCAAATAAATGTGACGTGGGAACTACACTCCATTTTCATTTTGCTTCTTTAAACGACTATCAGAACGTAGCTCGATAAAATTATAATGACATCGTCAAGCGTATATTTGCTTATTTATGTCTTTTTATAGTTCAATAAAATATTTTCATAAATTTCATTTTTATTAATTTTCGTTTATCGACATTTACCGATATTTCTCGATACTTAATCTAATGATAAGAGCAAATATCCCAATCGATCTAGGCCCATCCTAAAATAAAAAATTATTCCTTATCTTTGAAGTCGAAAAATACGAAAAGACTGCTCAAAAACCATAGTGACAAAAAATATCATTTTCTCTCTACTTTCTTTTTAGTTATTAATCTTTTTAAGTAGTGATAAATGATTTTTTATCAATTCGAATTTCAAATCACTCATCTTTTTTATCAATCTATTTTTGAATAAAATATTGTCCAACAAAAACAAATCAATTATAATCAGGTCATCAATATGTTTCAAAAATAAAGTCATAGGTATTTATTAATAAATTATTAATTTAAAAAATTAAAATATCTAAAATTATTAATTTAAAATAAAATATCTTCATGAAATTACCATTCTACATAGTTCATCTTTCAAATCTATTTTTTTATTAGAGCTAGAAATATTATTAATCAACCTGCTAATTTTAAAAAAATGAAAAATATCTAAAATTATTAATTTCCTAAAATAAAAATCTTCCTTTATCTTTTTGAAGTGAAAATACGAAATATCACAAGTCAAGTCCATTGGAAAAATGAAAACTGGAAATGATTTTTTAAAATTTATAGAGAGAGAAAGCATAAAGAGTTTAATAAGAAAATTAGCTGCTGGTGAGAGACTGAGGGACAACTCATCCAATAATAATAATAATGATTTTAATTATAATAATAAATAAAATGAAAATAATAACATATTCAAAAGCCTAAAGCCTTCAAAGCGGCAAGCAAACGCGGAATATTTCTTCAAAACTACGTCGTTTTCTGTCTCTTCCTTTGCTGCTCATCTCGAAAATCTTGGTCATATTTGGCGATCCGAATGCTTTCTTTGTACAGTGATTCAGGTGGTGATGGAATTTTTTGAATTTTTTGGCTTAATTTTTTCATCATTTTATATGGTTTTTGAAGGAAAGGTATCGGTTTTTTTAAAAAAAAAATTAGATCTGTTGTTCGATGGTTGACGCTTGTGTTGGATTCTCTGCGATTGAGTGATCTGTTTCTTTCCCCTTCCAGAATTCAGATATTGTGAGAATTTTTTATTTTCGGAGGTGGGTAATATTTGAATTGTTGATTGATGTTGTTTTTGGGTGCTGGGAATATCGAAGGAAGAAAGGAAACGAAAGGAAAATAATATTTTTGAAATTTTTTTTTTATTTGTTGTGTTGGGGTTGTCGACTCAATTCAGTAGATTCGTTGTGGGAGGATTATGGGTTTGTTGTGTTCATGAAAGAATTTTGATGGGTTTTGGTGATTGAATTGATTTTCCTTTTGTTTGTCTTGCATTTCGCAGAAGCAATCAGACAGAAAATGAATGTCTTTAATTGGAAGTGAAGTCATCAATTTGAGCTACTGGCCATCAATCTTGGTGAAATAGTGTTTTCTAGAACGAAGGATGATTTTGCTTGCATTCAAAAACACCCATTTGAAATTTCCAGAATTGAGTGTGGATCTGAGCTTCATTCATAAGCTACATAAGATTCAGAATTGGGGAAATGTTTTCTTTATTGCTGATGTAATAAGATTCAGAAGTTTTTAGCTAAGGTGGCATACCAAATTCATTTTATACTCTGTGAGTAATATGCCCATTTCTGTATATTTGAATGTGATATATTTAGAATGTCTCTTTGGTAATTTTTGGATACGCCCATTACATATATGTATTTGAATTTTAGCAGTATTTTCCTTCATTCAATGAGTAGATGTATTTGTGTGTGTAATTTAAGGATTTCCATTACATGTATGCTTGAATGTTAGAAGTATTTAGTCTAATTTTAGGAACTAAATGTCCATTTCAATGTACTGAATTTGACTTGTATTAGAGCTTAATTTGGAAAATGGATTTCTTGTTTTAAGTTATTTTTATGGAGTATATTATATACCTTATATGTTTGGACTATGAACACTGAGTCCTTTGTGTTGTTTGGATGTAGGTGAGGTGTTTTCATTCTCTTTTTACCTTGCTCCAGTTCAATGGTAGTTTGAATTGATGCAATGCAGAGATCACGAGAGAGAGCTCTTTCTGCAAATCTAAGAGCTTTAGAGAAAACTATCATCGGCAGAGTCGGTTGTATAAGGTTTCATTGTTCTGGTCTTCTTGTTGTGGGGCCTTGTCTTTCTTTTGAGCTTATGGATCAGTCATGGCGTATGGATACGGGAGGTGAGTCTCCATTTGAATTCCTTTTGTGGGCTTAATGTTATTCTGGAATATTGTTGAATGTATACCAATCAAATCGAAGCCTCTTTTCTTATAATGTTATATTGGTCCATACATTTTTGAGTTCCTATGCTACTTCCAAGCTGTAATAGTATTTATGTAATCAAATTTGATTCCTCTGCTTAGCATTTTCACATATAAGACCATTGTTACGTCTCTCGGATTGATGATCCTATGTTGTAGATGAGCTGGATCAGTTCGTCAAATTCATAAAGCCGACCAATATTGTGTTTGGACCTGTGTGATAATGAATTGAAGTACTGCTTGAGCAATTGCTTCTAGACTGTGAGGAAACACCAACTATTCTGTAGGCCTGATTATGAGAAGAGCACTGTTTATGTCATAAACAAGATTCAAATTTTGAATAGAACTAAATCTTGCTTTGGAATTTGTCGTGTGTTCATATCTTCACTAGAAACTCTATATCTTTTCTTTGGATTTAAGTGAATATTTGAGCATTTCTAGAGCACAGTTCTTTAAATTTTAGTCTTAGGTTCAGGAAGACGCTTATCTAATTTTTTAAGAATTCTATTATCTTTATGCGATAGTTTCTTAATACGCTCACTGCTCTTTTGCATAGTTTTAGATGGATCTGATGCAGCTCCCATTGAATATCAACTCTGGGATGAAGCAAAGCAGGGCCTTAATCGAGATTCTGTTCTATTGAACAACATTCTTGGTAGAAACCACCCTGAAAATTTTATGAGGGTTCCAGAACGATGCATGAAAACTAAAGATTTCACTGACGAATTAAATAGCAAAGCGAATGTAAAATCTGTCTTGCCTGAAGAGGTACCAGAGGTGGAGAAATCCAGTTCAGATGCAAAATCGGAAAAGGATAACATAAAGATTGACAGGTTATCCCGCTCTGTGCCACACGGCCTTGATGAATTCAAGAGCAAAGCAATTAGTTCTAAAAGTAAATCCGCAACTGGTCAGGCCGGAAATGTCATACATAGAGTAGAGCCTGGTGGTGCGGAATACAATTATGCTTCCGCTTCAAAGGGAGCGAAAGTCTTGGCTTCTAACAAGGAATCGAAGGGTGCCTCAAATATTTTAGGCAAAGACAAGGATAAGTACCTTAGAAATCCCTGTTCTGCTGAAGAGAAATTTGTCGTGATCGAGCTTTCAGAAGAAACCTTGGTGGTCACCATTGAAATTGCAAATTCTGAGCATTACTCTTCTAATCTAAAAGAGATTGAGTTGATGGGCAGTTCGGTTTTTCCAACTGATGATTGGGTCAAGCTCGGAAAATTTACTGCTGCAAATGTGAAGCATGCTCAGAGGTTTGCTCTTGACGAGCCAAAATGGGTGCGATATCTGAAGTTGAATCTACTGAGCCATTATTATGGTACAAATTCTATCACGCGAAGTGTTGTGAAGTGTATGGAGGGATGCAGTTGAGTAAATGCTCTCGAGGATTTGATATCCGTCTGGCGAGAATCCATTTGTACTCTGAGGAAATTCTTGGCTGAGAAAAATCAATTCTCCCAGCCTGGAGCCCGCTGAGGGTAGCGCGATCTGTATAAGAAACTTGTTAGTGAAACAGAATTCGATCCTCTACTTGAAAAACCTGAGGCTAGTAAAACTAACATGCCAGAGACAGCGAAGAAATTGGCCATCAACGGGTTGAAGGATGCCCGAGACACCATTCGGGCATCCTGATGCAAAAAGTTCGATCACTGGATTTGAGTTTGTCTGTTTTGGAGCAATACCTGGAGGATTTGAACTCCAGATATGGTAACATATTTAAAGAGTTTGACAAAGAAATTGAGAAATATATTCTTTTGGAGAATATAAGATCAGACATAAAGAGCTTCCTTTATAGCAAGGAGACAATTGTATGTGAATCATTGCATTTTCATTTTCATTTTTTTTTTTTTGCTTTATTTATTTATGAAGATCCTTTTTTAACTCCTACGACGTCTCGTGTTCTTGCAGATCAAAGATGTCAGTGATCTTATTTCATGGAAATCCCTTGTTTCCATGCAGTTGGATAATCTAGTCAGGGACAATGCTCTTCTCAGGTCAGTTTCCTTCACTATATACATTTTATCATTTACTCTTTTAGTTTATATGGAGAGTGCTTACGACTTTACGGTTCATAGAATCCGGAAAACACTACGAGTTAAAATGGGAGGAAAATATAGAAAAAGTGAAGGAAAGAAAAAATGAGGAAAATAAAAAAATAGATAAACTTTAATAAATTAATTCTATATGTTTATTTCCTCGTTATTTGTTTCTATCTATTATATAAGTACTAAAAAATGTTAAAATATATAAAATAGATAGATAGAAACATGAGAAAATCATTTTCCTTAGTATTTTTTTTCCCTATTACTTTCCGGGTTCCAAACGGAGCCTAAACTTTTCCTTGAGTAGGGAAATTTCTTAGATAAGAAATTTTATAAGCCTCTTGTCTGAATAATAAATAAGTGATTTTTGCCACCATGTGGGTGTTTTGGCCTCAGAACTTTTCAATACATAGAAGTACATAGTCTTCAACATTAGGCAAAATGACTTTTTGTTTTTTTGTTTTTCTTGTTATTGTCTTTTTCATAGTTGTCTTCTATGGGGACTTTGCTCTAAGGCTTTGTTTAGAACCTTAAAGTACTAGAGAAAGAAAATATATAAAAGAAAAATGATATCATGTTAAACGACCAACTCTTCTAAGTTCGGTATTGTGGTGGATTTGTGGTCTCGAGCATGAATATCATGCTTCTACCAGCTTGCTTATCATATGTTTGGTTTTTGCAAGCTTCGAGACATAAGTTAAACGACTAAACTCTCCAAAAAGCCCGGAGGATGTAGGATTTGGGTTCACGAATATGCTTCTTAATTGTCGCTTATCATCATATGTCGGGTTCTGATAAGCTCTCGATACTACGTTAAACGACCAACTCCCCTCCCAAGTTTCAAGACGTAGTATTTCGTTCAATATAAATATCATGCTTCTTAATATTGCTTATCATCATATGTCTAGCTTCAGTGTTTCATGATACCACGTTAAACAACCACCTCCCTAAAAGCTCAAGACGTAGGATCAGGCTCACTACGAATATCATGCTTCTAAAAGTTACCGCTTATCATCATATAAATGGTTTTCGGGGTAAGCTATGATACCATGTTAAACAACTAACTTCTAAAAGCTTGAGCGATGTAGGATTTGGATTCACATGAATATCACGCTCTAACAATTTGCTTATCATCATATGCCTGGGTTTGATACTTCTGATATCACGTTAAAACCAACTCTCCTAAAAGCTCGAGTTTATAACATTTGGATTCACATAATATCATGCTTCTTAACAGCTACAACTTATCATCATATGTCTAAGCTGGGGTAAGCCTAAACCATATTAAACGACAACTCTTCCTAAAACCTCAAGCTTACATGTATGCTTGAATGTTAGAAGTATTTAGTCTAATTTTAGGAATTAAATGTCCATTTCATTGTACTGAATTTGACTTGGATTAGAGCTTAATTTGCAAAAATGGGATTTCTTGTTTTGGGTTATTTTTATGGAGTATTTTATGTATTTTATGTATCCTATATGTTTGGATTGTGAAGACTAAGTCCTTTGTGTAATTTGAGGATTTCCATTACATGTATGCTTGAATGTTATAAGTATTTAGTCTAATTTTAGGAACTAAATGTCCATTTCAATGTACTGAATTTGACTTGGATCGCAGCTAATTTGCAAAATGGGATTTCTTATTTTTGGTTTATTTTTATGAAGTATATTATATAATTCTATATGTTTGGATTATAAAGACTGAGTCCTTTTGTGTTGTTTGATGTAGGTGGAGGTGTTTCTCAATTTTTACCCAACCCGGCTCAATAAAGAGTTTGAATTCGATGTGCAATGCAAGAGATCATGTAGCTCTTCTCTCGCAACGACGAGCTTTAGAGAAATCATCATCTGACGAGTCCGTCATGATACGTCGTCTTGGTCACCTTGTGGGGCCTTGTCTTTCTTTTCGAAGCTTATGATCGGGCCATGGCGATGGATACGAAGGTGAGCTCCCATTTGAATTCCTTGTGTTACCGCTATTAGGATAATCGAAGACGTAATTTCTCCATTTATCCGATCTCCGCAGTGAAGACCCGGAATATAGGTTTGTAAGTGTTCGTATTTGAATGTCAACGCCCCGAGACTTTAGGTGTTCCCGCGAGGGCTTTAATAAAATGGAACACGGGCAAGGGCGGCAAGATAACTGATTCTCTTGTGCTTAAATTCCAGAATTGTGGTTGGAAGCGGTTCAAGTAGATCAATCCGTTTATGGTCATAACCTTTTCACATAACAAGATATATATGCATGATTTAATACAATAAATGGGTTGGGAAATTATCCACGAACAACATCCTAAAGACCCTAAATAAATGGAGTAGATTAGAATCCATTTATATTTATCATGCATTTTATGAGTAAAAGGTGAGAATCCATCCAAATTTAATAGCTTACTTTTATTAAAGATTTAATAAGATCTTTCATAACAAATTATATATATTTTCATATATCATTAGTTAAGATGTTTGCCTCTAATATTTTTTCCCCTATTCTTTATTTCGTGGATGAAAAATGTTGAAACTATATCTCAGATCTATTCGAATCCAGCAAATATGGTTCATTGGAGTAGTGTTTGGTCAAAATGAAGAAAATTTGCTAAGATGAAGAAACTTAGTTGCCTCAAAGTCTACTATAATACTATCATCATAGTCTTAGAGAAAGGAGATATCTTCATTGAGGGCTTTGAATTTCCTCGTGACTAAGATATCTTCATTAAAGGTTTGAAGTCTTTGCCATTGAACTTTGATTCAAAGAACCTTGTTGCAATCAACTTGAAGGGTAGCAATATAAAAAAACTTTGGAAAGGGAAGAAGGTACAACCATTATTGAGTTTATTGTTTTTATATTAATTTCAATTAAATTCAGGATTTTTTATTTTATAAAAAATGTTTTTTTTTTTGCGTAATCATGAAATTGAAGTTCGTTGATGTAAGTAAATCACAACAAATTATCAAAATGCCAATTTCAAGTATGCCAAATTTGGAGAGATTGAATATCAAGGTTGTATGAGTCTTTGCAAATTACATTCATCTTGGCGACGCCCAAACCTGTGTCCGCTGGGACACCTTGGCCAACCCGCTGAATACAAGTGGAGGTCGGGTTACCCGACGCCTACTTTGTAAATCTGCAGTCTCCTTGTACCTGGGAGCTCCCACCCAAATTAATATTCAAGATATACCCGTCCCAAAACAATCCAATATGTGCAATATATATCCCAACATGAGTAAAATTGCTCTGGCTCATAACTCAATACTATAAATCAATTACTATAACTATCTTCCACTATCTCCCAATAATTCAATAGTTGATAACACTTTGCTTTATACAAACATATATTAAAATCTACACCCTAATACACGTTATGTCCAAAAAAACCATCAAGCCACAAACCCACTAAAATGCATCGTCTTCGAGCCGCTCCCTCGGTGACTGAAATAGCGGTCCCATCGACGGTGGCCGAATAAGTTCTCAAGAGGGAGAATCGCCCAAGTGGCTACCACCACCCATGCGCAACGCAACGCTCCAGCAAACACACACTCAAGTAACATACGATCCTACTAACGCTCACATGATCACCCCACAAGTCACGAGTCCTCACCGACTCACTCCACACTAGCTCACGAGTGTATGCTCCCCATCGGGACTCCATCCCCTGGCCCCGGGTTCGAGCCTCTACGGCGCGAAAGGAAAACGCCAGTGAGCAGACATATTCCCCAGAGCTGACCCACCAAGGGTACCCATGGTTACGAAGGGTGGACCTCACAAGAATAATTCCAAGGGCACCCCGTGTCACGAAGGGTGTGGACCCCACAATAAAAGGCACCTTTATCAGGAGACCCCCACCCTTCGTAATTCACCTCTGCGGGCAAATTCTTCAGCGGAAGCTCACTATGTGGATATCCTCATTCCCACTGAGTTCCTTTCGCCTCCCCAGAGATTCGAACCCAGGACCTACCCTTAAACCAAATAATCTCATTAGTTTGTTTAAAGTGCTTTACTCTTTTATCCAAGCTTCTCATTGGTCCATTCTCATGAGACCAAGTCATTTATGCATTATTTAAATCATGACTTAGCCATTAAGAAAGGTTTTAATTGGCTCATAATAAAATATCTCCCTTATAAAGAAGTTTATCTCGCCACTTTATAACGCTTTTATACCGATTAAACGTCAAAATATTCTATGGTCGCCTAAACTTCAAATTAACCATGAATTATTCAAATTAAATCCTTCACAGCCGATTCCGCGCCCGAAATCACCTCCAATCGATTTAAAATCATTAAAACCCAGAATCCTGACAATAACGTATTATTGTTCGAATTACGTCGGATCACCCTAAACTATCCAAACGGACTAAGCCACTTTATTTCGCTTCGTTAATCTTTATGATTTATTCCGCATCTTTTCGTATTTTGGCCACTTCAAAAATTTCACAGAGTTCCAAATTTCACCGGAATCAATTATTCACTTAAATCTCCCATTATCTTCTAAATATCACCAGTCATGAACCGAAATTTTCTTAAAATCCCTTTCGCAAACCTCCATCCCAGATAAAAATAAGAAAAATCACTATTCGTTAGGGCAATCTATTACAATTATCGAAAATTTTTACTTCATGCCCAAATGATGTCCAGAGCGTTTCTAAATTTAATCCACCCGCTCTATCATTAGACCTCAAATCGCTCAATAACTATTATTATAACATTCAATAAGGTCGGGTTTTATGGTAAGATTTTAGAAAATAAAAATTTTTGGGGCTCAATATTTCATTAATTGAATGTTATCATTCCAAGAATGCATGGAATAAAGGAGTAGATAGTCTAAACACACAAATCTTCTCTCAAGATTATTCTTCCACCATCTACCATTTGATAAATGAGGATTCCTCGAAAACATTTAGGCTTTGTTTGGAATGTGGAAATTACTAAAAAAAGAAAATAAAGAGGAAAATAAGGAGAAAAAGTGGAATAAAGGAAAATAAAACTATGTTTATTTAAACTCATTTCATAGGAAGGATTGTTAGTGTTGGTACTGTTGAATAGTCTACCAAATGTGATTTGCCTTTCATGATCATCATTGTTGAAGTGTGTATGGTGGAGACCACCATTGATAATTTTCTATTTTGATTTCTTGCCATTAAAATATTAGATATGGGATCCACCATATATCTTCTCCACAAGCCATTCATGATAATCAAGGATGGAAATGTCGAGAAATTTCCTGAAATTTTGTGAAATTTTCGAGAAATTTCCAGTTTCAATGACTAAGGAAACGAAACAGCATGGAGAAATTTCCAGTGCCAGAAATATCGAATTGTTTCGGTGTAATTTCCAGGAAATTTTGATTTAAAGGAAATTTCGAGGAGATTTTAACACAAGGCTTTCAGATTGATGTTTTTTGTTGAAATATCATAGAAATTTTGAAGGAATTTGGACGAAATTTTGAAGAAAAAGTTGGTGTCCAGAAAATGAAAGAGAAAATGAAAAAGAGGTAGAAATGAAGGAAAGTGAAACAAAACGTAGGGAAAAGCTGATAAACTGTTTCGTTGATTCAAATTGTCAACAAGGATTTATTCCTTTAAGGATTTGATATTTAAAAGAGGAAAAAGCCAGAGAAGGAGAAACTTTGAAATTGAAAAGCTAATAGGTATTTTATATGTTTATTTAAAGCAAAGCTAGAGCCTAACTTTTCACCTATTTCGGTTCAATGAAGAAAAGCTTTGGAGGTGAAGGAAGAGAGAGAGAGAAGAGAGAGGGTGGGGTATTTATATTTTTTTTTTAATTTTGGGAGCTAATTAGATATTGACATGTGACAAGAAAGAGTAGAGAATGATCATATAAGATTATTTTAACTTCCTTAATCGGTAACCGATGCCTCAATACCAATACAATACAAGACCACCCAAACGTGAGATTATTTCTAATTAAACAATATGTGAGACTGATTAAACAAGATCAACTAAATTATGGATTATTTCACACTAATTCCCTTATTTAAATTCATTAATGTATTTATTTTTGAACTTCATACTTATTATATGTTTTTAAATTCGTATAATTACCTTGAAAGTCCGAGCTGATATAAAGCATTTAATTAATATTTTGCTTTAATTTACATTACTTCATTTTTAAAGTACAGAAGTAATCGAGAATGTTTTGATTTTTAGTTAAACCTTTATATATTTAAAGAAAGTCACTATCTTCTCTCCTCCTAATGAGTAGTCATCTGTGTCTTTGTCGGTGAATTCTAATTATTAATATGCTGGAGAGGGGTAATCTCTGTGCACTCAAATTATATAAAAATTAAATAATTGATGTGCACTCAAATCTACCCATGTCAAACTCTTAGTAAGTTGTGTGCTGCTTTGGTTTCTTTCCTTAAATTGATTTAGTGTTTTTTTGGCAAAATGATTTAATTTCTAATGTTTTGGAAGCATATCAATGTCGGATATGTGAGAAATTTTTTGGCATTATATATGGATTCCACTCAATCTAGTGGACGCGTTTTAAAGTCATGAGGACCTCTTGGACCAAAAGCGGATAATATGTACATGGTTGGGCCGAGTCGTTATAAATGGTATCAGAGTCGATCTCTGATTTCGATATACGTGTCTATTCCATTTGGCCCTGTAGGTGTGTTTATCTGTTTAGTCTTGCAATACCATGAGGGGTGTTTGTCACATCCCACATTTGATAGGGGAGAAACTTCCTGACACTATATAAGTATGAACTCCTCTCAACCTAGTAGACAAGTTTTAAAGTCGCGGATTTGTGATAACCCAAATGGTAATATCTATATTGGCAGATTTAGTCATTACAACATGTGCATAAATCTAGAAATGTTCAGGCCAGATATCAAAAAACAGATATTACCACACATTTGAAGCTTGATAGATATTTGGTGGTCGCGCCGCTTATAAATATATATGATTTATAAAATGTTTATTTATGCAGTTTTAATTTAATTCATGTATTAGTTTTTACCCTCTTTCTAAGATAATTTCAAGAAAATTTGTGAAATTTCTTATCTATTTCTCCATTTAAGCTAAACAATTTTTTTTTTTTTCAATTTGTGTTTGAATTCGACATATTACCTTCAAGTTAAGTCATGGAATTCATTTTTATATTCCTTGAAGTTCGTATCATATAAATCTTTCATCAAGTGATTAGTTAAATTGTTAAGAGAGGCCATAAGGCATAGCATCAAGAGGAGAAATTTATTTCCTTTGATTTTGGATCTGTATCACAACATAATTATTTTAAAATGAAAACGATTTTTTTTTTTCACCTTAGCTGAAGCCATTTGAGAGTTAAAAAAAAAAAAAAAAAAAAACTAATGTAGATGTGGAATGTTAATAAGAAATTTGAGTGCATATAATATATATGTGACCATTTCATAGAAATATCCGGTAACTTTCCATCAAAGATCTTGTTATTGAGTGGGGAAATGACAAAATCAAAAGCCAAAGGAAAGACCTTGACTCCTAATAGAAGAAAAGTTAAAGCAAAATAGATGGAATGTTTCTTGAAAATTCCTAATAATTGGAATAACTAGCAAAAATAGAAATTTTAAAAAATATACATATATTTTTAAATCTATTGGTTTTAGAATTATTTCCTAATCTATAATATTTGTAGGATAATGTGTAATTATAATAGATAATATGTAACACCCAAGAATTTGTATAGGTATAAGATAGGGAAAACAATAAATTATGCGACTCAGATAAGTGACAAAGCTACGGAAAATAATAAAGACATGAATTTTTATAGGCATACGTTATGAAAATATTAATGATAATTGAATTAGACATTGCGAAAATAATGATAATTCAATGATCGTTATGAAATAATAATGGTAATCAATAGTAATTAATTAATTACTTTAATGAAAAAGATTTATGAAAATAATATTAATGTGGCACAATTAATTAATTACTTTAATGAAATGACGATAATAATTTAGATTCAATTAGTAATTAATTAATTAATTTAATGAAATAGGGGGGTAAAAGGTAATTTTCCTAATAGTATACTCTAAAGATAAATTGAATAAGAGAATGAAATCCTTTCTATTCTTCTTTGAGTTTCTCTCCATTTCTGCAGAATCTAAGAGACGCACTACTGGGATCTGTGATTCAAATAACAAATTTCAAAGAAGATTTTCCTAATTTTATTTTTCTGCATTTCTTCGACGTATTCTTTAATCTTCTTCGCTAGATCAACCCTCGAAGAAGTTAGATTTAGATTACACTGCTCTATAGAAATGAAATAAAATAAGAATTGGTGATGTCGCATCAATTTCTAGAGTATGAGAAATGAAAAAGTAAAAGAAAAAAAAAAGAAACATAAATGGGAATTGTAGAGATAAACGGTAGTATATGGCAAGTAGGTCGAAAAGTCAAAATGATATATTTGCATAATTTTGATATTGGTATAAGTAAAAAGACAAAAGGGGAATGTGGTAAAAACCAAAAAGTTATTGTTATGAAATAAGTCTTGAAAACTTGGGTATAAGAAATTTAGGAAATTTGATTCATGACGGATGCTTGAAAAAATGAATAATGTTAGGATATTCAAGATTTATTTAAGAAAATGGAAACAAATATTTGAGTATAAATTTTGAAAGAAAATAATGATAAACAAATAAGATAAATTTGAAAAGGCTAAATTTTTATAAATATATGTATTTGATAAATATTTAAAGATATATGTATTTTGGCAAGTAAATATTTTATTAGAAGATCAAATTAGAAGTTTTAAGAATAAATAAGTACGATGATAGTCTCTTCCTTATTATTTTAGAGAAATATTTCATTGAGGTGAAATTCTTCGATTAGCTCTCTTCTTCAAAGATTTTGAGTACTCCTTTGAGGTAAGAGATTCTAATACAAATTTTCTAAAAATTATTTGTATATATGTACGTAAGGATATTAATGCGCATCTTTAAAAAAAGAAAATTGTTTGTTTTTACTTCATTTGAGGAGGAAAATTGTTTAATCGAATTATATAATCTTGGTTTATGAAAAGTTTACTTTTTATTTATTTGATTATCCATGGATCAAAAAAAGTAGTTTCTGTGTGATTGTACTGGTGATTCGCTTGCTTACTAAATAAAATGCTGAGATATGATGTTTTTGTAAATTTGAACTTTTGAATGAAGACATTTGACTCAAGTTAGTTCGGCCCCCGTCAGGAATAATAGTTGACACTATTCGTCCTTGTCAACTGGATATACTGGGCTGGACACTATTCGCCCTTGTCAACGGGAATATAATAATGACCTTACATTTTCTGCCACAGAATCGATTGAACCTCAAATTTCAGTGGGTTTGCTGGGAGGTTACTAAGACAAGAAGAGTTTGGTTCCTCATTCCACCTTAAAGGAACAATTTGCTAGCCACCATTTGAAAGTCCCACATAAATGGGCACCATTTGATATTTGATGACCAGAGAAAAATATATTTGAAATGTATTTGATTTTGGATTTGATATGAAAGTGTTTGAATCAAAATTTGATATGAAATTGTTTTGATCACATTTGATATGAAACTGATTTGAAATGGATGTGAGATGTGTTGAAGTATATTTTGTTAATGTTCCAACTTATTTTTGAATCAAAAGTTTTGATGAAAAACATCTCCTATTTGTTATATGATCGAAAAACTTTTGATCCATTTAAACCGTACAAGATTTTTATCGGGTGTCTTTACCACTCCCATTCGCTGACATATTTTCAAGTACTTTTAGTTTTCGTGGAGGAGATGGCTAGGTTGGGGATTTGTCAACACAGGGATTTGATTAGAACTCATGGGTTGATCATGCTGAACTAATAAGTTCATGTTTATGTGAAAATGCCTGATTTTGAAAGTTAATTGAGAAAGTCACAGATGATAAATATTCGTTTTTATATTAGTACAAAGTTAGATTTGGGAGATCCCAAATATTGTTATATTCTCAACAAACTTTATATGACATGACGAGATTTGGATATTTAGAAGTAATTTTGCCTAGCATGAAATTTTGAATTTGTGAATTGATGAATTTAGAAAGTCACAAGATTTACTCCGAATACATTGCACTGGACAAAAATCCAAAGCATAAGAAAGGTTAGTGTCGCTTCCCACTTAAACCTTCTGCCGGGGCTTCCTTGAGGTGCGAATCGACGCTTATGTCCCTAAGGTGGGTTTCCTGGGCGTGACATAATATATATATATATATATATATATATATATATATATATATATATATATATATAATATAATATTTTGCAGACCTTCACTTCGTGCATATCTTTTGTTCGAGCCAAAATAATAGTCAGATGCACAAGTCCTGTGATAGTATTACATTATGATAAAGGTATAAGGGTATTTTTATAATTTGGTCATATCCAATGTTATTATAAATACCATTTTATGTAACCCTATTTCAGTGATCGTCAATCAATGGATGTAGGCCTATTGTCGTAGAGATTGTTTATCGCATTTCAATTCAATCTGTAAATATTTTTAAAATTAAATTAAAAAGGTTAACAAGTGGGTTTGGAAATCCCATCTCCTGTTCCTCACTCTCTCGTCAGTCTCATCTTTTTTTTACAAATGATCTATCATATTTATTTATTTAATTTTTAACGGCATGCCGGGTAAAATATAATCTAAATAAATCTGACGTACTAATGTGACTCTCGCCCTCTTTAACTAAAGAAAATCTACAAGAGTCTTCAATATATGAAGGCAAAGGGTAACTAACCTGCTCACAAAAGTGCACTAATTTCCTCACTTTTTTAACAATTCAAATAACATTGAAGCACCGTAGTTCTTAGTTTTGTTATGATGATGTGCAAGAATACTGACCCACACACTCTCTCAAGATATTATGAAAATATGAGACCCATTTCCTCTCTCCTATCTATGTTTTTTTTTTGTCTTTTCACCTGCAAACACCCTTTGGAACTACCCTAACCCAACCCCTCAGCCTCTCTAGCCCCCACACCCAACACTTAGCCTGTCAAGTCCCACCAATTTTTTTTTTAATTTTTTTAATTTTAATTTTAAAATGTTAACATTTATTTTTTAAATATAAATAAATTATTTTTAAAATATATTCAATTATAGGATATAAATTAAAAATAAATCAAATTTATACCCCAAATTGAATTTACATATAAATATTTTTTATTTGTTTGAAACATATAAATATTTTTTTATTAATTTATATATTTATTAAAATATTATTATTTTTCATATAAGAATGAAAAAACGAGTGAAATAAGTTTAAAGGAACATATAAAAATAATTTATTAATTTTCGACTCTATTTTTTATTTTTTCACTCTTCTTTACATATTTCTTTTATTTATATATTTTTAAATCAAATATAATTGTTACTTACTTTTATGTGATTCTGTTTATTACAAATATGAATAATCATTTAAAAATATTTGGTATTAAATATAACGAATAATTTATTTAAAATAAATAAATTCTGAATGGTGAAACTATTTCCAATTTGTCATGACCAGATACCCGCTTCACAAAAAGTTGATTTTTTTTAAACATATAAATATTTTTTATTAATTTACTTATTTATTAAAATATTATTATTTCATATAAGAATGAAAAACGAGTGAAATAGGTTTAAAGAAATATATAAAAATAATTTATTAATTCTCAATGTATTTGTTATTTTTATTAATTCCTTTTACATATTTTCTTTTATTTATATTTAAAATAAAATGACTAAAAAGTAAAATAAAATATATTTATATTTAAAATAAATATTTAAACGTTGAATTATTAAAATAAATATTTATCTATTAATTTATTTAAAATTAAAAAATTGACTTCTCATTTATTGTAGATTTTAAAAACTAAAATAGTTTTTTTTTTTCAAAAATAAGTGGGGATTAACCTCGGGTCAGGTTTATTTCTATTTGCCGTGAGGCTTCAAAGAAGCGAAGAGAGAAAGAAGAGGGTAGAGTGAGATGTTAAGAGATATGAGAGCGAAGTGATCTCATAATGCCACGTCACCTTAAGATGAGAGAGTATGGACCCAAGTGCCATGTCAATAAGTGTAGACAACCAATTATTCCACCGAAGTTGCTTTTGAATTATTTGTTGCTTTTGAATTATTCGTCGCTTCTTTCTTTTTCTATTGTTTGGCCTCCATTCCCACCGACCTATTCATTACCAGAACACCCTGTCTGGAGAGAGAGTCAGACATAGCATCGATACTCCAGAAAGGTATAAGAGTTAATTAAACGTCACATAAGAAGATTTTATAATTAAAACAGAAATGCATATGAACGATAATTTATGGTACAGCATAAGTATAATAGTCATTAAGAAAAGGATATAAATCATAATCGTTTAGATTACTAATAAATACAAATTTCATAAAGCTACACCGTAAAATTGAAAAGATGAGGTTATTTGCAAATTGTAAAATGAAATGCTAAAATAATAAAAGGAGTAGTGCAACAAAGTTTCAAACATTCTATCGGGTCTTCAAAAGGCTAGGGTTCACGTATGAGAGAAAGGAAAAGGAGAAAAGGAGGAGAAAAGAGAGGAAAGAAGAGAGATGAAGAAACGTTGGTGCCAGCTTTTAGATGATTTTTTTCTTCTTCTCCTTCGCCTTCAAGTCAATCACGCTGCAAAGTAGCGAGATATACTAAAGGAATCCAAGAATGTAAGAGCTTTTTAAATTCTGAAAGTTAGGGTTTGATGTTTTCATGTCTAATGTCTTGAATTTTCTGGTATGGATGTTAAATTAGTGGTATTTAAGGTTTAATGGTGCTGATTTTGATATCAATTGAGAAGGAAATGGATTAGGTTAGGTTTTGAAAAAGAAAGTGAGGGAATTGTTAGGATTTGATAGGGAATTGTGTGTGATATGTCAAACGTATACAAGATCGACGGAAAACATAGAGTAAAAAAGTGGAAGAGTAAACACATTCCCAGTCATTTTCAGGCAAATTGCATGTGAAATGCCCTGTTGCTTCACACTTTTATTTTGACCATAACTTGCTCATTTCTTGATCCGATTTGAGTGATTCAAGTTGTTAGTTAAAATAGACTTCTAGGGAAAATTATCTGTTGAAATTCAAGCAAATTTTAATCCCAAATTTCCCAGAAAATGTTTCAAAGTGAGCTATGTGCAGATTCTGTTCTGCCAAATCAATACCAAGCAGTGATTGTGTTATGTGGTTGAGGGTTTAGAGAAGGAATTTTAAATTGAAAATTTGAAGAGATGTCATTGGATATATAAAGGGACTGATCTGAGAGTTTCATACCTTTAAAAGACCGGCTTGAATAATTTTTGAGTCATAAAGTCTATAGAGTATTGTTGGAAAAAAAGGTTGGCCAAATGAATGGGTTTTTTTAAAGTAAGGGTCATTTGTTCATTTGATTTAAATGGAATGTGTATGGTGGATTAAAATGGAAGTTATGATTAATGTATAGTTGTGGTTTTCTTGAAAAGGTGAAAAGGACTATCGGACGGGAAACGGAATTCACTGAAGCAAGCTTGATTGAGCTGTGAACTGTGGAGTGAAAATGAGTATTTGAAAATGAGTTTTTAAAAGTGAATGGTTTTAATGTTAAATTGAAAGTTTAATGGAAATGTTTATGTAAATGTTAAGGCATATGGAAATAGTAGCAAAATTTTATCTTGCATCAATAATATATATTTATACTAAATTATATTTATATGGCTATAAAAGTTAATATTATTTAAAGTTTAAAATGTGTAAAGAATGCATATTTATATTTTGCATATATATATATATACGAAGTTTTCATGATAAAGTAGTTGGGATTTATATTGGATTTATAAATGTATTTTGATAAATGTTTTACTCGATGGTTACCCTAACTCATATGATCAAGTAGTGACTGATATCGGCCGAGGTACCTTAAGTTGTGCGATTTAGAGGGTAAAGTTATGTGTTACAACCGAGGTAATTAGGTGTCTAGAGTAATATCCTTACACGTGATAAGGTGTTAAGGGACTGAACCCTATGTGAAAGCGTGAGTTTCTCCGCACAGAGCGGTTATGACTCTAATGGGACTGGCCCTCACCGTCGCATTCAAAATCGTTTCCTAAGTGCGTTTATTCCCCGGGTTCCATCAAAGAGCAATAAAAAGAAAAAGAAAAGAAAGAAAGAAAAGTTGGCGCATAAATGTTTACGTATAAACGGATTTAATCGTATAAGTATTTATTATCATAAAGAAGAAAGAAAGAAAAGAAAGAAAAAAGAGCAAAGTTTGAGGCATAAATGTTTAAGGTATAAAATGGATTTTAATGTATAAGCATTTATTATCGAAAGAAAGAAAGTTTAAGGCATAAATCGATTTTAATTGTATAAGTATGTATTATTTTATATATAATTAAAATGTTATCTTGTAATGATAATGTACACTCACCGGGCTCTTAGCTCATTCTTCCATATGTTTCCAAAACATTTTCAGACTCCAAGACAAAGCACGGCAAAGACCTCCTCGCACGCTGAGTCGAGCCATCGAGGAGACGACGATGTGAACTGCATTGTATAAATAGTTTGCATATTTTATATGTCAACATTTAACATATGGGTGATATAAGTATATATATGGATATATTTTGAAAAGGAACTACTTAGGCTGTCACAAGCTCCATTTGTCAATCTTTTATAAATCAAATGAATTAAATAAGTTTTGAATGTTTGATGATTGAAAGGAAATTAAAATGGTACTGGGGAGGTATTGTGTTGATTGAGTTGTGGACGCAGGAGTCATCCAAACTAAGCTTCAAAATTAAAGATTAGAAGCGCTTTTAAACGCTACGCTATGATTTAAATTAAAAGTCCTGCGGAAAATTAGTAGAGAACTCTCACCGATTTTTCCAAAAATCAAATTATTTAAAAAAAAAAAAAAGAAAAATTTTACCACTTCGTCAGATTATTTTCTAAAGATATTGAAATATCAGAAAAATAGCCTAATGATTTTATCTGACAGTTTTGAGAAAAAGTTTCATATCCATTTGAGTGCCCGGAGGTCTCTGGGTTCCTTCATGAGGTGTTAATCCGGGTTGGGATCCTTCACTTTGACCGTCTTTTCAAACTCTTTTGCAGACCTCTTTCAACATTACTTGTTTTCTAAACCAGAAAGCTAAAGCAAAATGATTATGGTGCTTTTTTATTCATGTTTTTGAAAACACAAGACAACATGTTTCATCGAAAACTGTTTTTTAATAATTACTTCGGTTATAATGTAGTATATTGGGATTCCTCATCTCCTTTATGTCTCATTTTTTTGAAATTTTGAGCACTCTACAACACTACCTAGGCATTATAGGCTGAAAACTATTATTATAATTTGAATTTAGTGTTTTTTTATGTTTTTTGTATTTTTGATAACAAAAAAAACTGGAAAACAAATGAGGATTGTCGTATTGGTAAAATTGTATAATCCCTAACATCTGCAATTTTTCAATGCGGCATGGAGAAGTTTACTGAAACCCCAAAAATTTTTGTTTTAGTTTTTATTCTTATTTTTCCTTCCAAATCATATGTAATTTTAAAATTTATTTGATAAATATTATTGGTTAATAAGGATCATACTTGAATCTTCAAATAATTAAAGAAATTATCAGTAGACAATGATTATGAATTCACTTTCATATATGAAAGATAATGACAAATATAAATATCAAATATATTTTCTTGAATGTAATATTAATGTTTCTAATTTCCATTTCCCCATGTATTTTGTGAAGTGAATAATGGAAGTAAAAAACCGACAAAAGTTTGGGGAGCCCACATGAATGAATGCCAAGGACAAAGGCAAATAGTGTGAATGCAAGAAAAGGAAAAAGGTTCTCTTTTGCTAGACTCTACAGTGCCCACCTTCCTTCCTCCAAATTTCATGGTCCCTTCCTCAACAGCTAATTCTACGATTCCTTTCTCATTGACAATTAATATTAGAATCATCTTTTTTTTTCCTTCTCCAGTTTAACAGAGACAGAATAATTCAATTGAAGTTTGTCTAAATAGTTTTGACAATTTTGGGGGCTCACTACTTCCATTAATTGAATGTTATCATTCCAGGAATGAATGTAATACCAGAGTAGATAAGTCTAAAACAACAATAAATCTTCTGAAGATTATTCTTTCCACCATATCCCATTTGATAATGAGGATTTCTCAAACAAAACATTTGCGCTTTGTTTGGAACGCCGAAAGACTAAAGAAATAAAAATAAAGAAGAAAATAGGGAGTAAAAGTGCACAGTTAGGTAATTTTAGAGGAAACAAAAAAGAAGCTAAACCTATGTTAATTTTATACGTTTATTTATACTCATTTCATGGAAAGGATTGTTAGTGCTGGTACGGTTGAATAGTCTACCAAATGTGATTTGCCTTTCATGATCATCATTGTTGAAAGGGTTGTATGATGGAGACCAGCATTAATAATTTTCTATTTTGATTTCTTGCCATTAAAATATTAGATATGGGATCCTCCATATATCTTCTCCACAAGCCATTCATGAAAACCAAGGATGGAAATGTCAAGAAATTTCTTGAAATTTTGTCGAAATTTCTAAGAAATTTTCAGTTTTGATGACTATGGAAACGCAACAGCATGGAGAAATTTCCAGTAATATCAAATTGTTTCGGTGTAATTTCCATGAAATTTTGATTTAAAGGAAAATTTGAGGAAATTGTAACACAAGGCTTTCAAATTGATGTTTTTCTTCGAAATATCATAGAAATTTTGAAGGAATTTGGACGAAATTTTGAAGAAAAGGTGCCCAGGAAAATGGAAGAGAAAAAGAAAAAGAGGTAGAAATGGATAAAAGTGTTTCTGTTGATCTTAAAATTACTCAATAAAGGATTCATTCCTATGGATTTTGATATTTAAAAGAGGAAAAAAGTTGTTGAAGGAGAAACTTTGAAATTGAATAACATATCCTAATAAGTGGAATAAAGGAAATTTAGAGGAAAATAAAAAATAGGTTTAAACCTAATAAGTTAATTTATATGTTTATTTGAAGCAAATTCAGATCCTAATTCCTTCACCTATTTCTGCCTGAATGAAGAAAGCTTCTGAGGTGAAGGAAGAAAGAGAGGAAAGAAAGGGTGGGGTATTTTTTAGAAAATAAAAAAATTTTGGGAGTCAATTAGATATTGACATGTGTGTTATATGTAGGTATGTCAGTGTAAGATTATTTTAACTTCCTTAATTCCAGAATCTATGCCTCAATAAAATAATACAATACGAGACCACCCAAACGTGAGATTATTTTTAATTATGGATTATTTTTAAACTATGGATTATTTCTCTCAATTACCCCTTATATTTAAATTCATTAATGTATTTATTTTGGAACTCATACTTATTATATGCTTTTAAATTGAATGTAACACAAGACCATTCTCGAAAGTCTAAGTTGATATAAGCATGAATTAATATTTGTTTAGCTCTTACATTTGGCCCCATAGGGGTGTTTATCCATTTTGTCTTGCAATCCCATGAGGGCTCTTTGTCACATCCCACATTGGATATGAGAGAAACTTCCTAACACTATATGCAGACGACTCTCTCAACCTAGTATGACGTTTAATGTCGTGACCGGAGGAACCTGTAGGCACTGGTAAATTTCAATTTCCTAAAAAGCAAATGCACTTTGATCAAAATCCGAAATTTGACTTCTGTACTTGATGACGAAACGGATTTCACTGGCAAATCGCCTCTACCAAATCTAGATAATACGCCGACCTAAGACATTCTACCACATCGCTCGGCGCATCGAGCATCGAAAGTGCCGAAAAACAAATTTTGATGTGACAAAAGTCAATATAACATGTACACATGTTATACATGTTACATGAATAGAGTAAATAAATGGAAATTCCGACGCACGTAGATAGCGCTAAAATGTCAAAAATCTAAAGTCAGACACAGATGATTGAAAGCTAAGGAAAAGAAGAAATACCAATAGTGTCGCTCTCTACAATGGAAAAGGGGAGAAAAACGCAGAAGCAGAAAAAGAGGGGATTTACAGTAACCGATTTTTCTTATTTTTAGCGAGAGAATATCCACTTCAGATTCAGAGTGCATTCGACCGTCGAAATTGGCCGACAAGAAGGAAAGTCGCTCTACACGAGGTCTACGCATGGGCTCTGGTTTAGAGGAGTTTCGACAAACTCCGTGAGGTAGGGGCTTCATCCCACGAGCCATAGTTTTGGTCGCGTGTTTTGTAATGCTTGGAAGGAGCTTCGGCGCCGCGAGAAGAATAATTTGGCCCCAAAACTGGAATCGAATTGTTGGAATTTTGGGACCGACCTCGTTGGAATTTTTGAGACTTTTTAGACTATCCATGATTAGTCCTAAACCGATTGGCCGTTTTGTGTCGGGAAATTAAGCATTAAATTGTATGTTGGTATGTATGAGACCGAATGGTATAAATTCGCCCACTAAGAGGAACCACATGTAGAGGAGCGGGTCGCCTGATAGCTCCACTGAGCCTGCTGACTATAAAACAACCTGCGTTTGTGTGAAATGGACCAAAACGCTCATGTGTTGGGTGCTGAAACGAGGAAATGAATACGATTTGTGGAAATGAGATAGGTTAATGCATGAACTTCTCAGATATGAGATGTCACAATTATATGGAATATAATCAGGTATAGGTCGAGATGAAATTAGAATTTGCTCAATTATATGGAATATAATTGTGTGTATGAGCCATTGGAGATGAGATTGTGTTTAGCTCAAGTAGAGCTAATTTGGGTGATGGTTATATTGTTGAATTGCTATGTGGTGAATTGTAAATTATGGGCATATGCATGATGGTATATATATATTGTGTGAATGACATAATGCACTCATACGCATCGGGTAGCCTAGAAATTAGGTGAGTGCATGATGAAAATTGAAAAAACGAAAAACGTTTAAAAGGAATTTACAGATAAATTCTCCTGGTAATGAGGCAAAGATGGTCCAATGCATCATTTCTTGGATGAGGACCATGACCTGCTTCTGGTTGTCTCTTCAACACATTCGCTCTGAGGATAAATCCATATTTTTACGATGCTTCTAGAGAGTATAGTTTCAAAACAACAAGAATCTGTTTTGAAAAAGATGTTTTATCATACATGGCTTAGTAAGTGTGAGGAGTCAAGTGAGGACTCCTGGATGTGGGTCAGAGCCATTTAGACATTCAAGTAGGATTCACTAAATTCCGCTTGAATGTGTGTTTACTTGGAGCATTACATATGCACTTAGGTGGGAGAACCCATTTAGGTGATTCCACCACTTCACATAGCTCCACCTCGTCATATTATTTTCTGCACAGTGGAGCCACGAGGAGACTCCGCTCATCCTAGAGGTCGCTTGTTAAGAAAAGCTCGTCAGGTCTCGTTTGTTACGTATATTACTAGATTAGAACTCTAAGTTGATATATGATATATAAGGATAATTTTTATTATGATCTTAAATTATTAATAGCTGGGATTTATTTGGATGAGTATTTAAGTCATGGCCCATGGACCGTTTTTACTCATGGAAATGTCATATTGAACTGTCAGGGATTGTGTTTCAGATTCGGGGCAGTAGCCTCGTGACAAAAGAGATTTCGCCCGATTTTCGAGAGATGTTCTGGGTAATCCGACATTCACTAGTGTTTCCACGGCCGGATTGTGTAGTCAACTGACACCTGATTGCCACAGAACCCAAAATGTACAATATCTATAGGGGGCTCAAATACTAATATATATAGAGAAATAAATCAGAAAATGTTTTCGTTATATATCAAGTAGATATTACCAATGCTATTTGAAAGTTTGATAGATGTTTGGTATCGCCGCTGGTTTATAAATATATATGATTTATAAAATGTTTATTTATGGTAGTTTTAATTTTATTTCATATGTGTATTTTTTTAGTTTCTACTCTTTTCTAAGATAATTTAGTACTCTTGTGAAATTTCATTCATATTTCCTCCATTTAAGCTAAACGTAATTTTTTTTTTCAATTTGTGTTTGAATCCGACATATTACCTTCAAGTTAAGTCATGGAATTCATTTTTCTATTCCTTGAAGTTCAAATCATATAAATCCTTCATCAAGTGATTTGTTAAATTGTTAAGAGAGGCCCTAAGGCATAGCATCAAGAGGAGAGATTTAATTTCCTTTTGATTTTGGATATGTATCACAATATAATTATTTTAAAAATGGAAAGTTTACTTTTTTCTTACCTTAGTTTTTGGAGTCATTTGGAGAGTTAAAAACTAATGTAGATGTGGGAATGTTAATAAGAAATAATTCCCAGTTTTCTTGAAATTTGAGGCAGGGTTAATTATGTGAACATTTAGAAATGTCCAACAACTTTCCATCAAAGATCTATTGAGTGGGGAACACAAACTAAAAGTCACTAAGGAAAGACTTTGACTCCTAATACAAGAAAAGTTAAAGCAAATACATGGAAGGTTTCTCTCTTGAAAATTTTAACATTGAAACTAGCAAAATAGAAAATTTAAAATAATATATTTTTAAATCTATTATTTTAGAATTATTTCCTAATCTATAATATTTGTAAGATAATGTAATTATAATAGATAAATATATATATAATATAATATAATATTTTAAAGACCTTCACTTTCAGGATTTCGTTTTCTTGTTCGATTGTTTAAAATAATATACGTGATACGATCACAAGTCCTTGTGATACGATACATTATGATCAAGGTATAGGGTATTTTTATAATTTGACCATATCCTTTATGTAACCATATTTTAGTGATCACCGATCCATGGATGTAGGCACATTATTGTAAAGATTGTTTATCCCATTTCAATTCAATCTGTAAATATTTTTAAAATTATATATATATATATATAAAATTATAATATTTAATTATTTAAGAATATATTTATTTAATATAATAAAAAAAATTAAAGCATTTTCCTTCAAAGCATATTTAAAAAAAAAGGTTGACAAGTGGGTTTTGAAATAATTAAAGCTATGAGTTATTTCCACCTTTGCCCTCAATAATGGTAGACAACCAATTATTCCACTACTAAAATGAATAAAGTAAAAAGATAATAATGTGTTATACAATCATAAAAAT
The DNA here is from genome assembly GCA_016808115.1 of Tetrastigma voinierianum. Taxonomy (NCBI): domain Eukaryota; kingdom Viridiplantae; phylum Streptophyta; class Magnoliopsida; order Vitales; family Vitaceae; genus Tetrastigma; species Tetrastigma voinierianum. The sequence continues at coordinate 48,037 of JAEQBH010003604.1, forward strand.
AAAAACAAAGTTGCTTTGAATTATTTGGTGGTTATTTTCTTCTATTGTTTTTAGCCTTCACACTCCAATCGATCTAGCTTCATTACTTTTTAATTCTGTAAATTCCCTTTCATAATTACTAACTTTTCAACATTACTTGTTTTCAATAAAACTTAAAGCAAATATTATGGTGCTTTTTTATTCAAGTTTTTGAAAACACAGGACCACATATTTCATCGAAAACTGTTTTTTAATAAATACTTTGGTTATAATGTAATAAATTGGGATCCCTCCTCTTTTTATATCCCATTTTTTGAAATTTTGAGAGTTCTACCACACTATCTAGGCTCGATAGGTCAAAAAACTGTTATCGTCACTCAATTCTGAAGGTTTTTTTTTTATATTTTTCGTAATTTTTGGAACAAAAAAAAACTGGAAAACAAATGGGTGGACTTGTCAGGTACTGGTAAAAATTGTCATCCCTAACATCTACAATTTTTCAATAAGGCGTGGAGAAGTCACTTGATACCCCCAAAGACTTTTGTTTTTTAGTTTTTATTCTTATTTTTCCTTCCAAATTGTGATGTAATTTTGGAATTCATTTGATAATATTATTGGTTAATAAGGATCCATTAACTCAAATAATTAAGAAATTATCAGTAGACAATGATTATGAATTCAATTTCATATATGAAAGATAATGACAAATATAAATATCGAATATATTTAATGAAATGTTCATTATCAAAGCCACTCTTACCTCCATGTATTTTGAAGTGAATAATGGAAGTAAGAAACCGATAAAAGTTTTGGGAGCCCATAGTGTGAACACAAGAAAAGGAAAAAGGTTCTTTTGCTAGGCTTTATAATACCCACCTTCCTTCCTGCAAATTCATTACCTTTACTTTGACCATAATAAGAAAGGAAAAAAGTATCATTTTATTTATGTTTACAATTTAAACTTTTTTGATGAAATAAAAAAAGATAAAAATTTACATAAAGTCAAAGAAAAAAAAAAAAAAAAAAAAGACTGAAATCACTATAAACTCTCCTAATAATTAAAATATAACTTCAAATAATCAAAGGTTCTCTATATCTTATGAATAAAAATAGACGGTAATTCTAAATCATGATCAAAGGATGTTAAAGTTGGATCGTAATGACCTAATTTTTGTTCACTAAGACACATATTGATTTTGCCCCTTGAAAAACTACCATACTCACTTTCACACTGAACACACTGCTCTAATGGCTCTCCTAGACCACACTTTCTTTTACTTATAATATCCATGGAACAAAACTCTTTTTTTTTCTTTCATTTTCATTTTTCAATATTTTTTTTTTAATGTTTTTGATCCATTTGGGATTTGGCTTAAAAGAAGAATTAGGAGGAAGAATATGAAAACAGTGTTAATCTCTTAAATGTCCACTTCCTCTTAGTTTTTCGGAAGGAATTTATATTTTATAAAACAATTATTTTTAATTCGCTAGTGACCTTATTGCTGATAAAAAAAAAACTTTCATTCAGTTTACTCATTTGTTTGAGATTTAACGTTAAATGCCATTGGCATGATCTCTCACCTTTTCTTTTTTAATTTTGAAAATTTAACTTTTCAAATTTGTCTACGAGAGCATAATAATGAGGAAAAAAAAGAAAAAGAAAGAATGAATACGAGTCGAGAAGCACGTGCTAACCATCTCAGATTAACTATCATGCCAGGAGGTGTGGTGTGACCCACACGAGGCCGGCGACACGTTGATTGCGCTGCTAAGAAATTTATTGTATCGCCTCACTTCTTTCATTTTCTGTCTGGCCTAACACAAAGTTGCCCCCAAATCCTGACTATTGAAACCTCGCCATTTTAGCCAAAACCCCAAGAAGACCGCCTCCTCCTCTCTCTCTCCTTTCTCATCTCTCTTGCTCATCTCCCTTCTAACTTGCTCAATAATGGCCGATCAAGATAGTTCATGCTTGAGACGGCGTAAATACGACTGTATTTCGCCTCTAAGTACTGGGACTTGAGTCAAAGTAAGAGAATCCGTAAGTCCTGCTTTGTCTATTTTTCTTCCTCTTCATCCGATTAGATGTTGTATTTTTGTATTTGATTTATTTTCAAGATTTTACGAATTTTATGGTCGAATACGATGATAAACTGGTAAATCGTAAAATTTTCCTTTACTCAAGGGAGAAATGAAATGAAACACCCACCCCATAGGTTAGTTTAACTATGCCCAGCCATGCCATGCCTCATCCATCTTTACGCTTAATTGTTGAATTTTGAGATATCCTACTTTAAAATATGTAAGATAAATTATTATAGATATGATTGATTTCATTGAAGCAGAAGCCAAATTTCCATGGCGTGCCAGTAGTTTTTAATTTGTTTTGTTTCGCTAATTCTTACAGGTGAGCATCGCGAGCATGCATACTACGAGTACTTACACACTGATTCTCAACTCCGTTTCCTCTAATAAGATTATTTGATGGGATATCATCTAATTAAGATGGTGTCATGGAGATTTTATGAATTTGGTCACTTGAGAGGGGAAGTATTCCATTTTTTAATCAAAACGTGACTACCGATCGAGGGTGAGGTTCAGTTGAGCCTGCATCAAGTGTTGCTATGGTTAAGGCTTTATTGACTGTGCTGAGGGAATCCGGTTGTGAGGATTTTTTGTCGACGTATGGAAGAAACAGCGCCGATTACTCCGGTCGAGCCTGAGCAGATAGGAGGAACCCGGCCCCAAACCCGCCCCGTCGCTTTCATCCTTACTTTTGTTGCACTTTTTGTGAGTGCCAAACTGCTAACATCGTAATCATTTTTTTTTTCCTCCGCTTAATGTAGACAGTAATTCAATCGAAGATTGTATTATACTATGCCTCGTCTGAATGGTTTCCAGTTAAGTGCCTTAAATGGCGCCCGATTCTTCTCCTTCCATGCGTAGATGCCTTTACGACGTGTTCTTGAGCTTTAGAGGGGAAGACACCCACCATAATTTCACCGAAAATTAATCTCTATACCTATCCGTTCAAAGTGGGCATTAAACTTTCAGAGACGACAAACTTAAGAGAGGAGGCTGTAAACCCCAACCTTATCGAATGCTATAACAAGTAGCTTTATCAACCGATTCGAGGTCGGATCAAATGATGTGGCTTAGGTGTGATTAGAATTTAGAACGCCTGACATCATTCGGGCATGAAGTGAAAAATTTTCGAAAAATCAGAATCGTGCCCTAATGAATAAGTGATTTTTTCTATTTTATCCCGATGGGAGGGGTTGCAAAGGATTTTTAAGAAAAATTTCAAAGCTCTTATGACTTTGAACTGATATTTAGAAGATAATGGAGATTTAAGTGAATAGTACTCCTGACCGAAATTGGAGTCTGTATGAAATTTTTCTAAATTTGGCCTTAAATACGAAAATGTCCGACCAACTATGTAGTCTAACGAACCGAAACTGAAAGTGAAACGGTCCGTTTGATAGCCTGTGCGATCCGAACGTAATCTGATAATAATACGCTTATCATTCGAATTTCCGATTTTAATGATTTTAATCCGATTTCTATGGATTTCGCAGCCCGGAATTCATCGTGAAGGATTTAATTTTGAATAATTCATGGTTAATTTGAAGTTTGTGACGACTCATAGAATATTTTTGACATTTAATCTAAGATAAAAGCAAAGATAAGGTGAAACTCGAGATAAAGCTTCTATAAGGGGAGATATTTGGCTATGAGAGCCAATTAAACCTTCTTAATGGCTAAGTTATGATTTAAATACGGTAAACGACTTGGTCTCATGAGAATGGACCAATGAGAAGCTTGGATAAAGTGTAAAACCACTTTAAACTAAATCCAATGGAATTATTTAATTTAAGGGTACTGGGAAGAATATTTTAAAGTCTAAAATTGTGGATTTAAGCGTCTCCAAAGAGAGAGATCACGTCCATGAGAAGGAGAGAAAGGAGAAAGAGAGAAAGAAAGGGAAGAAAGGAGAAAGAGGAGAAAGGCAGTGGCAAAGTGGTAGAGGTGAATTTTTATTCTCTTCAAGCTTCCAAGGAGTTCCAAGTGAATCCCCAAGGTAAGAGAAGACAAGGAAACCCAGAAACACAAGTTTTCGAAGTGGTGGAAAGTTGGATTTTATGTTTTTCATGCCTAATGATTTGATTTCTTTTGTATGGATGTTAAATTAGTGGCATTTAGGGTTGAATGATGATGATTTTGAGATAAATTGAGAAAGCCATGGATTAGATTAGGTTTTGACAAAATCAAGTGAATGAATGGTTGGGGTGGTTTGATGTAGACTTTGTGTGATATGTTGAAATGGGTATAATGCATCAGATTTAAGTGTTTAGAGTGAAAAGAAAAATGAAGAGAAACACAATTTGCAAATTTTGGCAAAGAAGCCTTGAGCAGAAATGTCCTGCTTTCTCGCTTTGACCGGGCTTTGTATTTGGCCATAACTTGCCTATTTCAGATCGGAATTGAGTGATTCAAAATTCTGGGTAAAATAGACTTCTAGGGGAAAATCATCTAAAGTTCCATACCAAAACTTAAAGTGCCCAGAAATGGTTCAAAGTGGAGCTATGTGCATTCCTGCTCGCTAAACCTGAGTTATTTGTCAGGCAGACAGTGTTATGCATGGTCGAGGGCTAGAGACGGAATCTTAAATTGAAAATTTAAAGAGATGTTATTTGATAAGATCGAACTGATCTGAGAGTCAGCAAATTTTGAATAATCTCCGCTTGAATAACACTCTTGAGTCATAAAGTCTATAGGGTATACAAAATAAGCCAAATGAATGAGTTTTTAAAGCTTAAGGGGTAATTTGTTCATTTGGCTTAAACGAATGTGTATGGTGGATTGAAATGAAGTTATGATTAATGTATAGTTGTGGTTTTCTTGAAAAAGGTGAAAAGGACTATCTGTAGATCTTAAATGAATCTATACGTGGGAAGTAACAGATTTATTTTAAACCCATGAGTGAAAATGATATTTTGAGAATTGAGTTTTTAAAAGTGAATGGTTTTAATGTTGTGTTCAAAAGTTTAATGTAAATTTTTATGTAAATGTTAAGGCATATAGTGTTTTATCTTGCACTTGTTTATCTGTAACACGCATATTTTATATGTGTATTAAATATGTATGCATATGTTAAGGCATTATGAAAGTTTAAAACAAAGAAAGCATATGTGGTTTAATGATAAAGCAAGTGATTTTAAATGTAGTTTTGGTGTCATTTTTAAGAAAATGTTTTATCGATGGTTACCTAAACCCCTATGACTCAAGTATGACTGATATCACTCAAGTACTTTAATGTAAAAGTGACTTCAGAAAGAGGCATTAACCGAGGAGGGAAATAGTGTCAGAGTAACATCTTACACTGATAAAGATTAGCACTGAACCTCTATAAAGTGAGTTCTCCAGCCAGAATGTTACGACTTGAATTGACTGTCTCACTCACACTGTGAATCGTTTCTGCCAGGTTATTTCGCTCCATCAGAAAATAATGAAAGAAAGAAATAAAGAAAGAAAGTTTAAGGCATAAATGCTTAAAGCATAAATGGATTTTAAAATGCATAAGTATTTATGGAAAGAAAGCTTAAGGCATAAAATTTAAAGCATATAAATGGATTTTAAATGCATATTTATGGAAAGAGTTTATGACAAATTCTAAACATAAAATGGATTTTAAATTTTACAAGTATTTATTGAAAGAAAGTTTAAGGTATAAATGTTTAAATGATAAACTAACATTTAATTGGTATATGATTATGGTGAAAGTTTTAAGGCATAATGTTTAATGTATAAATGGATTTTAATTGTATAAGTATGTATTATTTTGATATGTACCGAAATGTTATATAAATGAAAATGTACACTCACCGAGCCTGCTTAGCCTACTCTTCTTTCCATATGTTTCAACAAATATTTTCAGACTCGAGACAAAAGAATTCAGGAGTACCTCCCGTAAGTGTTGAGTCGAAAGATCAGAGACTCCACGATGACCGCATTGAAAATAATGCAGCGTATTGTATATGTGAATATTTGTCATGTTTTGACAAAATTATACGGAATTGAAGAAGGTTTAAATGCTGATGATATGAAAGAAATAAATGTATATATACGTATATCAGGTTTGATCGTATTGTGGACGAGAGTCCCACATGGAAGTTGATGAATTTGGAGCTCTAGAAGTGTTTTTAAATGTTTTCATCAGGTTTTGTAAATTTAAAAGTCCAAAAATAGAAACTCGTCGATTTCCTCAAAACTTAAGTGTTTGGAAAAGAAAGAAAAAGAAATTTTTTTTTGTGCTGACTGATCTTGATTATTTTTAAGATATGTGAAGAATTGTAAAGGTCCGCTCCACCTGATTTTAATTTATGGCTTAAGGAAAGTTCTTATATCCAGTTGAGTGCTTTATATCCTCTGCCCAGCTATATTAATCCGGCTCAGATCCCAACATGGTATCAGCTTATGGCTCTTGAAAATGTTATAAAGGATTTTGAAAATTTATGTGATTTCCAAAATCGCTATAAGCGCATTACATGGACATATTAATTTTGAATCACGTTAAAAATGCGGCCGTCGAGCCGACCACCCACCAAAGAGAGCCCCGAGGCGCAGCATCACCACCGAGGAACATGTTGATGAGTCCTGCATGCTCCTCCCAACACCCAAAGATACTAGGCCGCCACCGCCTCCTGAGGCTCGCAGGAGGACGTGTGGCTACCCTAGAGCGCATGGCCCGCATGTTAGCCACAACATTTAATCACTCGCTGACACGGCCAGGTCCACACGAGAGGATAAGGAAATTAGAGGTGCAAACATGATTCAAGATAGAGATCCCTGAGCACTGGTCGTATGAGGTAACAGAGATGGTTAACGAAAATGGCTGGGTTTAATTTAGTTTAAGTGAATCAAACACAATATGAATTAAGTCGACCCTAGACTTGTTGAAAGAAAATGGAAGAAAAATGAACATTACACGCACAATGTAATGTGCAGGATCTGCCACCCAGAAAAGTATGGAAAAGTTGATCATATTAAATGTGAGTGATTAATTGAGGCCAGTAGGAGCTCTCAGTACTGATATTAGATATCCATGACTTCATTGTTATATTAGGCATGGACTAATACCCGTGACATCATGCCACAGCTGATCATATAGGAAAGAGGTTAGGTTCTATGCCGAAGGAAGACAGAGGTCGTTTTTACGTGGGTTACTTGAAAATACTACCTACCAACAATATGACATATGTAATAGTGTGTACTTTAAAAGATATCAAAGGCACACTATGCCATTGGAGAGGACAATGTGGTAGTCGAACAAAGATATTCATTTAGTCAAACAATTTCCTGATGGCCTGTGTGGACCTTCAGGTATATATAAAAAAATATATATATTAATTTTTAGATTGAAATGACCTCTGAGGATGTGAATCCAATGCCAAGGCACCTTATACATGGCTCCCAAAGTTGAAAGAATAGAGAACTTAGAAAGATAAATGGATGAGCTTCAGAGTAAGGGTTTGTTAGCCGAGTACTTCGCCTCTGGGAGTGCCTGCTCGTTTATAAATTCACATTTACTAAGTTTCAAGATTGTGTATATTGATTACATATATATTGAAATGTAAAGTGAAAATACGCAATCAACAATCTTACTTCACACTTATTTATTTGACTTGACTCAATTTCATAGGTAGAACTATGGCATTTCTTGAAAATGGATCTTAAGTCAAAGTCAGCCATCAATTAAAGATTAGGTCAGAGATGTTCCTACGATAACTTTGAAAACATGTATAGGCAATATGAGTTTTTAGTCATGCCAGTCAGACTAACTTATATTCAAATTATTATGATCTTACAGAACAGGATCTTCTAAATTTATTTAGACTCATCATGTTATAGTATCTCTACGATGACATTTAACTATTTAAGGTAATTGAAGATCATGAGGAGCATCTAAATAAATTTAATTTTACTTAGTATACAAACTGAGGTAAATTCTAAAGTTCTGTTAGACAATGTTGCCTTTCAAGGCATGTGATTCTCAAAGTTGAAGGGTTTCTGATCCTCAAAAGATTGGTGGTAATTCTGTGAATCAAAACCACCTACGACTTTACAGAGATACAAAAGTTTTCTAGGTTAAGCAGAGGCATCTTTGCTGTTGTTAAGGGATTTTCGTGCTGAGCGATCCCTTGACTAAATTGTGACAAGGAAAAAGATGAAAAAGCTCTGCATGGTAAGAGACACACTGTAAAAGATTCATTGAACTAAAAGGAATTCCCACCTAGGTCTCAGTTCCATAATTCAAATAAAGTGCAAGAAGCATATATGATATCAGGATGCTTCTGCATTGTTTAGGGGTAAGTATCAATGCAACATGAAATGTGATATAATATGATTTAAGTAAATTGAAAAGGCATGAGCAGAACTTGATTCAGACATAACCTAGAGTTGGTTGTTGTAGTCTTGCTCTAATGATATGGGAGGCATTACCTATATGGAGTCATATGTAAAATTTTACGGTAAGATCACAAGAACATGTAATATTTATTCACATAAAAGTGCCAAATGATGGAGACAGAGGTGAGGCTGGGTCAACTCATTAAGGATTGCATTTAAGACTACCAGCACCACCAGTGGAAATGTTAATGTGGTAATCATGCCTTTAGTAGGAAGCTCATGTTCATATATCTCACCTAAAGGTTGTGTACCTCCCTAGATTTTATGAACTGAGGCCCTTAGGTGCTAGACTAGAATTGATTATATTAGTCCCCGTACACAGATATATGGTTTCGGTAGACTCAAGATAATACCATGATTAACTGAAAGGTCGAGTCATATAAAATAAAAGGATTTTTAGTACTATATGGTATAGTGATGATAGTCACAAAGTTATGCATGTAGATGCGGAAGATTAAAGAAATAAATTGGTGGAGAGGCTCACTCTTTCCGTATGCGCATGCATCGTGGAAACACTAAATAGGTCATGCCCCTAAGGGAATACTAAAGGTGAGGCATAAAATAAAGATGTCATGTAATCCTATTTCTAAATGTCTTACTGTCGTAAAAAAAGTAAGAAGGTCTACATCAAAGATCATGGTGGTTCTTATAGTCTCTTCCGATCCCCCGCTGTTCTGGGAGAGAATCATGATGGATTTTTTTTTTTTTTATTTCCACGGCTGCAGTGGTTATGACGTGATATAGGTGATCGTGATAGATTGACTGAAATCACCAATTTCCTACCTATGGAAAAATAGTGACTTAGCTAAGAAGTCAATGAGTTTCTGTATATAAAAGAGATTGTACGACTTCACGATGACCATCCGGAAAGAGCCATGCGACACAAGAAGTTATGCCTAAGGTCAGTAGTGTTGAGTCAAAGGAAGTTAGGAAAGACATTTACCATTAATGAGCCTTTCCTACACAATAGCTATCATGCAAGCACAAATGGTTTTTATGAGGCCTTATATAAGAAGTGTAGACTTCATTATGCTGATGAGGAAAGGGAGAAAATTTTTAGGTTCATAAATTGTTCAAAGTACAAACAGATAACATGCCAAGCATTAAAGGATAGATTAAAGATAGCTCAAGATTGATAGAAAAGTTATGTTGATAACCAAGGAGAGATTTGGAATTTGCAGTGGGGGACTGTGCATTTATGAGGATATCACCCCGAAAGGGTGTTGATATTCTGGAAGAAAGGGAAGTTAAGTCCTCTCTAAATGGGACTTTATGAAATTATGGAAATAATCGGAGGAAGGCCTCGTGGAGGTTGCCACTCGACCAGCTTTAATACATGACATATTTTACATTTCTATGCTTCAAAGATATGATGCGATTCTTCACATGTGTTAAGAGATCAACCTATTGAATCGGAAAAAAAAAAATCGATTTGACGTAGGAAAAGATCTGTCAATTGTTGACTAAATGATTGAAGCTCTTTTGTAAAGGACTTTAGTAAAGGTGTTGTGGATGAATCACTAGAGAGAGGAAGCAATATGAGAATTTAAATTTTCGAGACGAATTTTACATATGAGGGGTGATTGTAAAACTCAAATCTGGTTGAATGTTATAATAGTGCTATTAAACCGATTTGGAGCGCCGAATGATGTTTGGTGTGATTAGAATCTTAGAACGCCTGACATCGGGGCATGAAGTGAAAATTTTCGAAAATTGTAACCGTACCTTTAAATAATATGATTTTTTCTATTTATCCGGATGAGGGCCAAGTGATTTTATATAAAATTTCGCCATGACTTTGAACTGTATTAGAAGATAATGAGATTTAAGTGAATATGATTTCCTGACGAAAATTCTTGAAACCAGGTTTAAATTTTTCTAAATTGGCCTAAATACGAAAAATGTCCTGAATCAATCATAGAGTCTAAACGAAACTGAAACGGAGCAACCAACCGCTTGGATAGCTCTAGCGATCCGAACGTAAATTCTGATCACACACGCTTATTGTCCGACTTCCATTTACGACAACCGATTTCGTGATTTGTTCGAATTCACTGTGAAGGATTTAATTTGAATAATCACTAGTTAATTTGAAGTTTTAGACCAATTACAGAATATTTTGACATTTAATCTTGTGATATGCAAAGATAAGGTGAAACTGAGCATAAAAGTCATGGTATGAGATATTTTTATTATGAGAGCCAATTAAAACCTTTCTTAATGAATAAGTTATATCAAATAATGGTAAAACACTGGTCTCATGAGAACAATTAATGAGAAGCTTTGATAAAAGTGTAAACTATAATTTTAAACTAACCTACAATGTGGAATTATTTAATCATGGTACTTTTGGAATACAATATTTTAAAAAGTCTAAAATTAGGGATTTAAGCGTTCCAAAGAGATAGTGAGATCACGTCCATGAGAAGGAGAGAAAGGAGCAAAGAGAGAGAAAAGAAAGTATGGAAAGGAGAAAGAGGGAGAGAAAGGGTAGGGCAAAGTGGTAGAGGTGAATTTTTATTCTTTCAAGCTTCCAAGGAGTTCCAAGTGAATCATGAAGAGAAGATGGGCAAACCTAAGAAACAAGTAAAGTTTTTCATGGTGGGAAAGTTGGATTTTATGTTTTTCTACATGCCTACGATTTGATTTTCTATATGGATGTTAAATTAGTGTGGCATTTAGGTTGAATGACATTGATTTTGAGAGAATTTTGAGAAAGCCATGGATTAGATTAGTTTACAAATCAAGTGAATGAATGGTTAGGGTTTGATGTGTAGACTTTTGTGCATATGTTGAAATAATATAATGAATCAGATTTAAGCTAGAGCAGAAAAAAATGGTAGAAGATAACACAACTCTATAAATTTTTTGGGCAGTAGTCCTCTGGTACAGGAAATGTCCTGTTTTCTCTGTTTTGACCAGTTTTATATTTTTAATGATAACTCTGTCATTTCAGATCGGAATTGAGTGATTCAAAATTTGGAAAACAGACTCTCTAGGGGAAAATTTTATCTAAAGGAAGTTCATGCAAATTGTAAACTTAAAGTGTCTTTACAGAAATGTTCCAAAGTGGTATTATGTGTGATTCTGTTCTGCCAAACTTGTTATTTGTTGTGCAAGATTTGTGTTATATGGTTGAGGGCTTTAGAGACTGAATTCTTAAATTGAAAATTTTAGTAGATGTTATTGATATATCAAGAACTGATCTGGAGAGTTTCAAGTAAATTTTAAAGACCTTGAATAATTTTTTGAGCCATGGTGTTTATAGGGTATGGTTGGAAAAAGGGTTGGCCAAAATGAATGAGTTTTTAGTGCCATAGTAATTTGTTCATTTGGTTTAAAACAATGTAAAAGGGTGGATTGAAATGAAGTTATGATTAATATAGCTGTGGTTTTCGGAAAAGGTAAAAAGGACTATCGGACGGAAATCTGACCACGGAAGCAAGCGATTGAGCAAGACCTGTGGAGAAAATGATATTTTTGAGAATTGAGTTTTTAAAAGTGAATGGTTTTAATGTTAACTGAAAGTTTAATGTAAATTTTTATGTAAAATGTTAAGGTGTATGAAATGCCTTTACTTATTACTTTATCTTGCATCAATGCATATATTATATGTGGCTAATATATGTATATGTTATGGTATTATGAAAGTTTAAAATGTGTAAAGAAAGGCTATGTATTTTAATGATAAAGTAAAGATTTAAATGTATTTATAAATGTATCTTCTTAAGAAATGTTTTACTGATGGTTACCTAAACCCTTCTATGATCAAGTATGACTGGCATTCTTACAAGTACTTAAGCTGCAGATTTAGAGGGAAAGTATAGGTTACTTTGAACTCCAGGAGGAAATAGGTAATTAGAGAACATCTCATGATTTGATAAAGAGCTTCATGATCGAATCTTGGCGCAAAGCGTGAGTTTCTCCACAGCGGTAGTGGTTATGATTCTAAGAATGTGGACTGCCCTCACTGGTCGGCGATCTTTGAATGCCGTGTGTTTATTCCCCCTGGGTTCCATCGTAAAGAATGAAAGAAATAAAGAAAGAGTTTAAGGTATAAATGCTAAAGCAGAATGGATTTTAAATGCATAACATTTAGTGGAAAGAAAGTTTTAAGGTATAAATTTGTAAGATAAATGGATTTTAAAATGCATAAGTATTTATGGAAAGAAAGTTAAGGTGAGATAAATTCTTAAAGCATAAATGGATTTTACGATAAGTATTATTATTGAAATAAAGTTTAAGGTATAAATTAAGCTTGTTAATAAACTTATCTTTAATTAAGTATAAGTATTTATATGGAAAGAAAGTTTAAGGCATAAATGCTTAATATAAATGTAGGATTTTAATTGTATAAGTATGTATTATTTTGATATGTACTAAAATGTTATATAAATGAAATGTATACTCATCGAATAGCTAGGTCACTCTTTTCCATATGTTTCAACAAATATTTTCGTAATCTGACAGTGCATCACAGAGCACTCGTGCGTGCTGAGTCGAGCTATCGAGGAGACATTTATGAGACTGCATTGAAAATAATTTGCATATTGTATATGTGGAATATTTTGTCATGTTTTGATAAAATTATGCATGGAATTAGCTGTTTAAATGCTTTTGATGATTTGGTACAGAAATAAATTAATATATATGTGCTATTGTGTTTGATTGGGTCAGGACGAGAGTCTAATACGGAAGTTTATTAATCTGGTTAGAAGGTTTTAAATTGTTTCTACTGCTTTGTACCTCTGAGTCCGAAACAGAGGAACTCCAAACATTTTCCTAAAATCTATGTTGGAAAAGAAAAGAAAAGAAATTTTTTTTTAGCACTGATCTTATCATTTTTAAAAAAGATATAAAGAACTCAGAAGGGGTCTTCCGCCTCACTGATTTTAACTCTCTATGGTTTCCATGAAAAGTTTTACATTGTTGAGTGCTCGAGGTCCCTGGGTTCATGAGGTTGAACTGCCCAGATCCTTCAAGAAGAGATTCAAAATGAAATTTCTGTAAAAGCCATTGAAGAATCAAGATCTTCCACCGTTGTTTTCTCTCAAAATTATGTCTCATTCCAAGGTGTGCCTAGAGGAGCTTAAACGCATCAATGAGTATTTAAATATGGGCAATAGTATGGCCAACTTTCACCATGTCGATCCAGGATGTCCCACAAACCCAAGTTTCTGAGATGCATTCACCGAGCATGAAAAAAAAATAAATGAATGAAGTACAAAAGATGGAGGGAGGCCCTGATCAAGCAAGCAATATTTCCGATTCCCTATAGAAGTGGGCAGGTCCTTACTAACTCTTTAACTACATTTATTACGATTAGCTACTATGTTATGTACTTAAAATTGAGTATTAAGTGCATTATAATCATGTTGAAAATAAATATCTCTCTTAAAAGTTGAGTAAATCACGTGAGTTTAACTTCCTATGTTACAAAACTTCTCCTTTTAAGTTTTAGAAATTGAGCTTCCACCATACAAACATATCAAGATTAATTGTGAGAATTCATATATCACATGTGGGAATTCATATGCAAAACTTTAGTTCTCTTATTTATATATGAATTTGTTTTATTTGAAAATGTTTAGCAATTGCCAATGAGACCCGGTCGCTTCAATGGTTAAGGGTCATAGAGACAGAACGAACCAAATTCGAGTTTCTGCAGAACATAACACGCAACATTGTAATGCAAATGAATAGAGTACCAAAAGAAATGTTTAATAATTTATTATTATTATTATGAATAAAGATCTTCTAAGTTTTAGATTTTCAAAGGGGCATATACTCCTGTACCATATAATCAGAAAATTATCTATGCTTTTATAATGTATCTTTAGAAATGGAAATAATCAATTATTGGCCTTTTTTTTCTTAAGTAAACAATATATATTCCCAAATTTTTAAAAGAGGTAGTCCTATGGTTTACGTTATTAATTTAAAATTTAGTTATCAAACATGAATGAAACAAGTAAAGCATAGCCATCTTTTTGATTTTTATATGCTGTCATAAATAGACGGATAATGTGCATAAATGTCATGCGTCGTTTGGATCAGGTTTCACCTACCTTTAACTTTTTCTCGGCAGAATCGTCATTTCAAACTCTTTTAAAGGCTTGTAACTCAAAAATATCTTTTTTGTTTTTTATTTCTTTTATCATAAACTAAAAAACTCACTAATGGCTTGACGTGGGAACCCAGCCGAACTCACTCCCTCTCTTCTCTCTAACCTCACCCAACCAGACGGAACTCCACCCCCACCTAGCCTCCACCAACAAACCCCTATCGTTTTTTTTAAATTCTTAGTTTCTTTTTTTACTTTAAATTTTTTATTAAAATTTTATTTTAAATTCCTTGAAAATATGCTAATGAAAATTCATAATTTATTTCTTTAATATAAATGAAATTCATTTATTTGTTATTTAAAATTTATCAAATGAAAAATATATTTAAAATATAAATAAACTATTGTTTATTTTAATTTTTATTTTGAATTCAAAATATTAAAATAGTTAAAATTATGAAAACAATAAATATAAAAATATTATGAATATAAAAATAAATTATATATGCAATAAAATTATATTAATAATTATTATATATGAATGAGTTATATATAATTTTGATAAAAATCAATGATTATTTTTCAAAAAAGAAAAATCAAATTTATGAAATATTTATTCATTTATTAGATTATTAATTATTATAAACAACTAAAGTTATATTAAAGATATAAATATCATGAATAAAATCTAATTTATTTTAATGAAACAGCTAGACTTAAAATAAAAATTAAAATTTTAATAAAAATGAATAGTTTATTTATATTTTAAAAGATTTTCCATTTAATAGACTAAAATAATAAATAATTGAATTTTTATTAGAAAAAGTTAAAAATATGATCAAACACTAGGGCATTATGTACCATCCTTATATAGAGCACATAAAAGGTAATCGACCTAATATATAGTGGTTAAAGGCCATTTTGACCTTATCTATAGCTTATTTGACCTCAACTACTCACTGCCTCAAACTATGGCTTAGGGTACACCTAAATTTCAACTATTTTTTTTTTTAATTTTAGTTTTAGTATTTAAAACTAATAATTTTTTCCCTTATTTTCATATTAAGTTGATATAAAAATAAAATAAATAAAAAACATATTTTCAAACTTTAAATATTTTATTTCACACTTTTTTAAAATCATTTTATTTATTTATCTATAAGTATATTTAATAATTTAAAAAACATGATTTATAAGAATTTACCTTAATTTATTTATCTTTATAAACTAAATACTAAAACATTTTCTTAACTTTTAAATAATTTTAGAAATCAAAATATAGTAAATTATAACATGAATATTCTTGATTATAGTCTAGTAATCATAAAAAAAATAACAACTCTAGCTTAACACTACTTTTTCCCTTTTTTTCATATGAAAAAGGACAAAAATGTTTAATTTAAATAGTACAAAAGAAAACGATAAAAAGTTTAAATAAGTTGACACTGATAATAGTTAAAGGGCAAAATTGTCTCTTTAACCAGAAGAAGTAAATTTTGAACATTTATTATCTTAGGACTGTTTTAAAATCATCAAATTACATTATATTTTATCATCCTTATTAGTTGATCTCTACTTTTTTATGCTAACTATATGTTCTTTTGTAACACATTTCACAATTAATATATGAGTCGTATAGATACTGAAAATTATCACCAACATCGCAAAGTGTATTGAAGTTATAAACTCTCATTTCCTAAGGAGAATTAGCTGAAATGGATATCAACCAAAAAAGTGTTTGGGGTTGCCATGAGCCAAAATGATGTTCAGATGATTATGATATACTGGATTGGATAATTGGTAAGACAACCATTGCTCAATACGTATGAACAAATTTCTG
Source organism: Tetrastigma voinierianum (assembly GCA_016808115.1). Taxonomy (NCBI): domain Eukaryota; kingdom Viridiplantae; phylum Streptophyta; class Magnoliopsida; order Vitales; family Vitaceae; genus Tetrastigma; species Tetrastigma voinierianum. The sequence goes on from JAEQBH010003604.1 coordinate 64,389, forward strand.
AGATTGAAATGCTGTAGCTCTTGAAAATGTTGAAAAGGACGTAACTACTGGTTTATAAAAATCAACTTCTTCAGATAACTATAATGAGGAAATAAAAAATAAGCAATACTAAGCAAATTATGATATAGGAAAACATTTCACTTCTCGAAAGGCCTTGGCTGTTTTTGATATGTTGATGATGATAAGAACAAATTAGAATTATTAGTAGGAACACATAACCCGGTTTGGTGAAGCAGGCAGAACCATCATCACAAACCTATAATGTAAACATCCGCTTTAAACAGACTCAAAGTCGATCATTCATATAAGGTCGTAGGGACCAGAGTACAATGAGAGCTACCTTAAGCTCTTTAGTCAAATATGCCTTTGGACCGATTTTCCGTAAAAGAGGATTTTAAAGGCTTCATAGATCATGTGATACATTTATTGTCAAGGTCATCCATTAGCTTTGAAGGTTTCGGGGTTCTAACTCATGGTGCAAGACAATACATGAAATTTGATACCACCACATAAACGAAAAAGGAACCAAATAAAAATTCTAGCGTGCTTAAAATGCTTATGATGGATTGGGACTGCTCAACAAAAAGATATTCCTCGACATCATTGTTTCTGGTAAGGAAAATAGAGACTTCTGTCAAAAATATCGGATCGGTTGCAAGTTGCATGGGTAAATAAATATAAGAGTCTCCATGGGATAGATGTCTCATAACCCATACAAGTGATGATATGAATATGCGCTGATTTGATGCTATTAAATGTGGGCTTCAGTTAAACAGGTTCGTAAGATTGGTCCTAAGACTCTAATGTGATGGAGATTGTGATATTATATATCATGCATTTACATGCGAAGAGTGCGAGAATAAAATAAAATCTATACTTAAAACTCTCATTTGTTTTTTGTATTATTCAGAGTTTTTTGTTTTTAATATTAATATTTAATTTTTTTAATGATTCTTCATTCTTGTCACTCCTGTGTGGATGCAAATGGTTTAAACCACATTCCTCAAACTCACAACATCAAAAGAAATATGGCTACTATGAAATATTTGCCCTTATAAAAAAGGTTTTTCAAGATGAAGGTTTGAGATTACTCAAAGTCTACCTAGTTATGGTGATGGGTATAAAATGATTTTCCTGTGTAATGACTTGAATTTCCTCCTAATTTAAGGTATATTTAATGGGAAGGTTCGAGTCTTCGCTTATCAATTTAATGGAAAGAACTTTGTTGCACCAATCCTAAGTTCAAAGAATACAAAGAACTCTTGTGGGTTAATAAGGTATAAGAACTTTATTAACTTTATTTTCTTTACACTAATTTTCCGCCTATGGATGGTTTTTTTATGAAAATTTATCTTTTGTCGTTGTTTTTATGCACTTGAAGTTCTTCATGTAAGTAACTCACATAACTCATGAAATGCCCTTAGAATTCTCAAGCATGCCAGCACTGAGGAGATTAAATTCAAGGTTTCAGGCGAGGTTTTGCTCTCTTGGGGCATTTTCTCGTGAACAGAAATTGAGGGAGCTTAAACTTGAAGGACCTAATCAAAGAACTACTCAAAGCAAGATCAAATCCCCGCCATCCCTGGAAATTGACTTCAGATGTTCAAGTCTGGCAGAAATTCCCAGAGATCTGGAATATAAAGCTTTCTAAGGATTCTTTATTTGTATATAATCGCAATCAAGAACCTATGGTATTAGTTGCTCGATAAATTCCTCTCAGCCTTTATATCTCGTCTACCTTGAGGTTCCAAAGATCTGCAGGACTATGGAGTGCCAGTGACTTTTCTCTATATGGACCATGATAAGGAATTCACGCACTAATAGATCATCTCACCTACTTTTATTAAATTTGGAAAACCCGCAAAACTCGAGTGGTCTTCCAAGCAGTATATTTATGGGTTGAAATACCCCACCTGTGCCTCTCTCCTCAATGATTGTTCAAATGTGAAGGCTTTCCGCATGTCATGGTTGATATGGGAGAGTTATATCTCCTTTATGCAAGTGGAATGGCTATGACAGAGTTGCCATCATCACCGGCATCTTAAAAAACTTCACGAGATAATTGATCAACCTGGCGGGAGAACCGACCTTCCGCATGCGCCGCTGGTAATCGCATTACGCGCCTTTACCCATCTCTCCGCTCGCACCGCTCAAAGCTTCACAAATTCACCTCGGCGCCTCCCGGGCTCCGCAATGTCGCGAATGTAATCCTTATCTAACCGGCTGCAATCTAATGGAAGGAGTAATCTCACCGATTTCAGGCAGCTATTCACTCGCAAATTTTAGATTTAAGCTTAAAACAACATTTGTCGCCGCACTGGCACTACCGCCTTCCCATGCCGGGCGAACCCTCTATGGTGAATCATCATTGATGCTTAAAGAAATTCCAGAACTTCCATCAGCATTCAAGAAGGCAGCGCGCACATGGCTGTCCTGCGGTCAAACGCTATCGAAAGTGATCCAACACATCTACTATAGTCTTCTCTCCTCAACAACTAGAATTAGAAATTGAGGTATAGATTCTACACACACACACATATATATATATATATATATATATATATATATATATATATATATATATATATATATATATATATATATATATATATATATATATATATATATATATAGCCCATAATTCTAAATACGGAGGTGTTACGAGTGGGTGATCATTTGAATTTCGTTCACTTAAGTCGAAAAGTTTTATGGTTTTGACATTTGGATATTTTTTAGAGATTTTAGTGGAAGGGTTGGTCTCATGGCACAGTCCACGGCCTAACTTATCTTATTACGTGCTTAGATGAATTCATGAAGTTACATGCTGACTACTTTTATGCGAGAATCTTAGATGCAGCGAGAGCCGTTACCCTTTTCGTTTAAACAATTTCACATTATTATTCTAAGGCGGTAGGATGCAGTGGGTGAACTCATAGTATGGGATGTGAAGTAAGTATAGAGCTCTCAGAGAACTGGTATGAAGACGACAATTTCTTGGGATTTGCTTTATTATGCCATCTTCTTCCACTTGATGGTGATGATGATAATAACAATGATGATGATGATGATGATAAATTCAAGAGAACGTGTCGGTGTATTTATGAATTAAGCACATCACATGGGGATCAATATAAACTGATACGTGGATTAGTAGTGTATATCAATTGTAGAATCTACTTCATTGGGAGTCTAGAAGATACTTATAAATCGTGAAGTTTCTCTGGCTACCACAAGGTTGCTTTGTCGGATCCAACACTAGAGTGTATTATATGTCCTAAAGCGCCATTTCAAGCTAGTATCGATCCGAGAGAGTGGAACAACTAAGGCTCGTTGTAACCCTACTTATCGATGTGGTGACAAAGCCTTCAAAGTGAAAAGCTGTGGGGTACATCTTCTATATGCCCAAGCTCAAGCGGACAAGAAAGACATGATCACCCAACGAGAGAGACGACCCATTGCAAAATAACCAAGGCATGTCTAATTTCTTCTCACATGATCCATTAAGGTGGGTCTTACAGCCATGCTATCTGTGCTATATTTGGAATAACGGAATATTGAATTCTACAAGTACACATAATTTAGAGAGCTGCTTTGCATGAATAGGTGGTATTAATGGATTATATAAGTCATAGATGCTGATCCTATCATACACAAGTTTGAGATCTGATAAAATAACTTTGTACGAGCGAGAAAAAAAATGCATTGATCCTAAATAGATTACATAAAATATATATTTATGCATTTATTTCATTTTAATTTGTAGGTATGATATAAGCTTGAAAATATCCGAATAGTCATTACAACTCATCTTTTTCAGCACAAACTCGATTGGCAGAACTTGTCAAACGGTCTATTGATAGGGTGTCGTTACCGAAGCATGAAAAATGTCTTATTCCTATTTTTGTTATTTTTTCATCCTTTGTGCCTCCAACACATCAAACTTTTCTTTTAGGGTCGTTTTTCTAACATAAGTTGTCACAAAAACACTCCCAAATATATTATTAACCTATTAATTATTGCTTACTTTGGGTAGCAAATTACTTAATTGGTATTGTTAAGGATAATTACTACTCAAAAGGGTAAATCACGTCAAAACATGTTTAAATGATGCTATTTCATTTCATCTCTATCAAATGTTTAAATGTTTAAGCTTTAACTACGTAGTTAATAATTTATAAATGACTGCTGCATGATGATTTAAATCATATTTTAGTTAATTAATTCTTTGTTTGATAAAAATGTATTTTATTTTAATATATTATATTCTTATTAAATAATCTTGTTCAGGGATCCTTGTGTGACGCCCCAAAACCCGGGGGTCCGTTGACTACGAATCAACCATGGAATACAGTGGAAGTCGGGTTGCAGACGCCACTTTAGAAAATTAGGCGAGTCTCCTTTGTACGGGGGAGCTCTGCCCAAATACATAACTTTGCATAACATGTCCCAAACAATCAATATATGCAATATATATCGACATGATAAATTGCCTCTTGGGCTGTAAACCAATCTTTCATAAGATCAATTATCATAACTTCTTCTTCAATTATCTCCCAATAATTCAATAGTTGATTGCACTTTTATCTGAAACACAAACATATATTAAAATCTACAATTCTAATCGTATTTATGTCCAAAAACCATCCCGAACCACAAACCCGGCTTCTTCAAAAATCAGCGCCAAATGAGTTGTCTCGCCGGTATTTCTTTGTCACGCGAAAAATAAAGGGGTACGGCGGGTTGAGCTAAAGCTCGATTAGGAGAATGTCAGCAAGTCTGAATCTTCCTTGCTTTGAGTGCGGTCTGATGCTGAAGTAAAAGCACTCGGTAAATACATGATCCTGCTTGAATGTCTACATATCATCCATGTCGAGTCCTCACCGACTCTCACGCCCACCTAAGCGTATGTGAGAAAGAATCATTTTCAAAACCATTCATTTGTTCTTGAAAATATACTATCGAAATATTCGGTACAAATATGGGACTACCCTCCGAGGTGAATTGGTTGGTGAGCTTTCCGAAACAGTCATGGTCCTCATCCGAAATGATCTGTTGGCCCATCTCCCAACCCAATTCTCCGGAATATCATCCTGTGAAATTCCTTTCGCAAACATGCCCGTTTTTACAAAAATCCATGTCATGCACTCACACCTAATTCTAGGTTACCCAGTGCATATGAAAATGCATTATGCCATTTTCAAAATTATTTACACACTATGTCAATATGCATATTTTCAATAAACTACAATTACACACATGTAATTCCACACTTCAATCATCACCCAATCTAGCTCACTTGGTGAATCGCCAATCATCGCGTGCTTCTGAAAGCGCAATTTAATTATACTAATTGTGTCATTGTGTTAACACCTCGAGCATTAACTTTAATAATTTTTTATCAACCAAGCTCTTCAAATTAAATTCCTGCAGCATCACAGTAGTGATTCACAATTTCAATGCCAAGACACATGGACCTTTATGGCCATTTAAACCGGGGTGTTTTAACGGGTCGAAACTAACAGTGGGCTGTCCACGGGCAGCCCACATGTCATTTCTCGGTTTTGGCTTTTTAGGCAAGATTTATACCATTACGGTCTCTCATAAACACCAAAGCATAATTTAAAGCAACATTTCAGAATTTAAGACCAAACAGCCCGCGATTTTGGGCGATCCGCGGCCATCCAAAGAAAATCTAAGAAATTCCAACAATTCGGTCCATGTTTTGGGACCGGTCGAACAACCCCTCCGCGACGCCAGGCTAGCGAAACATCGAAAAAACCCTTAAAAATGGGAATAAAACGCCGTAGAGAAAATCCTACACTCTTGGAGTTGTCAAAAACTTCTTCGCAAACCGGGGCCACGCGTAGCTGCTCCCTCGTAGAGCGTTTTCCTTCTTGTCGAAGTCCGCCAACGCTCGGATCGCCCGGGATCTTAGAGAGAAGCACCCTCTCTCTCTAAAACCCTCTCAAATCCTAAGCTACTGCATCCTAAAATGGCTCCCACGGTTTGTCTTTGATTTAACAAAGGAGATGAAGCCTTATTCGTTTTAACATCGTCTGATGACTTAAATTCAAATTCCTTTATTATGAGTATGCTCCTCATTTCACGGATTTGATTTCGACCTTTACCGTAGTCAGATTTAAATCGTTTACTCTGCTCATACCACTTATGGTACATGAGTACATGTTATATGTGAACTTCGTCGCGTGAATCGATTTATACTTTGACGCGATCTTTCGAGAAAGAAAACGTCTTAAACTCCGTATGCCGACCAGGTGCGAAATTTTACGTCTTGGCCCCAGATTTCGCGAGAGCGGTCGGCAATTAATCCGTTGATGCGTCCGGTCCCAAGAATTAGTACGGTTTTTAACCGTAATTACAATTTTATGTAATCAAAATTACGTTTTTGCCCTTATTCGAAATAGAATTTCACCGAGTGCTTTACCTTGCACCGCATATCACTTATTATCATGTTAAAGATAAACTTTAAAGGTTTGCTTACTTTGGTTTTTTGGTTTATAAATGTTAAATGTTTATTAATTAGAATTAACGAAAAAAACATCTAGACAATTTTATAAAACGATTTACCCTGAAGGGGATATCCTTGTGGTTGACGGACAAGATGATGTTTCTTGGAAAGGGGATTATGACAAAGTTTGAAGAACAAGACTAGACCTAGAAGAAGCACTTCTGATCCTCTTTCGGCAGTAATTCCTTGGGGAGTGTTTGGCCTTGCAACTCAGCGACATTTAAGGTATTATTAAGTTATATGTGTAATTAGGATTTATGACAACTGTGCTTTACTAAGTACTTCTTCAACTTGTAATGAGTCTTATATCTGCATAATCTCTCTTTCTCTCTCAAGCATTGACTGTCCAGTCGCATGTTCAAAAAGTTAGACCATATCATGGGTAAATCTGAGAATACAAACAAAGTATTTCTCTTCTGTCAACAAACTTGGTGAGGTCCTCCACCGAAGTTATACAGAATATATATAACTAAGAAAAAGGACGATATTGTTTCTCAATAAAAAGAACTAATGTAGATGAGGAATGCCAACAAGAAATAATTCCCTGCGTTTTTCTTTTGAAATTTGAGTGCATATAATTTGGTGAACATTGCTTAGAAATCTCGGGAAACTTTCCATCAAAGATCTTGTTATTGAGTGGGGGAAATAAAAAATCAAAAGCCAAAAGAAAGACCTTGACTCCTAATCGAAGAAAAGTAAAAGCAAAATAGATGGAAGGTTTCTTGAAAACTCCTATCAAATTTTCATCAAATTAGGCAATATTGTCATTGATTGAGAAAATGGAAAAGCACAACCATGAAAGGACTGCGACCCCTAATAACAAATAACAAAAGGAATTAAAGTCTTATATCTGCATAATCTCTCTCTCTCAACCATGGGTAAATCTAAGAATACTAACAAAGAAAGTATTTCTCTTCATTCAACAAACTTGGTGAGGTCCTCCACCCAAGTTATACAAAATATATATAACTAAGAAAAAGGACGATATTGTTTCTCAATATGAGTCGTTCAATACGAAGGATTTAATTCATGAATGTTATTATAAAATATTTGTATAACATTCTAATAAATTTATAAAAAATAAAGAATTATTATAATAAATAATTTATTTCTTAAGTTAGGTTACGAAGAGGCCTATCAGGAATATAGTATTTGAAAATGAAAAACAATTTTTTATTTCACCATAGTTTTTGAGTCATTTAAGAGTTTAAAAATGTGACGCCCCAAACCTGGGAGTCCGTTGACTACCCGTCAACCCGCGGAATACCGTGGAATGTCGTTACCTCGACGCCACTTCGTGAACTGTTATAGCCCCTTTCAGACGAGAAATTCTACCCAACTACGCATCGCATACCCGTTCCAAATACCCAATATAATCCCAACATGAGTAAAACGGCCACTTGGGCCCATAAACAGTACTCATAAAATATACCCACTATGAATCCAACTATATCCAATAGTTCTAAGAGTTCAAATATTTACTCTTATACAACATATATTAAAATATTCGAATTCTAATACATGTAAACATCAACAAATCCAAAGCCACAATCCGGCTTTCTTCTAAAGCGGCCTCTAGGACGAGCCGTCTCGTGCGCTCCCTGTACCTGAAAATATGTTCCCTCGACAGGGTGAGCTAATGCTCAGTAGTGGAATCACCCTAAGTGGGCTACTCTCCACCTAAGTGCAGTGCAATGTTCCAAAGTAAACACACATTCAAGCAAATTCGTGATCCTACTTGAATGTCTACATGCTATCCCCATGTCTCGAGTCCTCACCGACTCCCTCACACTTGCCTAAGCCATGTATAAGAAAATAATCATTTTCAAAACAAATCTTGTTGTTCTTGAAAATATACTACCGAAATATTAGGTAAAAATATGGGACTACCCTCCGAGGCGAATTGGTTGGTGAGCTTTCCAAAATGCTAAGTATCTCATCCGAATGATCTGGCTGCCCATCTCTCCCATCTCCAATTCTCTGGAATATCATAATGTGAAATTCCTTTCACAACCATGTCCGTTTTTTTTTTACAAAAACCATGTCATGCACTCCTACCTAACTTTTAGGTTACCCAGTGCATATGAAATGCATTGTGATGCCATTTCAACAACTCATATAACACATGTAAATATACGTACATGCATATATTCACAAAACATTCAATTCACACAATCATGTCATATAAATTCTCATTTCCACATCAACATTAGCTCACTTGGGCTAATGATCAAACACGAGCAATTTAAATTAAATCACTCGGCCAAACCCATTTTCACACAAAAATATATTTTCGTGTCACTATTCCTAGGAACAGTAAAACCCTAGGGCTTACAGTTCCAACATTCAACACCACCTGGCTCACTTCAGGAACCCGCATTTCACCGCCATTCCCGACCTTTCCAAATCAAGGCATACATTAACACATGATTTCACCATATAAGCAACCTTAAATAGCCTGCGGATATCACGGATCAGTCCACATGGGTTTCAAAATCTAACACCCTGCTCCAAGATTCAATCGATCAAACGGCCCTCACTCGCCCCTCATTCAACTCAAACATTCAGAAACACTTAAATTGAATAAAACTCAAGTAGGAGAAACTCTACCTCTCGGAGTTTGAAGAAACTCCCTGGGCCTGGTACCCACGCCAAGTCCTTCCAGAGCTCTTCGTCCCAAAGATCAGCCGACTCTGGGCCGGATCGCCTGCGATTTTTAGAGAGAAGTTCGACCTCTTTCACCTCAAAAAACTCCATTTCGCCACCGGAAGTCACTGCTCAGAATCACGCTTTTGCTCGCTTGATTTAATGAAGAAGATCACTATTTACAATTTCATTTTTAGTGACTCTAAATCTTTCCAAAATGACGCTTATGTCCCTCTTCCCAATTTTGACATTCAAATTTATCTCGGCAAACACCATTTTCATCGCTCTACTCATGCCACTTATGACACATGAGTACAAGTATTATATATGACTTCACGTATCGAAAATCGCTTTACGGCAATCCCAAACGCCATGCCCTCAAAACGTGCCAACCCGATCGCCCTAATTCTACTAAATTTTACGCATAGTTAGATTTTTCGAGACGATTACAACGGTGAAATCCGTTTTGTCATCCAAGGTCTAGAGAATAAATTCCGGATTTTTAATTGAAATTACAATTTTGTAATCGAAATTACGATTTTGCCATTATTCCATAATTTGGAATTTCTTGGGTTTTACATTCTCCCCTCCTTAAAAGGAATTTCGTCCCGAAATTCAAAACGATAACAATCACTCACATGCATATGCAACGTGCACTCTACCATGCATGTAAACAGCCATTTAATTCTTAAATGACTAAATCACGTACCTTCATCCCTAAACAAGAAGGGATAGGTATCCCGCATCGTGTCCTCGCGCTCCCACGTTGACTCCTCCACTCCATAGTGTCTCCATAGTACCCTCACTAGCCCCACGGTCTTGCATCGCAAAACCTGATCACGGCTATCCAAAATGCACACTGGTCCCTCCTCAAAGGTCCCATCAGTGTCAACCTCTATCTGTCCCCAATCCATCATACGAAATGGATCCGAGTATACTTTCTGAGTAATGGAGACGTTGAAATACCTCGTGAACACCTGACATGTTGGGCGGTAACGCCAACCGGTACGCTACGATGCCTATCCTCTCGAGCTTCTCGAAGCAGTCCAATATACCCGCGATAGCTTTCCGCTACGAACCTCGAATTAATTCTCTGTGCATCACCTTCAAGACATGATCCCCAACTCGAACTCTGCTGGTCGACGTCGACATCCGCATAACTCTTCTCGCGGCCCGAGCCGTGAGAAGACGTTTGTCACCAAGCTCACCTACTCCGAGGTGTCTCAATCGGGGATTCCTGACTACTGACGAGCTCACTTCCACCTCGATCCAACCTAACTAAGTGATTCATGGCCTCCCATACAATGCCTCATACTTGCCATTCGTGATATCAGCCGATAATCGTTGCTGTGTTTAATTCCACTCGGGCAAATGCTCCTCCCACCACCCTTATGACTCCAGACGCATGCTCGCAAGATGTCCTCTAACGCCCTCGCATATAATCCATACAACACATAACCCTCACACAACCTCAAGGTGGTGTGTAACACTAACCTCCCTAAGGTTACGATCACTGACAATCCAATGGATCGTCAACCTAGTCCATGTCATGAATGACATCCATATACCGAACCCTTGCCGACTCACCAACACCCAATTCAATTTCCTATGGGTATCCAACCTCAGTCACTTCTCACCTCATCACTCAACTCTAAGTTCATACGATAACTTAACCGTGTTTTCATCTCGAGTCACTCGACCTCTCTCAATTACAATATCACTCAACTCTAAGTCTATGTGATACTTGACCGTGTGTTTTCATTTCGGGAAACATAATTCTTCGGCTTACACTTCGAGCCTGTTACATTCACACAAAAATTCAGGATATCTTCCCGGGTCTCTTACACCCTAACTCCAGGATTCTCACCTTAGGGGATTAACGGCCCCCTCTTTGTCTTGCCCAACACACTCTAATTACTCTCCATTTACTGAACCGAACTATGAGTCTTCATCAGACGAGTCCTAAAGACAAACTCAACCCACACTCACTAAGAGTGGTGAATGACCGTACCGTGCACGCACACCCGACTCGACGTGATGTTACCGTGCACATGAACGCAATAATGTCATACTGTGACACCCAATCCCGAGGTACACCATGAGTAGAATCTCAGAGATCTCTCACTCATAATCCCGACCTATCAAGTCAACTCTCACCCTACATCCTAGGGAAGAACATATATTCCTGGCTTCTCTAAAGGCCTTAACCTCTAAGCCCAACTAAGGTCGCGCCTGCATGACAACCCGGCTAAGGTCCACCATTGACAACTCGAGGGTTGTCAACTCATCCATGTCAAGCCTGACATCACAACCAATATGTCTACCACCCTAAGGTCCACTACGCCTGGGTCAAGCAGAACCCCCGATCCTGTCCCCTCGACTCGACTCCACACTCCGGCCCTCCGGTCTATCCAGGTTAGCCGGGAGTGCCTGCATAACACCTCAAACCCGAAACCGTTCCTCAATTCGCACTAGGGTGCCGGAGGAATGAATCGTATATTTTCCCCGTTTCTACAGCTTAACCGGGATCGCGCGTCCCAAACTCGATCCCCGTTCTGGGCAATCCTGCCTCACATGCCCAATCTCGGCCCTAGTCATGAAACTCATGAAGCGTGTCTTCCGCCTTCCCGAACCAAGAAGGCTGATCCTCCCTCTCGCTACCAACACCCGCATCCCGAGTGCTCCGAGCATCCTCGATCTCTCTCTCTATGGTTAGGACCGTCCCAACCATGGAGTTCATGTCTCGTAGGCGAAGTCCTACGATCTTGCCCCGAATGGACAACTTCAGCCCATTCTCGAGTCTCTCGTAATACCCAGCCAATCCCAAGAAACTACGTATCTCGAAGATTGACATTCGGTCTCTACCAACTCATCACTGCCTCAACCTTCTCTGGGTCGACTGACACTCCTGATGCTGACACCACATGTCCCAAAACCTCACACCCCGCAAGCCAAACTCGCACTTATCGAACTCATACACCGATGGTCTCTCAACAACCTGTAAGACGATCCCTCAAATGATACTCATGCTCCCACTCTGACTGGGAGTATATCAAAATGTCATCCACGAAGACTACGACAAACTGATCTAGATAGGATTGGAATATCTTATGCATGAGATCCATGAATGCCGCTGGCGCATTCATCAATCCGAAGGGCATCACCGTAACCTCAAAGTGCCCATAACTCATTCCCAAACGCCGTCTTAGTGGATATCCTCGTATTTCCTAACCCTCACCGATGGTAACCAAAGCAGGGAAGGTCTACCTTGAGTAGACTCCGCTCCTCAACCGATCAAACAAATCATCGATTCTTCTGCAATGGGTACCGATTCGATCGTAACCCCCGTCAACCGCCATAGTTAATGATAGTCGGCTGGTCTTGTCTTTCTTCTTCGCAAATGTAACCAGAGCGCCCATGGTGAAATGTCAAGCTCGCCTAATGAACCTCTTTGTCCAAGAGTCTTCTATACTGACTCGAATCTCGCAACTCAACCTATACATCCCCATGCGAGTCATAGAAATGGCTATACTGTGGTGTAACTCGATGTCAAGTCTACAACCCCACATGGATGTAATCCCGTAGCTCGCCCGTAAAACATCCACATACTCGCATACTACTCGAGGTAGATCTAAGTCCGCTCTCCCGGGTCCTGTGGCTCTCTAGCCAACCCTAACTCGGCCCCCGACACCTAGGACTGCATACTCGCCCGGGGAAAAATATCATGTTTGTCCCCCTGAAATATCACACGAGTATCGTCCTGCGCATAGGCGGTAAACTCCACGCCACAATCGAGCACCCACCCCGTGCCGTCACCCAATCCATCCCTGCATGACATCGAACTCGATGATGTCCATAATCCTCGTGCCCACCGTGAGTAGAGTCCTCATGATTCTGCCTCACCACCCCACGATTATCTGAAGCTCCCGCCTAGTCCTGTGAGAAACCACACAATGTCCCACCTCAGAGTCCACCCCACCACCATACGGCCTTCACTCCTAGCTAGAACGCAACTGGGCCTAATCTCGGTCGTGGTCGAGGTAATCTCCACAACCTCTAACACCTTCTCGACCAGATGAGCTAATTGTTTGTCACCACTCCGATCTCCTCCCCGCGAAAGTCGGAGGATGATGCGTCCTAAACTCTATTGCGTTACTAGATCTTCCGTTCACTGCTATGCTCGCTCGAGCGATAGCAAACAATCGCAATACCTACAACCTCAATAAAAGCCTCCTGATCAAACACTGGTGGTGCCTGACCAGTACCCCGTGGACGCCCTCTACGTCCTCGTCCTCGACTAGCCATCTATACAGTTCAATGGCAAGTTATTCTCGCATAAGATTCTAAGGTATACACAAATTTCGAGACACCGTTCATACACATAAATCGTTGTATATGCATTGTCCTTTGCATTTACAAGCACGCAAGGCAATCAATTTTTCATTTAAAATATTGTTTTCAACAAAATTTTATTTTCGAAAATTTCAATTTTTTTGAAAATTTAGTTTTTTGAAAATTTTTTCTAATTTTATTTGATTTGATTTTAATTTAATTTAATTTAAATTTTTCTAAAATTTTATAATGAATGTTGTTCATGAACCTAGTTTACTTAACAACGTCCAAACTGACTGTAAACACTACCGAGTAGAAAAACCAGGTCAAACTGGCCGGGTGCACGAGTTACCCCACTCGCCTTAGCCGGCCCGGGCCGCGCGCCACCGCGCGCCCCCCGCGCCCCCACGCGCCCTACCGCTCGCCCCACAAGGCCGGTCGTGTCGCAGCGCCCACGCCCGCCCGTGCCTGGGGCTATGTCAGAGCCGTACTGGTCGTGTCGTGGCTCGTCCCAGCCGCGGTCGCGACACACCGCCCGTCCAAACAACCCGCCCATTGCACACACGCAGTTGTATTGCACACACCCAGCCTCAAGCCTCACCGCAATATGTTGAACTCGTATTGCGATACAATTTGCTCTCTCAACCAACTTCTATCAAATTTCGCAATACAATATTTGTATTGCAACACAATTTTCTTCCCAACCAAGTCTCTTGCAATACAATTTTCCTGCAACCTATTCCTTCTCTGCAATACAATATAGTGTATTGCAATACAATTTTTTTTTTTCACAATATAATCAAGTAAGAACCCAATCCATTCTGTACAAAAAAAAAAAAAAAAAAAATTCATTCAATTTTTTTTTTCTTCCTTGTTCCAGCCACTGAAAATTTTGGAAAAAAATTGCTTCATAATGCAAAAAAAAATTCTTCATTTTCCACACTCAAATAAATTTATAAAAATTTATTTTTTCCATTCTCTTCAATTCCAGTTAAATCTCTGTGAAACTCTTAGAAAATTATTTTCTTCAATTCTCATCCAATAAATTTATAAAAATTTATTTTCTGATTTTCTTCAACTTAGAAAAATTATTTTCATCACCTATAGGCCAAATAAATTTAGAAATTTTATTCTTTTCTCATTTTTTTCCAAAGCTTTGTACACTCCAGACAACTCAAAATATTTTTCTAAAATATTTTCTAGACACATCCATGTGCATAATCACTGCTAATACATACAATCTCACACATGAAACAAGTCATGCACACCAAACACACAATTCATCAAATCACACAAAACACATCAACACACGTGCATGTAGTGTCCTAGTTTTGTCCCGTGATTTTCCTAGGTAATCTCATACCTATACTCTCCCAAAGATTTCCAACCACACTCCAGCCGGTGACGCCTCACTTGATCATACTTCAAGCCCAAATCCTCAATCTATAGGTTTCCATCTACCTATACTCCACATCAAACCACCCAGTGGTGATGGATACCCAAACCCGAGCTCCCTAGGTATTCGCATACCTAAGCTTCCGATACTGCTTGACGCCCCAAACTCCGAAGTCCGTTGACTAACCACAACTCACAATACAAGGCTGATGCTCCAAGTTACCCACACCACTTCAATCGGCAGCCTCCTGCTACGAGCTCTAATCAAACACAATACTAGAATAACCCGCATTTAATTGGTCCCAAATGTACCAATATATGCAATATATCCAATCACATGAGTAATAATGTACTAATTGGCCCAAAACAATACTCAATAAACATACCAACTGAGAATCCAACTATATACCCACAATATAAGAGTTCAAATGTTTGACTTCAATACAACATATATTAAAAATTCTAAATAAAATTCTAATACATGTAGATATCACAGCTTCAAGCCACAATCCGACTTTCTTCTTAATCTTAGTCTCTAGGATCTAGTCGTCCCCCTCACACGCCCCGTACTGTGAAAATAAAGGGGTCCCACGACGGTGAGCTAAAGCTCAAGAGGGAGAATCGCCTCTAAGTGGGCCACTTCACCACCTAAGTGCAATGTAATGTTCCAAGTAAACACACATTCAAGCAAAATGCATTATCCTACTCGAACGCCTACACGACTAACTCCGGCATCTCGAGTCCTCATCGAATTTCCCACACTCGCCTAAGCCTCTCATATGAGAATATTAATTTCTTTATTCAGGGACAACCCTTCCGATGTATATATATCAATTGGGCCGCTCCGACGATTGGGATATATTATTTGTTTCCAGGACTACCCCTCCGGCGAATATCAATCAGTCAGCCTCCGACGATTGATATTCAAGTGGACTACCCTCCCAATCATTTTAATATTTTTAATAAACCCTCCGAACCATCTTTCTAGCTCATCTCGTGCACTAACTCCTATAATCCTAAAAAGGCTCCAATGCATACACGCATGTACGCCATTTCCACTATAGTTTAATCACATGCAAATATATAAACATGAATATATCGCATAATCCAAATCACACAATCATGTCATGTGTAATTATCATTTCAACATCGTTAGCTCACTGGCTAATGACAAACACGAGCGATTTCCATTTAAATCACTCGACCAAACACATATTTTCACAAAATATATTGAACATCGTTTTAATGAGTGAAACCTCTGCCATTGGCCCAAAAATCATAACTCAACGGTTCAATTAGTGAACCCACAATCCACGGCCATAACCCGGCCCAATGCATACCAAGCAAACATCTAAAGCACAAATTACACAAACTGAACCCCAAACAGCCCGGCATCTATTAAGATCTAATTGCTCCAATTTTTGATTCAAAATTGACTTCAATTGGTCCAAGGTTCGGGGACTGATCAGACGCCCTCACACCTCATCTCACTGTTGATGAAAACACTTAAAATGGGAGTAAAACTCAAGTAGAGAGAAAATCCTATCTCTTGGAGTTTGTCAAAAACTCATATCCGCAGTCTACGCGCAGCTC
The DNA here is from genome assembly GCA_016808115.1 of Tetrastigma voinierianum. NCBI lineage: Eukaryota > Viridiplantae > Streptophyta > Magnoliopsida > Vitales > Vitaceae > Tetrastigma > Tetrastigma voinierianum. The sequence continues at coordinate 80,884 of JAEQBH010003604.1, forward strand.
GTCCGCTGCAGAACGCTTCCTTCTCGCCCAAGACCGTCGACTACGGACTTCCGATATTCTGCAGGTAAGACTCCTCTCTCTAAAGCTCTCTAAAAATGGCTACTGGATCTCACTGGTTCCCCATCAAGTTTTTGGCTCTTTTGATTTAATGAAGAAGGTCACTATTTACAATTTCGTCTTTTAGTGACTTAAATCTTTTCCAAAAATGACCATTTCGTCCATTCATTTCCCAGATTTGATATTCGGCACTATCTCTGGGTCTACTCATCGCTTTCTCTTACTCATACCACTTATGGCACATGAGTACTTGTTATATGTGACTTTCGGCCCTCATCGAAAGTCATTTTACTTCATATGACCAAACGCGACGCTCAAAATGCCACCGACCGTCTCCCGAACTCAACGAATTTCACTGCATAGCTAGATTTCGCGAGACGATTCCAACTAGCAACTGCTTCTGTCATCCGAGATCTAGAGAATTAATTCCAGATTTTTAACCGAAATTACTATTTTGTAATCGAAATACGATTGCCTCTTATTCAATTTGAATTTCTTGGTCTTACATTCCTCCTCCTAAAGGAATTTCGTCCCAAATTCAAAGACAATTATAACACTCGTGATGCAAAGTATGTAACGTACTGCATTACATGTAAATCAGCCATTGAATTGCTAAACAATCCAAACCACATACCTTCATCCCTAAACAAGAGCGGATGTGGCCCCAGATCGTGTCCTCGCGCCCCTCCCATGTGAACTCCTCCACTCCACAAAGGCCGCCACACTCTCACTAGCCTCATGGCGTCTTAAGGCCGCAAACCGCATCACGGCTTATCCAAAATGCACACCAGTCCCTCCTCAAAGGTCCCATCAAGCAGCACCCTCAATTCATCCCCAACCCACCACATGAGTCGGATCTGAGTATACCCTGAGCACGGAGACGTGAAACACCTCGTTGACACCGACACGCCGGGCGGTAATGCCAACCTGACGCCACGCTGTCTACCCTCCTCGAGCATCTCGAAAGGTCCAATAAACCTCGGCGATAAATTTTCCGCCACAACCCGACCACTCCCTTGGCATCACCTTCAAGAAGATGATCCCCAACCTCGAACTCTAAAGGTCGATACATCTCATCGGCATAGCTCTTTGCCTACCCGAGCCGTGAGAAGACGCTTGTCGCATCAAACCCACCTTCCTGAGGTGTTCTAATCGATCAAGACCAATGACGAGTTTCTCCCACCTCAGCCAACATAGTGGTGACCTCGCGATGGCCTCCCATACAGCTTGCCCCACACGTGCCATCCAGATACTCCGGGCCGATAACTGTTGTTGTGGGCGAATTCCACTAAGGCAATTAATCCTCTACCCTTATGACCCAGGACGCATGCTCGTAGCATGTCTTCTAACACCTGTGTATAATCCGTACAACACGTATCCCTACACAACCCTCGCTTGGTGTGTAAACGCTAACCTCTCCAAGGTCACAATCACTGACAATCCAATGGATCATCAATCCCAGTCCATGTCATGACGACATCCATATACCGAGCCCTGCCGCCAACAACACCTAATGCACTTCCAAAACATCCAAAACCTCGAGTCACTCCCGACTCCTATCACTCAACTCTAAGTTTACGTGATAACCTAACCGTGTGTTTTCATTTCGGGCAACATAATTCTTCGGCTTACACTTCGAGCCTGTTACATTCACACAGAAATTCGGGATATCTTCCCGGGTCTCTTACACCCTAACTCCAGGATTCTCACCTTAGGGGATTAACGACCCCCTTTGCTTCTACTTTAACACACTCTAATTACTCTTCATTTCCCCAACCACCATTTAGTCTTCATTGACTTTAGTCCTAAAGACAACTCAACCCACACTCACTAAGAGTGGTGAATGACCTTACCGTGCACACGAACGCAATAATGCCATACTATGACACCCTATCCCGGTTCCACCATGAGTAGAATCTCGAAGATCTCACACTCATAATCTCGACCTATTTGATCAACTCTCACCCTACATCCTAGGGAAGAACATCTATATATGGCTTCTCTAAAGGCCTTAACCTCTAAGCCCAAGTCCACGTCATGCTCTGGTATGACAACCCAAATCTAGGTCTCACTACATTAAATAAACCCGATGGTTTCTAACTCCATCCATGTCGCTCGACAATCACCAACCACATCGCCACACCACCTGAACACCATGCTCACAACTATTTGATCTCCTGGTCCCCTCGACTTCGACCCACACTCCGCCCTCCGGCCCATCTCGTGTTGTCAAAGTGCCTGTATAGCACCCCTAAATCGAAACTAGTTCCTCTAACTCCCTACCAGGTGGAGGAATGAATTATTGTGTATACTTCCCGTTCTATAGCTAATCGACTGTGGCCGTCCCAAAGTCTCGGGATCCCCGTCTCCGGGGGCAATCCCGCCACTCATGCTCAACTCGGCCCTAGTCCCAAACTGTGAAGCGTGGGTCTCTGCCCTTCCCCGAACTAGGAGAAAGCTGATCCTCCCTCTCGCTACTAACACCCGTATCCCGAGTGTTCCAAGTATCCCGATTTCTCTCATGGTCGGGGCCGTCCCAACTCACTGAGTTTATCCCGTAGGCGAAGTCCCCACGATCTCGTCCCGACGGACAACTTCAAATTTCATTCAGTCCTGGGGAATATCCACCAATCCCAAGAAACGTAAAACTATGTATCTCAAGATTGACATCTCGGTCTCTCCCAACTCATCAATGCTCAACCTTCCCAGTCGACCGACACACTCGTGCCGACATCACGTGTCCCAAAATCTCCCAAGAAGCTAAAAACTCGCACTTACCGAACTTAGCGCACAGCCCATACTCGCAACTGCTACACCATCCTCAAGCGACACTATGCTCCCACTAATCGGGAGGATCAAAATGTCATCCACGAAGACTACGAAAAACTGATCTAGATAAGGTCAGAACACCCTATGCATGAGGTCCATGAATGTCGCTAACTGATCACTAATCTAAAGGGCATCACCATAAACTCAAAGTGCCCATAATCTGTCCTAAACGCCGTCTAGTGGATATCTGCCTCCCTAACCCTACGATGGTAACCGCTATGCACGTCTATCTTGAAAGTAGACTCGCGCCTCCACTAACCGGGCCAACAACCATCAATCCCTGTAATGGTTACCGATTCTCGGATCATAACCTCGTCTCAACTCCGCCCGTAGTCAATGCACGGCGGTCTCGCCTCTTCTTCGCAAGTAGAACCGGAGCGCACCATGGTGAAGTGCTCGGTCTAATGAACCCCTGTCTGGGTAGCCCCCGTAGCCGGACTCCCCAGCCCTCACAACTCAACCTGCCATTCTATGCGGAGTCATAGAGAGGGTAAGTACCAAAGGTGAATCTCCAATACCAAAGTCTACATCCCTACGCTGAGGTAGTCCGTAGCTCATATGGAAAACATCCACATATTCGCAAAACCACTCCGAGGTAGATCTAAGTCCGGTCTCACCTCGCCCTTGTGGTGCGCCCGCTAGCCAACCCGCTAACTATCCTCGACACTTGACTCAGATAATCGTCCGGGCAAAACAGTCGCGCTCGGCCTCCAAACACCACACGAGCACCGTCCCGCGTGTAAGCCGTAACTCTCCCCGACTTCACAATCGATAACGACCTCGTGTCGCCGCCCAATTCATCCCCAGGATGACATCGAACTCTAACATGTCCATGATCCTCAGGTCCACTATGAGTAGAGTCCCCGAGATCTCTAGCTCGCAACCTCGACATATCATCCCTATTCTCGCCCTAATCCCTAGGGGAGAACTCAAATACAATGGCTCCTCTAAGGTCTCTAGAGGTCCTTGCCCATCCACTCACATATAGCCTCTATCTCTCTAGCTGTAACAACTAAATAACTCGTTGTGTCGTATGATCCCATGGCCTCTAACACCTTCTCGATCCGCAGATAAACCAATGATCTCGTCATCATCCGGTCTCCTCTCCCGTAATGCTCTGGGAGGATGATGCGCCCTAAACCTCTAAAGGTTACTGTGGATCTTCCGTTTCATCTCGCTATAACTTCTCAGCCTCGTGCCATAAAGATTCGTAATACCTACAAATTTCTCGGCAAAAAGTCCGTCGATCACCGATCATGGTTCGATCAAGACTCGGACGTCCTCTACTGCCCCTTCATTCCTCATTTTCACATTTACACAATTAACATGGCAACAAGAATCATTTATTTTCACTTCCGGCCCACTAGTAATGCGTGATGTTGATTACTACTAGACTTGACAACCGCGAATCGAATTGCTCATTTTCTAAGTGGCACTAAATCTGTTCACCAATCTCTATTTATTTCCAGTTAGTTGTTCCAGGCTCTCTCGCTCATTTCAAGATCCAACCCCCTAAGGTCATAGTCTATAACCTTATCTACCCTTTTCCTATACGCATTATACCATGCATATAATTTTCTACGCAACTACCGCGAAATCACGATTTCAATTGGTAGTTAAATACAATACAGTATCTCTAAGGCATAAACACAGCCTCGAGATACTAATCATACACTTAACCTCGCGTATACGTTAATCAATTTCGTATCGCAATATTGTTTTCAACAAAATTTTATTTTCAAAAATTTTATTTTTGAAAATCGATTTTCTAAAATTTTATCAAAATTTATTTGATTTTACTTGATTTAATAAATATTGAAAATCTTTGTGATTGTTCAAGGTTCATGAACTGTCCAAATGGTGACTCAAAAATACCATCAAGTCGAAAAACCAGGTCAAAAACCAAACCGGTTGCACGAGCCTCCCTGAACCCGGCTCCAGCCTAGTCGCACCAGCGCGCCCAGGCGCCACAAGATGGCAAGCAGTCGCGGGCCACCCAAATACCGTATCATGGCCTGGCCGCCTTGGCCGTGATCGCAGCTTCCTGCAGTTGCCGTGTCGCGGCGCCCCGCCGCACGTAGGTGCTACCGCTGCCGCCGCTAAAGGCTGCGCCGCCGTGCCCCGCGCTCGCTGCCTCACGCCCCCGCGCGCCGCCCCGCGCCGCTGGGCCGCGGCCGCGGCGGTCGCAGCTCATGGCCGTGATCGCGGAGCGCATGCCGCCGTATCGTGGCCCTAGCGGCCGTGTCGTGGGCGCTGGCTGCGCGCCAGTCCGGCCGTGTCCTGGGCTGGCTGTGTTGTATTGCAACACAGCCCAGCCTTTCCTCCTTAAGTCAGTCACAATACAAATTTTTTTTTTTTTTGCGACACCAGCCTTCTCAAATCCTCAAGCCCGCTTCTCGCTACTATCAGGACAATACAACCGCCAACCAACCAAACCCACTCTCGTAATACAATGACCGTATTGCAATACAATTTTTACTTTGCAATACAATCAAGCAAGAGCTCCATTCCACTTACGCACAAAAAGTTTTTTTTTTGTTTTCGCTTTTCATTATTTCTAGCAAACAAAAAATCACTAAAAATCAATTTTTTTTCATTCTCTTAACACTCAAATAAATTTACAAAATTCTATTTTCTATTTTCTTCATTTAAACCATATAAAACCTTAGAAAATTATTTTTCTCACTCTCATAACCAAATAAATTTATAAAATTTATTTCTTTTCCATTCACCGAAAAATTTTCCACTCAAATAAATTTATAAAAAATTTATTTTCTTCCATTTCTTTCAATTCTCATCCAATAATATTTTGCCATTTCAAATGAGACACTGTACCACTCAAAATATTTTCTAAAATATTTTCTAATACATCCATGTACTAATCACCAAGCACACGTAATCAATCTCATCACACAACATGGTAAGCATACCATTCACACAATAATTCACCAAATCACACAAAACACATCAACACACGTGCATGTAGTGTCCTAGTTTTGTCCCTCGCGATTTTCCTGAGTAATCCTTAATACCTAACTCAACATCGAACCACACCTAGTGGTGATGTTCCCACACCACTACGTTCCAAGCCCAAGCCTCAATCTCTGTGCTCTACTTACCCATACTCCACATCAAAACCACCTAGCGGGTGATGGATACCCAACCCGAGCTTCCTAGGCATTCTCGTGATGCCCAAGCCTCGATATCAAGCCGTGACGCCCCAAACCCAGTGGTCCTGCTTGACTACCCGTCAACCCGTGACACACAAGTGGATGCCTGGGTTACCCAACACCACTGTAAAATCACAGAGTCTCCTTGCGCTGGGAGCTCCCACCCAAATACAATACCCGTAGTCAACCCGCATTTACCCGTCCCAAAACAAACCCAATATATGCAATATATCCAATCACATGAGTAATACGACCACTTGGGCTCAAAACAATACTCAATAAACATACCAACTATGAATCCAACTATATACCCAATAGTTACAAGAGTTCAAATGTTTTACTCTCATACAACATATATTAAAATTCTAACAAAATTCTAATACATGTAGATATCGGGCAAAGCCGCCTGTTAATCCCGCTTCTTCTAATCTTAGTCTCTCAGACGTCAGTCCCTCTCGTGACGCCCTCTGCATCAGAAAATAAAGGAGGGTCCCACGACCGGGTGAGCTAAAGCTCAATAGGAGAATCGCCCTAAGTGGGCTACCACCACCTAAGTGCAAAGGCAATGTTCCAGTAAACACACATTCAAGCAAATGCATGATCCTACTAAATGTCTACATGACCAACTCGCATCCCGAGTCCTCATCGACTCTCTCCCACACCTCGCCTAAGCCTCATGAGAATATTAATTTCTTTTATTCGTGGACAACCCTCCGATGTATATATATATCAATTGGGCCGCTCCGACGATTGATATATTATTTGTTTATGGACTACCCTCCGATGAATATCAATTGGGCCGTCTCCGACGATTGATATTTTAAGTGTGGACTACCCTCCGATCATTTAATATTTTTAGACAACCCTCAGAACCATTTTCTCTAGACTCATCTCATGCACTCACTCCTATAATCCTAGGGTGTTCCAATGCATATGGAATGCATGTATGCCATTTCCAATACAAATTTAATCATGCAAATATATAAACATGAATATACTTTGCATAATCTCAAATCACACAATCATGTCATGTAATTGATTACTAACATCAAAATTATCACTCACATCGATCAAACACGAGCGATTTAATTTAAATCACTCGACCAAACACATATTTTCACAAAAATATATTTTAGAACACTGTTTCGGGAATATTGAAACCCTGCGCTCATTCCCGAAAATCATAACTCCAACGGTCCACCACAACCCAATCCACCTACCGCCATAACCCTGCCCAACGCATACCAAGCAAACATCTAAAGCACAAATTACACAAATCGAACCCCAAACAGCCCCGCATTCCATACACGCTGTTCCAATCTCTTTGATTCAAAATTGGATCAATTCGGTCCTGCCTGGGATCGATCGACGCCCCTCACTCTACTCATTCGACCTTAAAACATTGCAGAAACACTTAAAACGAAAGAAACTCAAGTAGGGAGAAAATCCTACCTCTTGGAGTTTGTCAAAAACTCACAATCCCGGAGTCCACGCGTAGCCTGCTCCGCGTAGAACGTTTTTCCTTCTCGCCCGAAGACCGTCGACTTGGGCCGATCTCCGATATTCTAGAGCAGTAAGACCCTCTCTCTCTAAAAAGCCTCTAAAATTACATCGATCTCACTCTGCTCTCTCTATCACGTTTGGGCTCTTTTGATTTAATGTGTTAAGGTCACTATTTGCAATTTCGTCTTTTAGTGACTTAAATCTTTTCCAAAAATGACCATTTCGTCCCTTCATTTCCCAGATTTGATATTCGACACTATCTCGGCCGTCCATTTTCATCGTTTCTCTACTCATACCACTTATGGCACATGAGTACTTGTTATATGACTTTCGTCGATCGAAAAGTCATTTACTCAAGACCAAACGTGACGCCGAAAACGTAGCAGACCGACCGGCCTTGGAACTCAACAAAATATTACGTGCTAGCTAGATTTCGCGAGACGATTCCAACGGTGCAATCCGTTTCATCATCCGAGATCTAGAGAATTAATTCCGATTTTTTAACCGAAATTACTATTTTGTAATCGAAATTACGATTTTGCCCTTATTCCAGAAATTGGAATTTCTCGAGTCTTACATGATCACCCAACAGAAGATGACCCACATCGCAAAATATCAAGACATGTCTAATTTCTTCTCCCTGTAGTCCATTAAGGCGGTCTTCTGCCTATGCTTATCCAAAGGCCTATATTTGAATAACTTAATATTTGAATTCTATACATAATTTAGAAGGCAAAGCTGCATGAATGGGTATTAATTAATGGATTATATAAGTCATAAGATGCCTGATCCTATCATACAAAGGTTTGAAATCCTGAGAAAATAACTTTGTGCGAGCCAGAAAAAAAAAATGCATTGTTCCTCTAAATAGATTCTATAAAATATATATTTATGCATTTATTTCATTTTTAATTTTGTAGGTATGGTATAAGCTTGAAAATATCCGAAGAGTCATTACAACTCATCTTTTTCAACACAAACTCAATTGGCAAGAACTTGTCAAAACTTACCAAGCATACAAAAAATGTCTTATTCCTATTTTTGTTATTTTTTCATCCTTTGTTCTTCCAACACATCAAACTTTTCTTTTAGGGTCGTTTTTCTAACATAAGTTGTCACAAAAACACTCCCAAATATATTATGAACCTATTAATTATTGCTTACTTTGGGTAGCAAATTACTGAATTGGTATTGTTTAGGATAATTACTACTCAAAAGGGTAAATCACTTCAAAACATGTTTAAATGATGCTATTTTTTAATTGTAATCAAGCTAGTTTTATAGCTGACATTATAGTAAATAGTTTTAGGTGTGGCGTATCTTCTATTTCATTTCATCTCTATCAAATGTTTAAATGTTTAAGCTTTAACTACGTAGTTAATAATTTATAAATAACTGCTGCATGATGATATAAATCATATTTTATTTAATTAATTCTTTGTTTGATAAAAATGTATTTTATTTTAATATATTATATTCTTATTAAATAATCTTGTTCTGGGATCCTTACCAGTACTATCATTATCATGTTAAAGATAAACTTTAAAGGTATGCTTACTCTGGTTTTTTGGTTTATAAATGTTAAATATTTATTAATTAGAATTAACGAAAAAAAACATCTAGACAATTTTATAAAACGATTTACCCTGAAAAAAACATCTATCCTTATGGTTGACGGACAAGATGATGTTTCTTGGAATGGGGATTATGACAAAGTTTGAAGAACAAGACTAGACCTAGAGGAAGCACTTATTAAACTTGTAATGAGTCTTATATCTACATAATCTCTCTTTCTCTCTCAAGCATTGACTGTCCAGTCGCATGTTCATAAAGTTGGACCATATCATGGGTAAATCTAAGAATACTAACAAAGTATTTCTCTTATGTCAACAAACTTGGTGAGGTCCTCCACCCAAGTTATATAGAATATATATAACTAAGAAAAAGGAAGATATTGTTTCTCAATATGAGTCCTTCAATACGAAGGATTTAATTCATGAATATTATTATAAAATATTTATATAACATTTTAATAAATTTATAAAAAATAAATAATTATTATGATAAATAATTTCTTCTTAGTTAGGTTAATAGCGCCCTAATGCACAACATCAAGGGAGATTTACTTTTTGATTTTGAATCGGTATCATAATATATAATTTTAAAAATGAAAAAACAATTTTTTATTTCACCATGGTTTTTGAGTCATTTGAGAGTTTAAAAAATATATAAAAAGAGAACTAATGTAGATGAAGAATGCCAATAAGAAATAATTTCCTGCGTCTTCTTTTGAAATTTGAGTGCATATAATTATGTGAACATTTCTTAGAACTCTCTGGTAGTTTTCCATCAAATATCTTGTTATTGAGTGAGAAAATGAGAAAATCAAAAGCCAGAAAAAAAAAAAAAAAGACCTTGACTCCTAATAGAAGAAAGTAAAAGTAAATAGATGGAAGGTTCTTCAAAACTCATAGCAAATTTTCATCAAAGGCAATATTGTCACTGATTGAGAAACTGGAAAAATACAACCATGAAAGGACTTCGGCCCCTAATAGCAAATAACAAAAGGAAAGTTCAAGCAAAATGAGCGACCATTTGTTGGCATCATCAAAGTCTAACTCACTTTTTCTTTTGAGTAAAGAAAGAGCCTCAAACATTGTCTTGACTCCTCCTCACAAAAAAGGTAAAATACACATTGTGACGCCCCGATCCCGGGGGTCCGTTGACTACCTGTCAACCCGCGGAATACAAGTAGATATCGGGTTACCCGACGCCACTTCAGAAGATGAAGCAGAGTCTCCTTTGTACGGGGAGCTCTACCCAATACATCACCTGCATGAAACCTGTCCCAAGCAGTCCAATGTAATCACAACATGAGTAAAACGACCGCTTGGGCCCAATAACTATACTCATCATCATACAACAACTATCTACAATAGTTACAAGAGTCAAAATTTTACTCTTATACAACACATATTAAAATCTAAAATTCTAATACATGTAGTACATCACAAAACCAAAGCCACAACTCGGCTTTCTTCCAAAGCGGCCCTATGATGAGCCCGTCCCGTGCGCTCCCTCGCACCGAAATAATAAATTCCCACGACTCCGGCAGCTAACGTCGCAGTGGAATCACCAAACGGGCTACTCTCCACCTGGCGCATATGCAATGCTCCAAAATAAACACACATCCAAGTAAATGCATGATCCTACTTGAATGTCTAACCGTACAACTCGTACCCCGAGTCCTCACCGACTCCCTCACACTTGCCTAAGCCTCGTATGAGAATTATTATGTTTATTTGTTTGTGGACAACATCCGACGTATATTATCAATCGGCCGCTCTCTCGACGATCGATATCACTTGACTACTCCTCTAAATGAATATCAATTGGGTCGTCCGACGATTGATATTTTTCATTTGACTACCTCCGATAATTAATATTTTTAGACAACCTCCGAACCATTTTCTTAGACTCATCTCATGCACTCAATTCTATAGTCCTAGGTGTTCCAAAGCAGCATATGGAATGCATGTATGCCAATTCCAATACGCCTAATCTACATGCAAATATATAAACATGAATATATTCACATAAAAATTAAATCACACAATCATGTTATGTGATTTCTCATTTCATCTCCACAAAAATTAGCTCAATGTAATAATGACTCAAACACAAGCAATTCGATTTGAATTACTTGACCAAACACATATTTTCACAAAATTTATTTTGTGAAATCATTGTTTCGGGAACAGTAAAACCCTCGTTTACTGTTTCTATCAAAACACAAATTTTAGGTTCACTTTGTGAACCCGTATTTCTCGGCCGATTCCGGCCTCATACACATAAAATACAATCCATGGCATGAATCACACCATTAGACACCCAAACAGTCCGTGAGCAGTCACAGACTGTAAATTTGGGTTCCAAAACTAAACACCCGGGTCCCAAGTTTCTGGATCGATCAAACTACCACGGCCTCAACCAACTCAAGCATCAACATAGTTCTTAAACAAAGAATAAACCCAAGTAGGGAGAAACCCCACCTCTCTGGGAGGTTGAGAAACCCCCTAACGATACCCACGCTGTCCTCTCCGCGTGATGAGCAACTCTCCTTCTTGTCCCGAAGACTACAGACGGTCGGATCGCCCGTATTTCTAAAGAGAAGAAAGACTCTCTTTCACTAAAAAAATGAGATCCAAATCTACTGGATCTTTTTCCCCTTCTCCCCCACGTTTTCTCCCTTTTTCACTTTGGAGAAGACAAGTCACTACGTTTATTCTTGTACGACTTAAACTTCTTTCAAAACGACCATTACGTCCCTTCATTTCCTAGATTTGATATTCGGCACTATCTCGACCATCCATTTTCATAATTTCTCTACTCACACCACTTATGGCACGTGAGTACATGTTATATGTGACTTTCGTCGCATCGAAAATTGATTTACTAAGACTCGAAATGCGACGCCCAGAAACGGCCAACCCGACTGCCTCGAATTCTACGAATTTTACGTGGTTAGCTAGATTTCTCAAGGAGACACCCCAAATCTGCAAACCACATCCTGGAGATCTAGAGAATAAATTTCAGATTTTAACCGAAATTACAATTTTGTAATCGAAATTACGATTTTGTCATTTTTCCAGAAATTGGAATTTCTCGGGTCTTACATTCTCCCCTCCTTAAAAGGAATTTCGTCCCGAAATTTTTGACAATCACAATCACTCACATGCATATGCAACGTGCACTCTACCATGCATGTAAACAGCCATTTAAATCTTAAATGACTAAACTACGTACCTTCATCCATAAACAAGAAGGGATAGGTGGCCCGCATCGTGCTTCTGTTGTGTCCGTGGCAAGTGGGTCACAAAGTCCATCGTGACGTGCTCCCACTTCCACTTAGCCACCTCCAATGGCCGGGGTCTTAGCCCCGTCGACTCTCCCGTGCTCACCTTAACTCCGTCGATGATGTGAGACACTGTCGAACAAAGTCCCCTACGTGTCTCTTCATCCCACTCCACAGTATTATCACATCTAAGATCTCCGGTACATCTCGTACACTGATACACAACAAACCGAGAGCAAGGAAACTCCCCGAGGACCCTTTCTCTCAACCTGGCCTCGAATGGGGAACCACTACTCCGTCCCTCTATACCGAAGACTACCATCCTGTGTGGACGGTCCACTCGTCACCCATACCCGACTGCACCGGTCCCCCGATGGACACCATCTCCGCCTCCCGCCCAGATTCAAATCACTCCGCTCACGCAGACCTGTGTAGCCACTCAAACCCCCAATGTACTCGAGTCCAAGCCATGTAATCGCAGCCCAAACCGTCCCACAGTTTCGAGCATCCGCCACTCCCGAGAAGCTATACTAGCTAACGCTCCGTGACTTCGACAGTGCATCGCCTCCACCACATTTGCCTTACCAGATGGTAATGCAAAGTGAAGTCATAATCCTCTCTGCGAATCTCCATCCATCCTTGCCTCATATTGAGGTCCCGTCGCGTGAAAATATACTTCGACTTCATGGTCCGAGTACACCTTCAACTCGTATAAGCAGTGGACGCCCAAATCTTCAAGGCGAAGACCACGGCCGCCAACCCATGTCACGCGTGGGGTAATTCTCGCCATGATTCTTCAACCGACGAACCATAAGCCACTACCCTTGACCGCACAAACACATCCCGCCCCGGCCCGAGGCATCACAATACACTGTGGTACCCTCCGTCCGACTATCAAGACAGGAGCCAAGTAAGTCTCCTTCAACTCCCGAATGCCTCTCGCACGGCCAATCCCAATCAAACTCGACCTCCTCATTCCGGGTCAACCTAGTCATAAAAAGTTGCTATCCCGAGAAATCCTCAATGAATCTCCTCAGAATACCCAAATTAATCCCAAGAAGCCACGTATCTCGAAGACTCCGACTTCAAACCTCCCAACTCATCCCGCCCGACCTTTTCCGGGTCGACCGACACTCCCGACGCCGACACCACGTGTCCCAAATCTCACCTCGCAAGCCAAAACTCGCACTCATCGAACTTAGCCGCACAAATTGGTCTCTCAACAACCGTAAATGATCCCAAGTGATACTCCATGCTCCCACTGACCGGGAGTACATCAAGATGTCATCCACGAAGACTACGTATAACCGGGATCTAGATGGTTTGAATACCCTATGCATGAGATCCATAAATGCCGCTGGTGCATTCATCAATCTGAAGGGCATCACCACGTAAACTCAAAGTGCCCATAACGCGTCCTAAACACCGTCTAGGATAACTGTATCCCTAACCTCAACCGATGGTAACCTATGTATAGTCTATCTCTGGAGTGTACTCAAAGGCCCTCTCAATTGATCAAACAAATCGTCAATCCTAGGCAATGGGTACCGATTCTTGATCGTAACCCTGTTCAACTGTCTGTAGTCAATGCATAGTCGGCTGGTTTTGTCCTCTTCGCAAATGTAACCCGAGCGCCCATGGTGAAGTGCTCTGGGCCTAATGGTCCTTTGTTCGCAGTCTCGAGGCCGGACTCGAGTTCCCGCAACTCAACCTGTCGCCCCATGCGAGTCATGTAGACGGGTGAAGCACTGTGGTGTAACCCGATACCAAAGTCTACAACCCTGAGGAGGTAGGTCCAGTAGCCTATCCGGAAAGACATCCACATACTCGCAAACTACTCGAGGGAGATCCAAGTCTAGTCTCTCCGTCCTCTGTGGTAAGGCTTGCTAGCCTAACCCGCTAACCGGTCCCTCGACACTGACTGCTATACTATCTGGGGCAAAACATCAGGCTTGTCCCCCTGAAACACAACCCGAGTACCGTCCTGCGTATATGTGGTAACCCTCCTACTCTCACAATCGATAACGACCCTGTAAGCTGTCAGCCAATCCATCCCTAGGATGACATCGAACTTTGACATGTCCATGATCCTCAGGTCCACTGTAAGTAGGAGTCCCCAGATCTCCAAACAATCTCGACATATCATCCCTATTCTCGCCAATCCCTAGGAACCCACGATAAAGGCTCCTAAGGTCTCAACCTCTAAGCCTAACTCGATCACAACTGATGCAAAGAATGAATGAATGTGACGCACCGTGTAATCAAATAACACTCTGGTACTTACAGGCAAGATAGCAAAACGCACTCTCGTATAACCGACATGATCCATCGACTCAAACTGCGGTGTGACGGTGTAGACACGCCCTGACCCTTGATGTCCCCGCCCGTGCGCCCCGTCCTTGCCCCCTACTCCATACCCTCCGCCCCTGGGCCCACTCCGTGAAATATGAGGTGCCCGTGTGGCTCCCCTGAATTAAGATCGCCTCGGGTCTGTACCGTGTCAGGAGGAATGTATTGTATCCTCTCCCCGTCTCTACTACTAATCGGGACTGTGATGTCCCAAAACCCCGGATCCCCGGTCGGGGGCAACCCGCCTCATATGTCCAGTCATCGACAATGGCAAGACACCATCCTGGCCCCGCCGACCGGGCAACTCTCATCCGGTCCCGCCGACCGGCAACTCTCATCCGTCTCTCGGCCCGAACGGTCGTGACTCAGATCCTCGCGAACCAGAGGCTCTCTCGTTCCTTCCTCGAACCGGAGGAAGACCGACCGTCCTTCCTTCGCACTAACACTCGCATCCCGAGTGTTCCGCACATCCTCCATATCTCTCTCTATAGTCAGGTTCGTCCCAACCATAGAATCCATATCCTGTAGGCGTAATCCTACAATCCTGGCACGAATGGACAACCTCAGTCCATTCTCGAATCTCCTAACCTTGGCCAAGTCTATGGCCACATTAGTCACCGACCGCTAACTCGTGAATCTAGCCACGTAGTCCATCACCTCCGCCATCGCCTCCCCGCCCGCCTCTGTAATCTCCCGAGCCTTGGCATGCTTCACTGCCTTCGAAAATACTCGCTTCATAAATACCCGAACTCCTCGGGTCCATGTCAAAGCCTCTAAGTCTCTAGAAGCCCTAACCCATTTCCACCATACCCTGCCCCGCCTAGCCGGAATGCGTACCTAACCCGATCCCTTGCCGACGGAAAGGATTCCCATGCCTCCAAAAGATAGTTCTCGATCCGCACAACCAATGGTCTGCCACCATCGGGTCCCCTCCCCCCTGTGAACGTCGGAGGATGATGCGCTCTAAACCTCCTCGGAGGTTACTAAGACCTCCCCGACTACCCGTTATGCTCACTGCGCGATAGCAAATTGTCGCACACCTTACAAATTTACAAAGGCCCGATCAAATGTCGACTACCGGGTCAAATGCCTGGTGGTGCCCGACTAGTGCCCCGTGGGACGCCCTTCACGCCCCCACGCCCTCGTCCCCACTAGCCATCTATACGTTCACTGCAAAAAGAATTCAATACAGATTCTAAGGCATAAACACAGCCTCGAGACACTAATCATACACGTAAATCAGTGTATACACATTGACCTTGCATTTTTCAGGTAATGCAAGACAATTAATTTTGCATTTAAAATATTGTTTTCAACAAAAATTTATTTTTTTGATAATTTTATTTGTGAAATTTTTTTTTTCAATTTGTCTAATTGCAGGTTTAAAATTCAATGAAGTATCTCTGAGACATAAACACAGCCTCGAGATACTATTCACACACCGAAAAAAAAAAATTCACACACTACGTCAATGCATTTATAGTAACTTCAATATAAATATCTTATATATTAAATCACACACAAGAAAATTTTAATTTTTTTGTACTCTTTTTTTTTTTTACTCCTCAGGAATGCTGCTCAAGTGAACAGCTGGTCCATGAATTAAGATCCAAACAATGACCCGAACAAAGGTAATAAAACAAAGGCACCGCACTGTGTCAGGTCGTGTGCACTGAGCGCACATGGCATGCGCAGTCGCACGCACACGCCTGTGTCGCAGACTCGTAGTGCAGTCGCGCTGGCATGTCGCACAAGATGTCACGTCGCACCGGTCGCGACACGCCCAGTAAATTTACCCTGTGTCACGCGACTCACTTCGATGTCACGACATCAAGGCAGCTAGAATCATGTCATGACATCAAATCGGTGTCGCGACACCACTCAGAATACTCTAGGTCGCGACCTCAAAACGAGGGTCGCGACACCGTTTCTCCTACCCAGCACCAAGCCAGGTCGCGACACCAAAACCAGGTCGCGACCCTCCTGGAAACTACCCTATGTCGCGACATCAATTTCATGTCGCGACCTTTTTTGCTGCCACCCATGTCGCGACATCAAATCGATGTCACACACCACGCCTACAGATCCTCCCCGCGACACCAAAATAGATCATTCGCACAACCAAAGTCGCCACTTCCCTCCTCTCGGGGTCGCGACCTCAAACCCTGCCTAGCCAGGTCCTACTCCTTCCAGCCAGGTCGCGACACCAAAAAGGATGTCGCGACACCAACATCTCCAATCTAGGTCGCGACAAATATATCGACAGCGCGACCGGGCCTCGTCCGGGCCCAGCGTCGCGCCGGTTTCCCAGGTCGGGCGCGCTACCGGAGCCATCGCAGGCGTCGCCGGCACGTGGCCGCCCGCCGCACTCGCCGTCACGCACCTCAACACTAGGTCATGACCCGGGTTACCGGAAATCGCAAGAGCTTATCTCAGCTTCTGCCTCAGACACAATTTTTTTTTTTTTTCAAAGTCCTCCAAAGAGCCTTCCTCGCTACTTCCTAAAGATGCAAAGAGCTTAACTTCACCGCTATTTACCCACTCAAAATTTATGAGTTAAACTATTTTTTTTTTTCATTTCTATCAGTAGCCTTCCTTGCTACATCCTAAATGCAGTAACTTGAATACTGAATCCATTCAAAAAAAAATTTATTAAAATTTTATTTTGTCATCCAACGAACCAAATAAATTGATTAAAATTTATTTCATTTATTACTTTGTTCCAAATTTACATCAGAAACTCCTACCGCTTCTTTTTCCAACACATCATAAGTTTTTCCTATAAAGCACCACTGCTAATAATAAGCAATTTATCAAATCACACAAAACACACCAAACACATGCATGCATTGTCCTAGTTTTGCTCCGTGATTTCCTAGGTAATCTCATACCTAAACTCAACATCGAACCACAACCTTGTGACGATGTTCTTACACCTTAAAGACTATGGCCTAAGCCCAAATCCCCTCAAGCCCTAGGTAGCCGTACACCCAAAGTTTCGATACTGCGTCGTGACGCCCGATCCCGTGGGTCCGCTGACTACCCGTCAACCTCGGAATACAAGTGGATGCCGGGTTACCCGACGCCTACCAAGATCGGGGCAGTCTCCCTTTGTACTGAGCCACCCAATACATCACCCGCATGAAACCCGCTACAAGCAAATTAATGTAATCACAACATGAGTAAAACCCGCCGTCAGTCCAATAACTATACTCATCATCATACAAACAACTATCTACAATAGTCATAAGAGTCAAAATTTTACTCTTATACAACACATATTAAAATCTAAAAATCTCTAATACACGTAGGCACATCACAAAACCAAAGCCACAACTCCATTTTCTTCTAAAGTCGCTCTATGATGAGCCGTCTCCCGTGCGCTCCCGTACCTAAAATAACAAATCTCACGACGTAAGAGCTAATGTCAACAGCAACCCAACGTGGCTACTCTCCACCTAGGTGCATATGCAATGCTCCAAAATAAACACACATCCAAGTAAATGCATGATCCTACTTGAATGTCTAACCGCATACAACCTCGCACTCCTCGAGCCTCACCGAATTTCACACTTGCCTAAGCCTCGTATGAGAATTATTACGCTATTTGTTTGTGCACAACCCTCCAATGTATATATATCAATCATCATCAGGAGACCCCCTAAAAATCCATTTCCTAAGAAATGATAAAATGGTAATTTCGTCAAACTGAATTTTTCTAGATCTCGGATGACAAACGGACTTCACCGTTGGAATCGTCTCGCGAACCCAAATACCACGTCGACCTCACACCCCGGCACAACACTTCACGCGAGACACGAGATGCAAGACACTGGGTGACTTACGAGTGGCCCAAAAGGCGCCACATGTCAAGTTATGGGAGAGTCAAACATTGAGCTCAAGTGGGGCTCACATGTATACATAAGATCATGCCATTAGAGGAAAATCTCTGTGTTGGTTTTGATATGATAGCGGTAATCCCATGGTCCAATGAGAAATGGACATGTGGCATTTAGAGGACTTGTCTCTTGTCCCAATCTTGACCAAATGGATTGGGAGAGAAAGAGAGAGGGAAAAGAGAGAGCAAACGGAAGAGATAGGGAAAAAGTGGGATTTTTAGAGAGAGAAGCTCTACCTTCTCTCTAAGTTTCCCGACTCCATCTAATCGGGCTTCATTCCTAGCGAGGCAGCGATAGTGTTGCTCCCCACCGATGACTAACGTGGCACTCAGATTGTGGAGTTTAGACAAACTCCAAAAGGTAGGGTTTTTCTCCCCACTTGCTTACTTTTTGCTTACTGGGGCCTCGTAATGGATGAGGATTTGTCGAGGCCCTGGATGGCCGTGATTTCCTGCCTCCAAAAGATTTGGACCGAGTGACAAATCCCTCGAATGGTTTGGATGAAATTCACCTTAATCGCTTCACAATTGTGTGGTGTCAGGTTATTGCCATGAGAAAATAACATGTTTGTGTGATGTTGTATAAATTCCAAGATGCATCACGTGATTGTGACTTCTAGCCCCATGTGAGCTAATCTTATGTTATTACTACAAATTGAATAACATGTTGTATGCGTGATAACTTTGTTAATATATGCATGAGTGGATAAGATTAGAATGTGTCAATGTTTGGTGTGCCATTGTATCAGACTTGAGTTGTATAATCCAAGTAGAAAATTCCACTACCGGGTTTTTGGCTTCACCCCGCCGTGGGACCCCTTCGTGTATCGAAGACGCACTGGGATGGGACGATCCTAACCTGTGAGTCAAGAAACGCTGTCGGCCTTATCTCATTTTCTAAAAATTCGCAAAGCAGACTCATTTTTGTACAAATTGTACTGAATACACCGTAATTAAATCATTTTGTATAAAATATACATTTTATGAGTATGATGTGTAGGCCCAAGTGGCCATTTTTGCATAGGTATGGGTCTCGTGGTACGAGACAAATAGATTTTCCGCGGGTTGACGGGTAGTCAACGGACACCCCGGATTTGGGGAGTCACAGTCTCCGACGATTGATATTGTTTGTGGACTACCCTCCGATGAATATCAATTGGGCCGCTCCGACGATTGATATTTTTCATTTGGACTACCCTCCGATAATTAATATTTTTAGACAACCCTCCGAACCATTTTCTCTAGACTCATCTCATACACTCACTCCTATAGTCCTGCTAGGTGTTCCAATGCATATGAATGTATGTATGCCAATTCCAATACGCCTAATCTCTGCTACGCAAATATATAAACATTTAATATATTCATTATTAAAAATTAAATCATTACCAATCATGTTATGTGATTTCTCATTTCATCCCGTCAAAATTAGCTCATGTGAGCTAATGATCAAACACAAGCAATTCTATTTGAATTACTTGACCAAACACATATTTTCACAAAATTTGTTTCAGAAATCATTGTTTCAGAACAAGAAAACCCCCGCCATCGTTTCTATCAAACATAATTTTAGGTTCACTCTCAGTGGAACTCAGATTTCGGCCTCGATTCCTCGGCCTCATACACATAAAATACAATCCATGGCATGAATCACACCATTAGACACCCAAACAGTTCGTGAGCAGTCACAGACTGTAAATTTGGGTTCCAAAAATCCAAACAATTCAGTCCCAAGTTTTGGGACCGATCAAACGGCCCCACACGACCTTAACTAACTCAAGCATCAACATAGTTCTTAAACAAAGAATAAACCCAAGTAGGGAGAAACCCCTACCTCTCGGAGTTTGAGGAAACTCCCTAATCCAGACTATCGAAGCCCTCCGCGTAGCAACTCTCCTTCTTGTCCCGAAGACTGCCGACGGTCGGATCGCCCGTATTTCTAGAGAGAAGGAAGACTCTCTCTCACTAAAAAATGAGATCCAAATCTACTGGATCTTTTTTCCCTTCTCCCCCACGTTTTCTCCCTTTTTCACTTTGGAGAAGATAAGTACTATGCTTCTTTTGTCCTGTAGTGACTTAAACTTTTCTCTAAATGACCATTATGTCCCTTCATTTCCTAGATTTGATATTCGGCACTATCTCGGCCGTCCATTTTCATCATTTCTCTACTCACACCACTTATGGAACGTGAGTACATGTTATATGTGACTTTCACGATCGAAAAATCGATTTGATCAGACTAAATGCGTATGCCCTCGTAAACGTGCCAACTCCGACAGTCTCGGAATTCGACGAAATTTTACGTGCTAGCTAGATTTCGTACAATTCCATTCGAACCCAAGGGAAACTGCTTCATCATCCGAGATCTAGAGAATAAATTTCGATTTTTAACCGAAATTACAATTTTGTAATCACTAATTTACTGATTTTGTCATTTTTCCGTAATAAATTTCTCGGGTCTTTACACACATAATCGAAAGACCAAGCAAAAATAGAAAATTTTAACTTTTCAATTTTTTTTAAATCTAATACTACTAGTAGAGGTTTTCCTATTTTAGGTGGGTTCATACTCACAGTATAGGGCATGTCTCTTGTGCCTTTTGCCTCTCGTGAGAGAGCCTGGACTCAAGACAGACATATTGAATGGGAGATTCTCGCTACCAATCAAGCACAGCTCAGCCGGCAGGGGGCGAGAGCTACCCATTTCCAATATGTCCCTTCGTCTTCGGGGTCTCGAGCCTCACGAGGCAAAAGAAAAGGGTAAAGGGACATGCCCCTATAGCCTGCGGAGTGGACCACCGTCGGAGTGGGCCAGCGGCCCTACAAAAAGGCGCCTTTATATCACAGTCCTCACCCTCGGCCCACTCCGACCCGAGGGTTGGTGTCCACCCATGCTATCCTCTCTAGCTCACAGGTTTCTTTCGCTCCGTGGCTCGAACCCGACCATGAGCTTAGATACCATTCGAGGTAGTTCCCCACTCAACAACTCGAGCTGAGCCGTGACGCCCCAAATCCAAACCCACACCACCTCCGTCAACTCGCGGAATACAAGTGGATGCCTGGGTTACCCAACGCTCACTTTTAGTGGCCGCAGTCTCCCTTTGTACTCGAGAGCTCTACCCAAATATAGTACCCAGCATATCCTATCCCAAATAAAGGCAATATAATCCAATATATCCAATCACATGAGTACGGTCACTGGGCCCATAACACACTAATATACATATCAACTATGAATCCAACTATATACCCACAGCTTACAAGAGTTAATATGTTTTTACTCTTATACAACATATATCAAACTTATGTAGTTCTAATACATGTTTTGTAAATCAGGAACCAAAGCCACAACTCGGCTTTCTTCTAATCCTCGGTCTCTAAGACGAGTCATTCCTCTCGCACGCCTCTCTCCACTGCACTGTAAAATAACATCCATCGATTGTGGTGAGCTAACGCGCAGGAACCGCCTCTCTAAGTGGGCTACTCCACCTGCATGCAGCAATGTTCCAAAATAAACATGCATTCAAGCAAATGCATGATCCTACTTGAATGTCTACATGACTAACTCGCATCCCGAGTCCTCACCGACTCTCTCACACTCGCCTGCTTCTCGTATGAGAATTATAGTTTTGTTAGTCAGGACAACCCTCCGATGTGTATATATATCAATCGGGCCGCTCCGACGATTGATATATTATTTGTTTGTGGACTACCCTCCGATGAATATCAATTGGGCCGCTCTGACGATTGATATTTTTTTAGTTTGGACTACCCTCCGATAATTAATATTTTTAGACAACCCTCCGAACCTTTTTCTCTAAACTCATCTCATGCACTCACTCCTATAGTCCTAGGGTGTTCCAAAGGCATATGGAAATTAATGTATGTCAACTCCAATACGCCTAATTCACATGTAAATATATAAACATGCATATATTTACAAAACAATCAATTCACACAATCATGTCATGTAATTAATCAACTCATACATCAAAATTACCACTGGCTTAACGATCAAACACAAGCGAATTCAGCCTTTAAATCACCTCGATCTTACACATTTCACACACACATATTTTCGTGCTCATTCCTATGAACAAGAAACCCTAGGGTTTACGGTTCCAACACTCAATAATTTATCTGGGCTCACTCTCAGGAACCCGCATTTAAGGCCATTCCCGACCTTTTCAAATCAAGGCATACATTAACACATGATTTCACAATAAGTAACCCATCACTTCAAGGATACTACTGACCGTCCACACGTGGGTTTCAAAAATCTAACAACCCTGCTTCTAAGATTTTGAACCGATCAAACGGCCCCCTCACCGCCTCATTCAACTCAAACATTCACAAAGTGTTAAGAGGGCTGAAACCAAGTAAAGGAGAAACTCCTACCTCAAGGAGTTCGAGGAAACTCCCTAAATCCGATACCCACGCAAAGCCCCTCCTCCGCTACAGAGCGCTCTCTCTTTCTCATTCCGAAGACCGCCTACCTGCTGATCGCTCTCGTATTTTTAGAGAGAAGTTTCTCTCTCTATAAAGAAAATCTCAAAAAAAAGCTTCTGCATCCCCAAAATCTGGTTTTCACGTTTTGCTCTTATCTTTAAGTGGGGAAGACAACTCCTATTCACTAATTTGTCTTTTAGTCACTTAAACAATTTCCATAATGCCAATTTTGTCCCTCTTTCCCTGACATTCCTATTTACTTTCGCCATCCATTTTCATCATTTCTACCTATACCAATTATATATGAGTACTTGTTATATGTGTGATTTTCGCTACATCGTAGTAAATCGCTTACAACACCAAACGCGATGCCTCGAAAAACGTGGCCGACCAATCGCTTCTAATTCGACTAAATTTTACGCAAGAAGCCAGATTTTGCGAGACGATTCCAATGGTGAAAGACGTTTCCTCATCCGAGATTTAGAGAATAAATTACGGATTTTTAACCGAAATTAACAATTTTGTAACCGAAATTACTTATTTGCCTCTTTTTCCGTAAATTGAATCTCGTCTTACATTCTCCTCTTAAAAGGAATTTCAGCCCCAAATTCAAGACAATTACAACTACTCAAATGCATATGCAACGTGCACTTTACCATGCATGTAAACAGGCATTCAAATCTTAAACGACTAAACCACGTACCTTCATCTTTAAACAAGAAGGGATAGGTGGCCCGCATCGTGTCTTCACGCTCCCACGTGGACTCCTCATCTCCATAGTGCCTCCATAGTACCAAACTAGCCTCACGGTTTTGTGTCGCAAAACCTGATCACGGCTATCAACAATGCACACTGGTCCCTCCTCGAAGGTCTCATCCGTGTCAACCTCTATCTGTCCCCAATCCACCCTACGCTGGATCCAAATATATTTCCGGCTACGGAGACGTGAACACCCTCGCGGACACCGATACGCCGGGCGTGCAAGCTAACCGCAATGCGTTAACGGTGCCTCATCCTCTCGAGCATCTCAAAGGTCCAATAACCCCCTGGGCGATAGCCCCGCGCCGCCGAACCCGACCACTCCTCCCAGCATCACCTTCAAGAAAACGTGATCACCAACCTCGAGCCTCTACGGTCGACGTCGCACATCCGCATAGCTTCCGTCGGCCCGAGCCGTGGAGAAGACTGACGCCGTCAGATCAAGCCCACCTTCCTGAGGTGTCTTTAATTAGGATCAGACCAAAGGACGGAGCCTCTCCCACCCTCGGTCCAACATAATCTGACCGCATGACCTCCCATACAAGGCCTCATACTCTGCCATTCAGATACTCGCCCGATAACTCGTTGCGCGACTCCACTAAGGGCAATTGCTCCTCCCAGCTATCCTTATGATCCGGGACGCATGCTCGCAACATGTCCTCTAAGACTTGTATATAGTCCACACCACGTGTAACCCTACACAACCCTTACTTTGTGTGTAACCGCTGACCTTCCCAAGGTCACAATCACTGACAATTCAATGGACTGTCAACTTAGTCCATGTCATGAATGACATCCATATACCGAGCCCTTGTCGGCCCAACAACACCCAATGCAATTCCCAAAGGGGTATCCAAATCTCGAGTCACTCCCGACTCCTATCATTCAACTTTAAGTTTACATGATAACATGTCCTTGTGTTTTTCATCTCAAGTCACTCCTGACTCCTATCACTCAACTCTAAGTCTATGTGATACTTGATCGTGTGTTTTCATTTAGGGCAACATAGCTCTTCGGCTTACACTTCGAGCCTCTTACATTCACACAGAAATTTCGGATATCTCCCCGGGTCTCTTACACCCTAACTCCAGGATTCTCACCTTAGAGATTTCAACGACCTCTTTTTGCTTTGCCTAAATACACTTCTCACTCTACTCTTATTCACTGGACCGAACTTGCGGAGTCTTCATGGAACGTAGTCCTAAAGACAAACTCAACCCACACTCACCAAGAGTGGTGAATGACCATACCGTGCACCAACACTCGACTCGACGCGATGTCACCGTGCACATAAACGCAATGATGCTATATCAGGACAACCAATCCCTGGCTCCACCACGAGCAAAACTCGAGACTGGCCACCATAATCCCGACCGACCGTCAACTCTCACCCTACATCCTGTGGAAGAACATCTATTCCCGGCTTCTCTAAAGGTCTTAACCTCTAAGCCCAAATCCAAGGTCGGTTCGTATGATAACCCAGCCTAAGGTCCCACTACTCGATACAACCCGATGGTCATTAATCCCATCCATGTCAAGCCCGACATCAACAACCAATATGTCTACCAATTTATATTCACCACGCTCACAGGCAACTTCTAATTGGCCCCCGACTTCGACTCCACACTCCGCCCTCTGCCTATCTCAGGCCGGGCCGAGGCTTCAGATAGCACCCCAAAACCGAAATCAAACCGGGGTTCCTCCGACCCGCACTGCAGGTGTGGAGGAATGAACCGTATACTCTCTTGTTCTACAGCTAACTGGGACTGCGCTGTCCCAAAGTCCTGGGATCCCTGTCTCTCGGGGAAAATCCCATCTCACTTGCCCAATCCTGGCCCTGGTCCTGAAACTCGTGTGAAGAAGAAGTCTTTTGCCTCTTCCCGAACTAGAAGAAGGCTGATCCTCCCTCTTACTACCAACACCCGCATCCCGAGTGCATCCGGGCATCCTCGATCTGTCTCTCTATGGTCAGGGCCGTCCCACCCATGGAGTCCACGTCCCATAGGCGAAGTCCTACGATCCTGCCCCGAATGGACAACTTCAGCCCATTCTCGAATCTCTTATGATACCCAGCCAATCCCAAGAAACTACATCCCGAAGATCGACATTCCTCGGTCTCCTCCCAACTCATCACAAATCTCAACCTTCTAGGGTCGACCGAGACACTCCCGTGTTGACACCACGTGTCCTAAAAATCTCATCTCGCAGTTTCACACCGCACTTACCGAACTCGCGTGCATAGACGATGGTCTCTCAACAACTGTAAAACGATCTTCAAATGATACTCATGCTCCCACTCTGACTGGGAGTAGATCAAAATGTCATCCACGAAGACTACAACAAACTGATCTAAATAGGGTTGGAATATCCTATGCATGAGATCCATGAATGTCTTTGGCGCATTCCTCAATCCAAAGGGCATCACCGTAAACTCATAATGCTCATAACGCTGGCCCTAAACGCCGCTAGTGATACTTCCAGATCCCCAACCCTCACCGATGGTAACCAAAGCGGTTGTCTATCTCGAGCAGACTCGCTCCTCTCAACTAATCAAACAAATCTTAAATCCTCGGCAATGGGTACCAATTCTTGATCGTAACCCTATTCAACTGTCGGTAGTCAATGCACAATCAAAGGGTCTTATCCTTCTTCTTCGCAAACAGAACCGTAGCTGCTCTTACGCTGAAGTGCCTTGGCCTAATGAACCCCTTGTCCAAAAGAGTTCGTGAACTAGACCCTGAAGTTCCCGCAACTCAACCTAGTGCCATCCCTATACGGAGTCATAGAAATGGGGTGAAGTACCAGGTGTAACTCGATGTCGGTCTACAACCCTCAGGAGGTACCCGTAACTCATCTGGAAAACATCCACATAATCGCACACTACCCGAGGCAGTCCAAGTTTGGTCTCCTCGTCCCAGTAAGGCTCGCAGCCAACTCCGCTATCCGTCCCCGACATCTGAACTCGTATAACGCTTTGGGGCAAAAATATCAGGCTTGCACCCCCTCGGGAATACAACACGAGTACCGTCCCGCGTGTGCGGTAACTCTCCCGCGCCATAATCGATAACGACTGCAAGTTGTCGCCCAATCCATCCCCGTGGATGACATCAAACTCTGACATGTCCATGATCCTCAGGTCCACTGTGAGTAGAGTCCCCGAGATCTCTAACTCGCAACCTCAACCTACCATCCTTATTCTCGCCCTAATCCCTAGGGGAGAACTTACGTACAACGGATCCTCTAAGGTTTCTAGAGGTCCTTGCCCATTTCCACCATATTTGGGCCTCATTCTCTAGTTAGAACGTTGAGTTTCAGTCCAACTTAGTCGGTCGAGGTAACTTCCATAGCCTCTAACACTTTCTCGATCCGCATGAACCAAATGGTCCGCCACCACTCCGATTTCCTCCTCGTGAACGCCGAGGATGATGTGCCTAAAACCTCTCGGAGGTTACTAGATCTTCCGTCGACTGCTTATACCAAACAGATATTAAATTCAGTAATACTCTACACCTCAATAAAGCCTATTGACAACATCAAGCAATGTCAAATGCCTCATGGTGCTCGACTAAAGGCCCCGTGAACGCCCCTCTCTCTACGTCCCTCTCGTCCCCTCTTACTAGCCATCTACACAATTAACATGGCGCAATTCCTCAATACAAGATTCTAAGGCATGGAGAAGATCATCTTAGATTACCTAATCGTTAGACATATACTCATAGATATTATTATCTCATTTATAAAGGCATATGACAAATTTTCGATTTGTAAATATTTTTTATCATCAAAAATTTTATTTTTGAAAATTTCATTTTTTCCAAAATTTTGTCCAATTTTATTTGATTTTATTTTATTTTAATTAAATTTAAAATATTTTTATTTTTATTTTTCTAGTGGCCTTACGATGAACAAAGGTTCATGAACCGGTTCACGAACACGGTCCAAAAATCGACTCGGGAACGCATCGAGTCAAATCGGGTCAAAAACAGCCGAGGCACGTCCCATAGCCACCGCGCCCCGGCCGCGCCCCCCGCGCACGCACCCGCTGGGCGCCGCGCGCCGCCGCCGCCGTCGCCGGCCCAATCGCGGGCCCTCGCGTCTCTGGGCCCCGTCTCACGCCGCGCACCCAAACAAGGCCATGCGCCCGTACGCGCCCACCCCGCTGCCGTGTCGCAGCAAGGTCAGACGCACACGTACCCCGCGCATCTCCCTTGCGCCTAGTCACAATACAAGAACTCAATACGAAGATACAATTTTCCCTACTACACTTCTTTCAAGCACAATACACTAGGACTCAGATATGCATGTCAATCTAAGCCAACTCCAGTTAGCTTTCTATTGCACACTTCAGTGTATTGCAAACTCCAAATTCAACCCTCCAAGCTTACGCTTCCTCGCAATACAACATGCTGTATTGCAGTAAATACAAATGTTCACTACGCTTCCAATTTATCGCACACTTAGTTAGTAATACAAATCCTTATCTTGCAATACAATTACCTAGCCATTTAAGCCTAAATCTCTGCAATACAACTCCACCTCTGCAATATAATTTGGGCGAGTCTTCCAAATCATGACCCTTTTTTTTTTTCTGCTTTTCATTATAAATATTTTTTTCAATTATTTCAAAGTGTACTGAAAATCACTAAAAATCATTTTTTTCATTTTCGACACGCAATAAATTTATAAAAATTATTTTATCCTTTTGTTCAATTTACTACTTGTAAAATCCTAGAAAATTATTTTCTCTCATAACCAAATAAATTTATAAAATTTATTGGGCTTCTTTTTCCAAATATAATCGTAGATAGAAAATTTTCTTCCACCTCATATATATATATACATCTTTTCATTTATCAAGACATCAAATAAATTCACAAAAATTTATTTCATTCTATTTTTCTTTAGTTTTAACCACCTGTGAAACAAAATTTTCCTCATTATCGTGACCACCCAAATAAATTTAAGAAAATTTATTTTATTTAATTGAAATGCTTTCCGCCTTACACACCTGCAAACTCCCAACAAAATTTCCAATACACCTATGTGCTAATCACTTAAGCACACAACATTTCACAACACACATACAACATGACATACACACCATCATACAATAATTCATCAAATCACACAAAACACACCAAACACGTGCATGCAGTGTCTTAGTTTTGTTTCGTGATTTCCTAGGTAATCTCATACCTATACTTATCGTCGAACCACACCCACTTACGTTTCCACAGCAATCCGCGGCCTAAGCCCAAGCCCTCATTCTCTAGGTTTCCACACACCTATACTCCACATCAAACCACCCAAGTGGTGATGGATACCCAAACCCGAGCTCCCTAGGTATTCGTATACCTAAGCTCTGATACCAAGCTGTGACGCCCCAAACCCCTGGGTCCGCTTGATCACCCGTCAACTCAGCGGACACAAGTGGGATGCTCAAGCCACTCCAACGCCACTCGTGCAATCGCGCAGTCCCTTTGTACGAGAGCTCCCACCCAACATACACTCGTGACATCCTATCCCAAACAAAGGCAATATAATCCAATATATCCAATCACATGAGTAATACGGTCACTGGGCCCATAAACAATACTCAATATACATATCAACCATGAATCCAACTATATACCCACAGTTACAAGAGTTAATATGTTTTTACCTATACAACATATATCAAACTTATGCAGTTCTAATACATGTTTTAAATCAGAACCAAAGCCACAAATCTGGGCTTTCTTCTAATCCCCGCCTCCTAAGACGAGTCAGTCCTCTCGCACGCCTCCCTCCGTACCTATAAAATAATATCCATCGATAGGCGAGCTAACACGCAGTAGAATCGCCCTAAGTGGGCTACTTCCACCCAAGTGCAAGGCAATGTTCCAGAATAAACATACATTCAAGCAAATGCATGATCCTACTTGAATGTCTACATGACTAACTCATCCCAGTCCCCACTCACTCTCTCACACCCGCCTAAGCTCTCGTATGAGAATTATAGTTTTGTTAGTTTGTGGACAACCCTCCGATGCATATATATCACCAATGTCCACGATTGATATGGGTTATTTGCTCATGGGACTACCCTCCGATGAATATCACCTGGGGCCGTCGACGATTGATATTTTTTTAGTTTGGACTACCCTCCGATAATTAATATTTTTAGACAACCCTCCGAACTTTTCTCTAGACTCATCTCATGCACTCACTCCTATAGTCCTAGGGTGTTCCAGTGCATATGGAATGCATGTATGCCAATTCCAATACAGTCTAATTCACATGTAAATATATAAACATGCATATATTTACAAAACAATCAATTCACACAATCATGTCATGTAATTAATCAACTCATACATCAAAATTAGCTCACTTGGGCTAATGATCAAACACAAGCAATTCAGTTTAAATCACTCGATCTTACACATTTTCACACAATAATATATTTTCGTGTCACTATTCCTATGAACAAAGAAACCCTAGGCTTACTTCTTCGCTCCAACACTCAACACTTACTCCGCTCACTTTGTGAACTCCGCGATTTCACGGCCATTCCCGGCCTTTTCAAACCAAGGCATTAACACATGATTTCACAATAAGCAACCTAAACAGCTCGTGGGACACGGACTGTCCACATGGGTTTCAAAATCTAACAACTCGGTTCCAAGATTTGGAACCGATCAAACGGCCCCTCACGGCCTCATTCAACTCAAACATTCACAAAGTGCTTAAAAGAGGGAATAAAACCAAGTAGGGAGAAACCCCTACCTCAAGGAGTTCGAGGAAACTCCCTAAATCCGATACCCACGCAGTGCTCCTCCGTAGAGCAGCCTCTTCATTCCGAAGACCGCGACGGCTGGATCATCAGATTTTTAGAGAGAGTTTTCTCATAAAGAAAATCTCAAAAAGCTTCTCTCGTGATCCCCAAAATCCTGCTTTCACGCTTTCGGGCTTCTTTATTTTTGGCTTTGGGAAGACAACTCCTATTCACTAATTTGTCTTTTAGTCACTTAAACAATTTCCATAATGCCAATTTTGTCCCTCTTTCCCCAGTTTTGACATTCGGCTCTACTTCGGCCATCCATATTCATCATTTCTCTACCTATACCAATTACAAGATACGAAGATTGTTATATTTACATTTTCGTCGCATCGAAAAATCGCTTTACGACACTCAAATGCGATGCTCAAAAAACGCGGCCGACTCGATCGCTTTAATTCGACGAAATTTTTACGTGCTAGCTAGATTTCATGAGACATTCCAATGGTGAAATACGTCATCCGAGATTTATATAATAATTACGATTTTAACCGAAATTAACAATTTTCAGAACTCGAAACACGATTTTGCCCTTTTCTCTGCAACAAATTAGAATTTCTGCCCTACACTCAGGGGTTAGTTCCACCTTTACCTTCGATAATTGTGATAACCAATTATTCCAGTGAGGGAATAATGTAAAAGATAATGTTGGTGCTTTGCTACATGTACAATCATAAGAAAAAACAGCTGCTAATTCGCTCAAGACTCCTTTATTCTATTGTTTTAAAAGTCTCCCATTCCCGTCGTCCTACTCATTACTTTTAGACCAGACCTTTGATACTCTTACTAGCTTTTGATATTCAAGAAAACTATAAGCAAATGTTAACCTGGGTTTTTTTCCTGTTTTTGAAAACACAAGCAACACCATTTTGGTGTTTATTGAAAATCAAGTATTGTTTTATAAATAAACACTTTGGCTTATAATGCAAGAATTGTTTCTCATTACGACTGAATCGAACCCTCTCCTTCTTATGTCTTATCTTTTTGAAACATTGAGTATCCTATAGGCATGATGAGCTGAAAACTATTATTATTATTTGAATTTAATATTTTTTTATATTTTTTATGTTTTTAGAAGAAAGAAAAAAACCAGGAACCAAAATCGTTCCCTATGTTTTCATTTTTCTCCTTATTTTTGATAACAAAAAGTGGTTTTAAAAAACATTAACTAGACATGCCATATGCCTCCTTCCCACCCTCTTCTCTTTAGATTAAAAAATGTTCTTTTCTTTATGTCGCGATTTTTCTAATATCCTTTCCATGTTTACAAAAGAGTAATGATGATATAATATTGATAGCAAAGTCTTATCTTTCCATGATTATGGATTAGGGATTTTCTATGAATAATCAAGAATACTTTGAAATTTTAGTAATTTTGATTTAAACTCTCCAACTACCACTTGTAAATATATGTTATATGATTAATTATAGAATAGGTAAAATATGGATTTAAATTTGTTTTGCTTTATGGTGAGAAAGTACACGAATTATTTTCCTTTTAAAATATAAGACAAAATTTTAAATTACAACTTTATATAAGTCATGGCCACATGAGTATGGCCACGATTAAAATATAAGTGACACTAAATAAATTTTATAAAATATTTTTTTTGAAAAATAAATTTTATTAGAATTAGTGAAAAAGAAGTATCCAGCCAACTTTGGTTACTGTTATATGTTCCGTACGTTTTAGTGTGGTATCTGCTATTTTCAAATCATTTAAAACATACCTGCATTAATTTTTTTATCTTTTTTATTTATTTAATATTAATTATCTATTCTTTAATTATTCTGAATATCCTTTCTTCAAATTGTCTAAGTACTTATCCTAAGCTATCTTTGAATTAAATTATTGAATTTAGAAGGACAAATACATATATATATTTTAGAAACATCCAACTTAGATGCCAAAACTGAAACGTGTACATGGATCAACACCAAGTGAATATCGTGTCACATAAAATTATGGATATTGATTTTATAGTCAAAAATTTATTTGAGTTTTTTAATTAGTTATGATATGTTTTTTTAATTACTTGATTATGTTATGAAGCATGAACTTTTGGCCCTTTTTCTCTATTTTCTTTCAAAATATGATACAAATTTTGAAACTACAACTTTCAATGTAAGTTACAGGGCACAAGAGGAGTACCGTGATTAAAATATAAATACATAAACCAAATCAATTTTGTAAAACAAATTTTTGTTAGAAAGAAAATTAGGCAAATACAGATATTAAATGGATCTTAAAAATACCATTTAATGTTCATAGACTTTAGATGGGCTCAATATATATATATATATATATATATATATTGACTCTCGGTGAGATGTGTGCTTCTTTTGTTTCTTTCCTTAAATTGATTTCGTGCTGTTTTAGTAAAATAATTTAATTTCTAACATTTTGGAAACGTATCATCATAATTTAGTAAATGGTATTAGTTACCATAAGTGTTTGAAGTTTGATGGTTTTTGCTCTTTTATGCTTTTATTTTTTGTAGTATTTTGTTCTTGTAAGAACTCAAGGTTAGTACCTCCCGTATACCTATCCCCTTTACCTAATGCCTTAATGACATAATGACATGTTTCAGGACAAGGTGCATTAATGTCCATGATGTTTAATCATATGTCCAATTTGGCTATTAATTATCTTTTTTGGGGTCAAATATTGCCCCTAAAGTTTGTTCCGAAGCTCAAATATGTCTCTATCGTCAATTGAGTGAACAGATTAGCAAACGGGCATCCAACGTCGATAATGTTTCACCCATCAACAACGTGACACGTCAGCAAATTATGTCATAAGTGACACATCAACGACATTAGATACCTTTTTGTACATCTGTTCACTCTCTTGATGGTAGGACCATATTTGAGTTACGAAACAAACATTAAGCATAACATTGGATTGAAAAAAATTTTAAGGGCTAAGTTAGACATATAGTCAAACATAAGGGACATGTGTGTACCTAATCCTGACATGTTTCTTAAGTCACTTAATTACCTTCAATTAAATTACATGAAACATGAATTTTAATACTTGATTTGCTCTGAAGTCATATGTCATACATTTGTTAAGGTAAAATAACACATGAATTGTTTTCCTATAAAACCTAATATGAAAATTTGGAATTACATTTCTTAATATAAGTTATGGGCTGGGGAATGAGTGTAAATAATGATTACACTAAGTATGATTTATAAGATACTTATTTATGTAGTTTAAATTTTAATTCTTGTTTGTAACATTAAATTTATTTCATCCCTCATGTACATTCCACTTTAATTTTATAGTTGAGATTAATAGTAAATATTTTTAGTTATGGGATATCTTCTACTTGATTTTAAGATCTCTTAAATTTTTAGATTTTTAAATTTTATTAAGTAGTTAATGATTTATAAATGACTACATAATATTTAAACTCTATTGCATTTCTTTTTCTTTTTTTTTTTTTGATAAAATTAATTTTATTTTAATATTTTCTTTTTTATTACATAATTTTGTTTAGGGATGGTTTCTTGCATTATCATATAATTATGTTAGAGATAAATCTTAAAGGTATGATTACTCAGGTTTTTTGGGTTATTAAAGTTAAAATATTTATGAAGTAAAAAAAAGTTAAAATATTTATTGATTAGAACTAGTATGGTAATCTAATGTATACAAAAGTCAAGTTCGAACTTCACTCGATTAAAAAATTCAAAGTTTGAACTTGACTCGAACTCGATCAAGCTATTTTTAAGATTTTTGAAACTTAACTCGAAAAATAATTATACTCGTGAGCTACTCGAACTCGACTCGACAAAGCTCAAGTTAATTAAAAATTAATAAATTATTATACTTGAACTCCATATATTTTGACTTTATTAATAAAATAGTAAAGCTAGATTAAGTTCATGAGAAGTTTGAGTCGGATATTGTAATACTCGAATTCGACTCAACAAGATACTCGAGTGACTCAAGCTCGAGCTTGACTTGATTAACTCTGAGTCAAATTCGAGCATTCTAGAG
This sequence comes from Tetrastigma voinierianum, assembly GCA_016808115.1. Classification (NCBI taxonomy): domain Eukaryota; kingdom Viridiplantae; phylum Streptophyta; class Magnoliopsida; order Vitales; family Vitaceae; genus Tetrastigma; species Tetrastigma voinierianum. The sequence goes on from JAEQBH010003604.1 coordinate 115,582, forward strand.
TCGATCTCGAGTTCCACACAAATAGCTTGACTCATTTACACCCTAATTAGAACTAAAGGGAAAAAAACATCTAGACAATTTCTAGAACATGAAATCCTCCACCCGCCATATAGAATCGATGCGATTATGAAATTTGATGTTGTTTGTCAATATGAGTCCTTGGATGTAAAGGATTTAAACTTCGTTGACTTCATTACCATTTCTTTGAATGAAATTTGATAAAAAAATTTATAGAAATTTTATGTTTCCTAACCCTTTAAAAAGGAAATTTAATGAAAATTTAGTGGAAATTTCATGTTTCTTTCTCTAGTAAGATTAAAGATTTTTCTGGAATTTTTTTTAGTTTCCTTTACACCTTGAAGTGGAATTCTCAAGAGAATTTTGTGAAACTTCTTATCCCTTTCTCTATCATTATTATTTTTCAAATATATAGTTATGATATGGATAAAAAATAGGCCCAATATCCAATTACAGCCCAGAGGAAAGCCAGGGCTCCATATAAAACCCGTGCCCTTTATATCAACTCAAGGCAGGCCCACTATTAAGCTCAAAGTCTAATCCTCGAGACGAGTTGGAAGATCCCTACCCGTCCAATAAGCCCATATATCTCGTCAATACAGAAAATAGGATATTCCTAAACAGATATATTTTAATTTATTCCCAAATCCCACCACAAGGGAAAGAAAGGATAATGATGCACTACGCTACTGACACCCTCCAATAAGGAAAGAAGATTATCCCATATGGACTACACTTACTAAGCCCGTTACCAAATCTGATATTGATAACGATAAAATCCCATCCAATGGGAATGAGTCCTGGCCGCTATCCAACTCGGGTCGAAATGCGGTACTGGTAAATACATGATCACCCCAACGGTGAAAGGTACGCCCATATTCATACGCCCTCTCTCTGAAGCATACTTTTAGGCAACTTTCGTCCTCTAGGTAGTCTCTATTCTCTCTCAGAAAGGAACTGACTTTAGGGGTGACGGAGGCTGCCACGGGCGGCTTCTCCCTGCCGACCCCCTCTTCCCTCGCTTGCGTAAAAGTGCCACGATCTAAGCTCGCGCCAACATTACAAAGAACCATACCTCAGCCTATGATCCAAAGATCCTCCGGGGCTTCAAATTACAGCGCTCTCGGGTCCGGCCCAACAACGTCCACACGCTCCAAATTTCAGCCCGCTGAAAAAGGCATCATCGCGCCAAGCCCGCGGGAACGACATTTCCTCGCATAAATATAATCGATTTCTCACCATCGATGGTATCGACTCGGAACACAAGCAGGAGTAACGCCAATCCACCAAGGATGTAGGATCCACCGGGCGACGCGACAAGACCCCCGAACAATACAATGCAGTGCCAACACGAACGGCTGAAGCACCCGCTTTGTCAATCAACGCCCGATAAGAATCGAACAACCGACCAGACATATGCAACACCCAAGGATTCTGATGAACTCAGGAGGGTCAGCGACATCTCCCACGAAGAACGACCAGCTCAAGGCAACCCCCGAGGTGCCTCAAGGTATGCAGTCCGGGCCAAGCCAGAGGCACGAGCCACAATTAGCCCCCTCAGAGGAAGCAATCCACGGAAGACATGTCGAGAGCAGGGAACCTCAACATCCCCCACCTACGACGGAAGAGCAATCATGGGAGCAGCAGGTTGAGAGCCTCAGAGATCGCCTCGTATGAGCTGAGTGAGCTAAAGGGACGCGCCGATACTATGGATACCGGGTACAACAAACTAGTCACCTCTTTACTTCAGGGCCGAGGTGTTACGCATCCGCTCAAAGAAATTCGCACGCCGCAAGTGGAAATCTTGACAAGAGGCCAAAGACCCTCACGACCATCTCAACACTACAAGAATCGTATGGAATTGCACCCGTATCAAGACCCTCGCGGCGCCGCAGCTTTCGCCACCACATTAAAGGCGCCCACTTAGCCCGGCTTAATGTAATCCCGCTCATCAATCTCTTCGCTCCGAGTTATCCATCGCGGCTCGCCTCCCACTCATAAGAGCCGTGACGCATGCAAAGCCGAGCTACCATCTATTGACCGTCAAACAAGGCTCACAGGAAAGCCTAAAGTCATACGTGCAAAGACTCAATGTCGAGTCCTTGAAGATAGACCTGCCCGATGAAAAATTCGCCATCACTGCGTTCATCGCTGGGCTAGGAGTGCAATCAAAGGATCTAATGTTTTCCATCTCAAAGAGCCCTCAGGCGAGTATGGCCGAGGTACTCGCCAAAGCAGAGAAATACATAAACGGCGAGGAGGCCCTCATGTCTAAGAGGGAGAACTCGTCTACCCGTAAAGAAAAAAGTACGACAGACAAACGACGTGGACGAAGCCCCAAAAGGCAAGACAACCAGGAGAAGTCTCCAGGAAAAGATCGAGAACGATCCCTGGGGGCCATGGGAATCTCGCAGGACCGGCTCCCGGTCCACCGCGACCAGAGACGACAACTACTCGCCTCGCTTCACTCCACTAATGTACTCTGTCACAAGTCTTACATGAAGTACGAAACGAGCAGTTCTTGAGATGGCCAACTCAGATGAAATCAGATCCCGCCACAAGAGACAACACCAAGTATTGCGAGTTCCATAGGGACTATGGGCACCGCACCGACAACTATATACAACTAAGAAGAGAAATAGAGTACTTGATACAACGTGGATAATTCTTCGTGCGCCCATATCTCTAGGAAATCAAGCCTTAATCAGGCCCAAACAAGCCTGGGAGTGTGGACCGTGCCCCCACTCAACAACCGCGCCTGCAAACGATGATCTCAAAGACCCGCAACCCTTTGAGAAATCCACGTGATCTCGTGGAGGGTTCACAGAGAGAGAATCTAGTTCTACGGAAGCACACTTCATACAAAGATCGCCCCAGATGGGGGGAAATACAAGCAAGATTCAAACCCACTCAACTCAACACAACCATCACGCTTCTCTCGACTTTATCCGAGGGATATCGCCATTCTTGAAGGACACCGCTGGTGGTTCACGCGATCGTAGCCAACACAACTGGCTTCATCGGGTTTAGTCAACAACTGAGTTCGCCGACATCATTTCGGGTCAAATTCCTTCGACAAACGCCGCGCCGAGAAAAGCTAGAACCCGTCAACACACACCTACGAGGATTTTCTGGGGAGAAGGTGTTGCCTCTAGGCTCAATTCAACTAGTGCTCACCTTGGGAGAGCCCCCATGCCTGGCGACGACGACAGCGAGATTTCTCATTATAGACGCCCCATCAGCCTATAATATGTTGTTGGGTCGACCTTCTCTCAATGCAATAAAAGCCATCCCATCCGCGTATCACCTAGTAATCAAATTCCCAACCATTCATGGGGTAGGGATGGTTCGAGGAGATCAATGCAGTGGCCAGAATGTTATACAAATCTCCATGAAGGCAGAGAGCCATCGACAACGCAAACATGGATCTAGGCTGATGCTGGACGGCAGGCCTACCCGACCCGAACCTTCAGAGGAGTTGGAACCGGTCTCGCTGGATGACAACCCAGAACATCTTGCCTATATTGGCTCCAAATTCAGCGTAAGACCCTGGCACCTCCGCGCAGCTTCTACAAGGCGCAACAAGGACGTCTTACGGAAACAAAGTGCATGGGAGGAATTGTATCTCACAATAATCACACATAGGTTGAATACCAGCCCAACTTTCAAACCGGTCAAGCAGAAGCGCAGAAGCTTCGCACCAGAAAGACAAAAGGCTATCAATGAGGAGGTCGGCAAGCTCCTCCAAGCAGGGGCGATCAGAGAGGTGGAATACCCCGGTCGGCTCACCGCCCGTACTCACTAAAAAGCAAAATGGCAAGGGCGACCAAGATCGACTTCACCGACATAAACAAAGTCGTCTAGCGACCCTTCCTCCGCTCTAGAATCGACCACAGGATGCTACCTGTGTCATGAACTCTTAGTTCATGGATGCCTTCCGATACAACCGTGATCGCATGGACCCCCAAAACCAAGAAAAGACCTCGCCCTCACATAGCACAAGGAACCTATCGCTATCGAAAGTGATGTCAGTTCGGCTCAAGAACGAGGAGCCGACCCTACCAAAGGCTAGTAACCCATGCCTAAAGCAAGATAGGCGCCCACTATGGAAGTATACATAGACGATAGAGGCCGGTAGTCCATCATCGCGATGTCCACATCGCTCATCTCTCAGGCTGCTCCGCATTTCCATGAAACTATAATATGAAGTCAACCCAGCTCAAATGAAAGACGCCGGCGTGTCGTAATGGAAAATTCCCCGTTCATATCAACTATAGGGAATTGAGGCAAATCCAGACAAAATAAAAGCATTGCTTGACATGCCTTCACCATCAGGAATAAAAGAGGTACAACGGCTGACAGGAAGAATAGCAGCTTTAAGCCGTTTCATATCCCGAGCAAGTGACAAATGCCAGCCTTTCTTCCAAGTTCTAAAAAAATCCTTTCAATGGGACACGAAGTGTGAAGAAGCATTCTCAGCATTGAAGACATACCTGAGCTCCCCTCCCATCCTAGTAAGTCCCGAAGTAAAGCGGAGCCCTCACTGCACCTAGTTGTATCGAACTCTTCAACCAAATACCGCCCTCGTCGAGATAAAGAACGAGTGCATCCTAAGGACATCAGCAGCCCGAGCCCTAAGAGGAGCAGAGAGAGAGAGGTACCCAAGAATGGAAAAATTCACTCGGCCCGTGACCGTCGCCGAAGCTCCACCGCATTTCCAAGCTCATACCATGTTTTCCCAATCCGACACCCAATGGCTAAGTGTTACACAAACTGTAGACCTCCAAGCAGACAATGAAATTCGGCCATAGAACTGAGCGAGTTCGAGATCGACACAAAGCAAACCGTCATGTGCTGTCGATTCTGGTCGACTGTCATGGAATTTGCATCAACTAGTCTCGACACCATAAATCCCTGCAAGAGCGACCTTTCCGCTTGGAAACTCTCTGTAGATGGAGCCTCAAACACGCAAGGAAGTGGAGCAGGTCTCATCCTAACCTCCCCGGAAGATATAGACATTGAATATGCGCTCAGATTTGGATTCCGAACATCTAACAACGGTTTATGAGGTCACAGAATTCGGCCTCAACCTGCTCATTCATTGAATGCCGATCAGCTAGAAGTCTACAAGGATTCTCAATTATCGCTGGGACAAATAGAAGATACCTATGAAGCCAAAAGTGAAAGAATGGTCCTCAGATTCCGTGTTGGGTTCGTGACTTATTGTAAAGAATTTGCGCTGGTCCCAAACACGTCCCTGTGGCAGAATTCCCGAGCCGATGCCTTGGCAAAGTTAGCCACAAATTTCTCAGAAGACTCGGCATGATAACACCGTCGAATATTTGGCTGAACCCTCATCGACCTTATAGCATGGTGGTTTCACCCTACAGTCCTTGCCAAACTGATGGACCCCCATTGGAACCATATCATAGATCTTAAGCCTACTCGTACGACCCGAAGAAGCGGCAAAATAAGGGGCAAGGTCGGCCAGGTTCACTAATCATAAAGGAAGCCTCTACAAGCGAGGATTTTTTACACCCTTCCTCAAATGCATCGCGGGAGAGGACACCGAGTACGTGCTGAGAGAGGTGCATAAGGGCATATAAATCATGATCGGCCTCGCCTTAGCAGAAAAGTCTCGAGGACGTGGTTAATACCGCCTACCATACTCAAGGACGTAATCGACCTAGTCAAAACGCAGGATCTACCAAGAGCCGCCAAGATCTCACGCTCCCTTCAGCCATTAACATCGAATACAAGCTCCCGCCCTCCCAATAATGGAAGGACATATTGGGACCCCTACCCATTGGTAAAGGACAGTGTAAATTCATAATCGTCGCAGTAGATTACTTCACCAAGTAGGCAGAAGCCGAGCCTTTAGCCACAATCACAGAGCAAAGGATACGCAATTTTGTGTGGCGAGCTATCATATGCAGGTTTGGTATCCCGAGAGCCTGCATCGTATACAATGGAAAATGGGCCGACAACGCCTACCTAGGGACTTTTGTGCCGAGTCAATTAAAAATTATTACTCGTCCCCAAAGACACCCAGAATCAAACTGACAGCGAGGTCACCATCTCGTAACCCTTAAAGCCGCTTGAAGACCAAGTTGAAGACCATAAAGGCACTGCAGAATACCTCCCCGAGGTTCAATGGGCCTACGTAACCCACTACGTGTCAAGAACTAGAGAAAAACCCCGTCACTCTAGCCTTCCTTTTGCACCAGGCACGCCTCGTAGAGGCTTCCGAATAAAATTCCTGTGATTGAATTAGCATCAGAGAAGCACAACGACGAGGCCCTTCGTTTAAACTTAGAACTCCTGGATGAGAAGCGCGAGCAAGTTCAAAGGCGCACGGAGGAATATCAAAGGAAAACAGCAAGGTACTACAATAAAAAAGTCAAGCCCCGGAGTTACATTCCAGGTGACTTAGTCTTAAAGAAACTCCTGCCGACAAGGAAAAACCCCGCGCATGGGAAACTGGGCCCCAAATGGGAAAGACCCTACATCATAACCCGAGTCGTCAGGCAATTATGAACTCCAAACAGAAGAGGGAAAAATCTTGCAACATACATGGAATGCAGAACATCTCAAACGTTTTTACCAATAAGCGTCGTTATGTAATGGAGCCTTGATAGTTATTAAGTAGTGAGTTGAGCATTTGTTAGCATACAGTTCAGATGTATGAAAGTTAGAAAAAGGCATAATAAAAGATTCATAGACATGAAAGAAAAGCCTATCTTTATTACAATCAGATTACAATCGGATTACAATTGGGTTACAACCAGTCACACCATCTCTTACATCTTGAAAACATACAGTACAAGTGGTTCCGCATAAAAAAAAAAAAAAAAAAAGCAGGAGAAGGAAGCAAAAGACAAAGGAGAAAGACAGAATGAAGGAAAGGAAAACGAGATGGAAATAATAATAATAAAAAAAAGAAATGTGGAAGCAGAAGATGAAGAAGAAGGAGAAAGAAGAAAAGGAGTATGGCGGAGGGAGTAAGAGTGGAGAAAAATAGGAGAGTAGAAAGGAGTGAGGAAGAAGATAAAGATAAAAACAGAGAGAGCAGTGCAAACGATGCACCACCCTCTCCGCATGCATTCCCTAGTCAGAAGCTAGGGAATAACATGACTCCCATAAAGGGGAGACTAGGGAAAAACACAACTCCCACATATAGAATTCCAAAAAGTTGATCCAAAGCCATCAGAGGAACATCAGCAAAGACAGCAGAACACCCATCCCGTGCGAACTTCATTCACCTATTATAAAATCTTCAAAAGGGCATAATGCAGAGGCGACGGAACCACTATTTATAAGCAGGGCCAAGCGCTCGAAAGTTCACGCAACCGTTCCAAATTCTCCATAAAAGAGCATTAATGGCAGTTCGCACCTTTTCAAGAACTGAAACTCACACGAAGCGGTTCCTCTCACGAAGCGGTTCTCCACATAAGTTTCTCGAACATGGAAAGCCACACGGCGTTCTTCACACGTAAGCGCTTCCACACGTGCGGCGGTTCCTCACACGGCTTCTTCTCACACGCGGCTTTCACTCACACTAAACGGCCCAGCCTGGCCGCCCATGAGCCCAACCCGCCTCACTCCGACGAGCCCAACTGACCCCGCACAGCCACGCCGCCTCAAGAGTTAGACCAGCCCCGTGCCACCACACCCTGGGCCTAGAACGCTCATCAAGTAGCCACAGCGCCCACGAGCCCAGCTTGCTCACTGACGAGCCTATCCGCTCTCGCACAGCCACGCTCTCAAGAGACTGCACCACTCAGCCATTGCCCCTCGGCTACACCGCCTACCTCGGGCCGGAATCCACCAAGGCCACAACACCATGAGCCCAGCTTGCTCACCCCGACGGTTTATCTCGTCGCACAGCCACACTCGCTCAAGAGTTAGACCACTGCATCACACCGCCACTAGGGCCAGAACGCCCACCAAGGCCATAGCGCCATGAGCCCAGTTGCTCACTCCGACGAGCCTATCTAATTCGAACGTGCCACGCCGCTCTCAAGAGTTGCACCAGCCTGTGCCACATTGCTCCTGGCCACATCAGCCACCCCACTAGAACACCACCGAAGGCCACGCCCGAGCCCAGCTTGCTCACTTCGACGAGCTCATCTACCGCACAGCCACGCTACCGTGAGTCAGACCTCACCAGCCACATCGCCATTCGCCAGAACGCCACCAAGGCCATAGCCGCCGGAGCCCGGGGGGCTTGCTCACCCGGGACGAGCCCATCTACCCGCACAGCCACACGCCGCCCTCAAGAGCTGCACCCGGGCCCCAGCCATCGCCCGGCCACACCGCCACCCATGGGCCGAACGCCACCACAGCCACAACACCCGAGCCCGCCTGCTCACCCCAAAGAGCCCATCCACCCGCACGTGCCACGCCGCCCCTAAGAGCCAGGACCAGCCTGTGCTACATTGCCCCCCTACATCGCCACTTCTACTGAACGCTCACCACAGCCACGCGCCATAAGCCCGCTTGCTCACTTCTCGACGAGCCTTCCCCGCAGTCACTGACGAGCTCCCGCCTCATCAACATCGACGAGCCCTTCCCCCGCCAGCCTGGATGAGCCCTCCGCCTCTCATCAACATTGACGAGCTCTTCCGCCGCCCCACATGGACGAGCCCCGCTCAATCGCTCACACGACGAGCCTCCACTCGTGTCACTGACGAGCTCCCGCTCATCAACATTGACGAGCTCTTCTCGCCGCCCTCACATGGACGGCGCCCCGCTCGACATTGTCCACATTGACCCAGCTCTCCACCCAGTCACTTCTGACGAGCTCCACTCATCAACATCGACGAGCCATTCCTGCCGCCTCACATGGACGAGCCCCGCTCAATCAAGCCTCATTACTGGACGAGCCTCTCCACCTCGGGGCCACTTGACGAGCCCCGCTCTCATCAACATTGACGAGCTCTTCCTGCCAGTTCACATGGACGCCTGCCTGATCGCTCACATCGGGACGAGCCTCCACTCAAGTCACTGGACGAGCCCTCGCCTCTCATCAACATTTCCACGAGCTCTTCCGCTAGCTCACGCGGACGAGCCCCGCTCAATCGCTCAGATACTAACGAGCCTCCACTCAGCTCACTCAGACGAGCTCCCCGCCTCTCATCAACATCGACAGCTCTTCCCCGCCAGTCACTCGATCAGCTCCCCGCCTCTCATCAACATCGACGAAGCTCTTCCGCGCTCACACGATCCAGCCCCGCTCAACCCGTTCATTACTGACAGCCTCCACTCGTGGGCCACTCGACGAGCTCCCGCTCTCATCAACATTGACGAGCTCTCCCGCCGCCCACATGGACGAGCCCCGTCTGAACCTGTTCACACGACAGCCCACCCGCCCACTTCGGGGACGAGCCCCGCCCCCATCAACATCGATGAGCTCTTCCCGCCGCCATGGACGAGCCCCGCCTCTCATCAACATCGACGAGCCTCCACTCGCCCACTCGATGAGCCCCGCCTCATCAACATTGACGAGCTCTTCCCGCCGCCCACTGGACGGCTCCAGCCAACTGCTCACATCGACAAGCTCTTCCCGCTAATCCGCATGGACGAAGTTTCGTTATTCACAAGGACGAGCCTCCCTTGCCGCTCGTTTTAACAGCATACGAAATCTCAAAAGGAAGGCGAGCCCAATTGCTCAAGCCCCCAGTTCGAATCATACAGTTCAGGAAGAAAAACAAAAATATATCCCAACAAGAACGCAAGTCATTACAAAATGTGTGTTTATCGAAAAGAGGGTTACATGGATCCCAGGCCCCAGGCCCGACAAAATAAAATGGGTATATATATGTATATATATATATATATATATATATATATATATATATATATATATATATATATATATATATATATATACATAAAAAAAAAAAAAAAAAAAGAGAAAAAGGGGGTCGACATTAGGCAAACAAGTAGTCCTTGAATTCAGCGCTGTGGGGAGGGGATGGATGAATGAGAATGGGTCTCAACAGAGGCTCTGCCTCGGAATAATTCGCAGAGGTAGATTCTCCGCCTCCTCGTCGGGAAGATCGGCTGAAATCTAGATCTCAAGACGCGAGAACTCGCTTCCCTTTGAAAAGCGAGCCATCCGTAGCTCCACCGAGCACCTGGCTTGATCCCGCAATTGTCCGACAACCCCGGGTCCTCCGTGCAACCATACTAACCTCCGCCGCTGATGGAGATCGGGCGCGCAAATTCACAAGACTCCCTCGCTACCGCTCCGCGACAAATTTACAGCTTCGGAGGACTCGCGGCGAGCAGTCTCTAGCAACACCTTACCCTCGGAAGCTTCACGACGGGCCATCTCAAGTTGTGTTTCCTTGTCATTCAAATAAACATTGGCCGCACGTACCCATTTGAGATCCCAGCTTCGCCCGAGGTGACGAAGCCCTTCCTAACCGCCTGGAAGTCAGACCGGATTACGCCACCCCTATTGAGCCTCAACTAAATTACTCACACACTGAGATTGCCCCGAACTCCTCCCGAAGCTCGCCGACTCCGCTCACCGCGGCTACTACTTAACCTCATCTTCTCTCGCCTCCGTCCGAGCACGAGCCGACGAAGTGCCCCAAATCGTACTAAGCCGTCCGCCCCGCCATACGGCCGCACTGCTCCTCGCAGCCCCGCCCGCTCAAGAAATAGAAAGTGTGGCAACCTTCGCCTTTATAACACGGCGATCTTTATGTGCTTCATTTAATTTACCTTTCGGCCGTAATCTTCAAACAGTGGCGACCGCGACATCAAACACAAAAGTAAGTACCGGACGCTTAAACAGTAAACATGATTGGGAGACTTCATCGAGGCAACCCCCTAAAGGGATAAAGCCAAAGCCTCATCAACTGGTAGCCCTTTCAACCTTCCAAGATCAAAATCCTTGAGAATGGAAGAAACGACGCCTACCGCAAGTTCAGTGTTGGAGAGCAAAGAATCCTTGGCCTACTCTACCTTGTTTTCAATTCTTCTTCTTCTGGCCTCCGCCCCACTCGAGGAGGAGGGCGGGTTCCATACGGTTATGGGCATAGCCGTCAATGGCTGCTCGATGGCCTCACTCAAAGGACTCTCCGCCTCCGCGACTGCCAGGCAGGGCGGGCGGGGCATAAACCGGAGACCTCGGGGCCTAGTGGTGACGACGCCCCGCCCACTGGACAAGGGAAGTCGGAGGTGTCCCCAATTTCTGAACTTTGGCCAAACCGCCTGGCCTCTCTCGTGAGTTTTGCATTTTTCCCTTTACGCCGCGGGCTTCCGGCACGCCCCTAAATGAACAACCAAAATTTCCACCAAAGGAGCGACAAAGCAGTAGTCCCAAAGGGAAAAACCCCCAGGGTGGAAGGAGGCGAAGGCCTCAAAGCAGAGGATCGTGCAGACATCGATCTAGATGGACCAGGAATGCCTGACTTTATCAACTCTGCGTAAGGGCGAGCAGGACATTCCGCCAACGCCAGAGCTATGACATTGTCTTCCTCGCTAAGGTCAAAACGAGCACCTGAAAAACGTGAGGAAAATATAAAATCAGAAACGTTCAACCATCTTCAGACAAGTCACGCTAAAAGCAGAGCAAATACTCACGAAGATTATCAAGGGTATTCCAGGTCGTAGGAACACCTAGGGTATCGTCCCTGTCAGAAAGATTGTACTCCCAGGTACAACCGCTCACGAAGAAATATCGTCCCTTCCATGACCTATGTGAAGAAGGTAGGTCGAGATTACTCAGAGGAGCTCCAGAGCTGCTTCGAGAAGAAAATGAAGCCCTGCGTAGCTATTTGGATCGAAAAGGTGAAGAAGCAAAGCTACTAGTGGACGCTGATCCTCTGTCCGCAGCGCCAAAGATCACAGCTCCAACCATCGGGAGCAACATGACAAATGTTGAGATGTTGCAGAACCCCTTTTACGAAGGGGTGCAGTGGAAAACGAAGGCCATTGGTCAGCACACTTCGAAGAAATGCACCATCCTGTGCACTGAGGGTCGATAAAAGAGTCGAACGCCCTGGGACCCATATGACACCAAAGGAGGGTCAGGGACAATGGCTCAGCCAAAATGGTCCCATCATGAAGGACCAACTCGCTAGGTCCCACGCCACATGCCGACGCAGCATCGAGGAAATCAATCTCGGGATATTCGACGTGTTTAATCTCCTCATCCTACCCAAGGGCGGGAGCCTCAGAGCGCTGAGGGATCAACAAATGGATCGAAAGAGCAGAGCATCACCACCAATACCGAAACCGACGACGCTGGAAAGAGCATCACCACCGCTTCTGAATCGCACACTGGCGAACATCACTCGCCGCTTAATCGACGACAATTGAGGGACCATCGCCGATACGCAAAGAAGATGAACGAGTTAGAGCCATGACGCAAGCAAATGTAAAGAAAAACGAGAGCCACAAGTAACCTTCTAGAAATCTCGTCCCACTAACCTAAGTGACGCGGGGATCTGAGACACAAAGAGACCAGAATGAAATCTGGGAGTCACTTAAAAACGCCAAAAGGATCCCCACGCAAGAAGAGGCGCATTTGCACTAAAGGGAGAAAACGAAATGCGAGATCCCTAGGAATAAACAGAAAGGTACAAGATCAGAGAAACTCAAGATAGGAGGGGTCGATGAAAGAGACTGAGGGGAGTTAAGGGGAATATGAAAAACAAGCGCGAAACCCGAAGAGTCATCATTATTATGCGACGTATGACAACGGATCGCCTAATCGCCCGCTTTCCGAACGTACGTGGGAATATAGGTTTACGCCTCGCACGCGCCCCGTACACAAGGGCCGGGGCAACCGATATGGATAAAAATAGGCCCAATATCCACCCGGCTAGGCCTGTGTGGTGAAATGGTGGGCTCCATATAAAACCCAGGCCCCTTTTATATCAACTTCAGAAGGCAGGCCCTACTACTAAGCCTAAAGTCAATCCGAGACGAAGCAAAGATCCCTACTCGTCCAATAAGCCCATATATCTCGTCAATACAGAAAATAGGATATTCCTAAACAGATATATTTTAATTTATTCCCAAATCCCACCACAAGGGAAAGAAAGGATAATGACAGACCATTGCCAGTTGGACACCCTCCAATAAGGAAAGAAGATTATCCCATATGGACTACACTTACTAAACCCGTTACCAAATCTGATACTGATAACGATAAAATCCCATCCAATGGGAATGAGTCCTGGCTGCTATCCAACTGGTCGAGCGTGTACTATAAATACACGATCACCCCAACGGTGAAAGGTACGCCCATATTCATACGCCCTCTCTCTGAAGCATACTTTTAGGCAACTTTCGTCCCAGGCACTCTCATTCTCTCTCGTAAAGGAACCGACTTAGCACTGAGCGTGCCACGGGCGAAGCCCGCCGACCCCTTCTTCCTCGCTTGCGTGCCACGCATCTAAGCCCGCCACCAACACATGTAAAGAACTACACTTTCGTACGATCCAAAGATCTCCGCTCAACCTTCTAGTAGCCTCGGGTCCTACTTTAACGACGTCCACACGCTCCATGTACTCTCGCCCGCTGAAAAAGGCATCATCAAGTTACATTATGCCTATTACCTTGAAGTTAAAGTAAAGTTGCTAAACCGGTCAATTCAACCCATTTCAGATTATAGGTCAAAATTGGTTGGACTAATCTAACCCATTTCTATGCGGTCTAGTTTTTAGTTAATCAATCCAGCTTTTGTGAGTTGTGGGTCAAATGGGCTTTACCTTTTAAAATGCCAAAAAAACAAGTTTACAAATTTTATCACTTCTCTAATAAAAATATACAATATATAAGCATTTAATAATAATTAATATATAAAATGATTGAGTCTAAATAATATGATAATAATAAACAAACTTAAACAAATAAATAATAATATAGCACTATTATAACCAAAGTTCTAAACGAACTCCAGTTAACTACTACCAAAATAATAAAGTAACAATTCAAGAACATTAAAAAAACAAATCCAAACTATCAAATGAAATCCCTTATGTCTCTAATCTCCATCCTCATTATCTTTGATAATAACATTTGACTTCACATTAGAAATTTTAAAATATGTTGTGTTTGATTTTAAAATAAAACTCCAATCTTTTTAAATATTCAAATAAAATATATTTTTTAATTTTTAATTTTTAGAATTTTTATTAGTTGTAGACCATATTTAATATTTTGTTATCCATTTAAAAATAAATAAGAATATAGCGTAAACAATAGAGCTAGTAATATGAGCTGAGTTTGGTGGACTAGTCCATTTAACCTAATTTTTAAAGGTTTTGTTTGTAAAATTTATGATCAGACCCATTTTAGCTTGTAGCCCATTTGGGTCTTAGCTATAAGTGTCGGTTGTAAAAGTAAAATGTAGAAATGTAAAGAAAGACAAGAGTGGGCATGATAATGGTTTAGGTGGGGTCTTGGCTCATGTGAACGCACCATAAATCAAGGCTGAATTGAGTACAACTAATGAGGAATAATTGACCAAGGAAAAAAAAGAAAGAAAGACATTCTCACTATCGACATATGCAAATTTTCAATAAGGCCAACAATATCCCCAAAGACTTTTCTTATGTTAGTTTTTATTTATATTTTTTTTCTTCCAAATTCTACTACAAGTTTGAACTTTATTTGATAATATTATTGGTTGATAAGGACTCATTGAGGGTCATTATACCTACTCAAGTGGTAGAATATTCAATGTTTAAATAGGTAAGAGCATAGAAAAAAAAGAATCACGAATTTGAATCCTAATAGAAACAAAGTACTATATTATAATTAAAGTGTTTAGTTATAAATAAAAAGATTAATTCACTCAAACAAAAGCATTTAACTTTATAAATGATAAATAAAGAAATAATTATTTAGAATTTATTTTTGTCACAACTAAACACTTTAGTTATAGTATGATAAATTGTCTCATAATTATTTGGAATTTATTTATTTTACAACTAAACACTTTAGTTATAAGAAAAAAGAAAAAATATATTTATCAATCTAAATTATGATCAAATGATGATATTAAAGTTGGATGACCTAAATTTTATTTTGAGAAGTTCAAGATACTACATTATATATTTTTTCAGGATCTACAGTGTTTTTTTTAGAAAAGTTCAGGATCTACAATGTTATTAAAGGAATTTGACTATAATATATATTTATCTTATTTTCATAAGGTTCTATAACCTTCTTTATAATAATAATACCGTTAGGCTAAGTTTCTCTCCATCTTTCATCTACTAGTGACTATTTTTTAAGCAATAAGATGTGATTTTTTTTTTGTAATTATTTGCTTGAAATCACTCTTTACCTACACCTCTTTTCATATTTTTATTTCTCAATAAAATGGTTATTCCACACAAATTTAGGTTTTTTTTTTTGTTTTTTCATGATTTAGTTATTGTTGTCGTTTTTGTGCACATGTGATTGTTGTCGTCTTGAGACGGGTGGTTACGTCGTCTAAATATGATAGTTTGGTTTTCTTTGTCATGGTGTAACGTTAATTTATGTTTGGGCAATTCAGACGAACAAAATATATACTATCAGAAACAAGAAATCAAATCAACATTTGCCAAGATACAAACTCCAAGTCATATGATTTTACCACAATAGTAATATCAAATATGTAAACTCTATTATCAAATGTATAGGCTTTTAATCATTTCATTATGCTATTAATCATGATGTTGTTTTATCCTTTATGGTTTTTTGTGATTTTGATTCTATATTTATATTGTTCTGTTGCTAGTGTGAATCAATAAAGTTATTTTTCTCTTAAACAAAACAATAATAATATTTTTTCAAAAAATAAAAATAATAATAATTCTAATATATTTAATATAGTGATTTTTCATTCTTATTGTAGTTTTTCTTATAATTTTATTTTATTTTTTTTAAGAAAAGACGTGAACAAAAGCAAAGATAAAGCTAGTAATTAATTAATTAATATCATATACAAAAGCAAAGAAAACTTAGGGAGCAAATGGGGATATGCATCTTTATTCTTTATTAATTCTTTTAACCTTGGGGCGGCTAGCTATGTCCAGTGGAATGGAAGCAGCCTCCACACCTACCATCCTAATTTTCTTTTTAAATTTAAAAAAAAAAATATAATTTTCTACTTCTATTCAATTTTATATAGTCAAATTTATACTAGTTTCTCCTATGTACCAATCCCTTTTTTTATCACATTTAATACAAGTAGATGGACTTAGACATATATATATACAAGATAATTTAAACATCACTATTAAATTGAACCATTAAAATTCAATTTCAATATTTCATTAATCAAAAGAATTTATTCAATCAAATTTTCAATTTTACGATAAATATTATGTCCTTCATTGATGAGATAAGAATTACTTGTAAATTCATTACCTTTACTTTGACCATAATAAGAAAGGAAAAAAAAGTATCATTTTATTTATATTTACAATTTAAACTTTTTTGATGAAATAAAAAAAGATAAAAATTTACATCACATCAAAGAAAAACCTAAAAATAAGATTGAAATCACTATAAACTCTCATAATAATTAAAATATAACTTCAAATAATCAAAGGTTCTCTTTATATATCTTTAAAAAAAGAAAAATATATTTACAATTCTAAATCACAATCAAAGGATGTTAAAATTGGATCAGGATGACTTGAATTTTTGTTCACGACATAATATTATTGATTTTTGCCCCCTTGAAAATTTCTTACCAGTTTAAGTTTGGGAAACCCATATGAATAAGGATGACAATTTTACCCCATATCCATACCCGATTAACTCGCTCCGTTTTTATTGGGATGGGTTTAAAAACATTGAAATAGGTTTAAATCGGGTTTAAGATTTCCTATTAAAACCCGATTCGGGTCGGGAAGGATTTTGTGCGCCACAGCCCCCAGTCTCTCATTACAAAGTTGCCCCAATCACGACTGCAAACTCTCATCTTACCGAACCCTAGCATGATCGCCTCCTCCTCCTCCTCTCTCTCTCTTGTTAATCTCCTTTCTCCTCACTCTCCAGTTCATCTCCTGTTGATCAGTATCGTCAGAGCCTAGTGGCGTGAGAGGTCGATCTTCTTGGTTAAGACTTGATCCCCAATTTAGCCTAAGGCTTGAGGATCGAGTTGATTAAGAGAATCAGGAAGTGCAGTTTGGTTCATTTTTCTTCCTCTTCGTGCGATTAGATGTTGTATTTTTGTATTTGAGATTTATTTCAAGATTTTATGAATTTTATGGCTTTGAATATGTTGATAAAGCTGGGTAAATCGAAGAATTTTCCCTTTTGGGTGGGGAGGATGAAGAAGTGGGTGGGGTTTAATTTGTCACGTGAAATGAAATGAAACACCCCATAGGTTAAGTTTAATCCGATGCCCATGCCATGCCTCATCCATTCATGGCCAATTGTCGAATTTTTGAGATATCCTACTTAAAATATGTAAGATAAATTATAGAGAGGATTGATTTCATTGAAGCAGAAGCTGTACTCTCCATGGCGTTTGGTAGTTTTAATTTGTTTTGTTTTTGTTTTGCCAATCTGATATATGAGCATCAGAGCATGCATACTACTTAAGTACTTACACACCCGATTCTCAACTTCCGCTTTCTCAAATAAGATTATTTGATGGGGATATCATCTAATTAAGATGGGTGGGTCATGGAGATTTTATGAATTTGGTCAGTTTGAGAGGGGAAGTATTCCCATTTTTTAATCTGAAAACGGGAACAACTAATTCTACGATTCCTTTCTCATTGACCATTAACATCAGAGTCATCTTCTTTTTTTTTTCTCCTTTAATAGAGACAGATCTAGCCGAAGATCAGATAAACTAATTCTCACGGGAATGGCTTCCATTGGGCGCTCAAATGGCGTCTCGATTCTTCTCCATGCGTAGATGCCTTTACGACGTGTTCTTAGAGTTTCTTGTGAGGGAAGACACCATGACAATTCCCCACCGACTGCCTTCATAATCGATCTGGTTCAAGAGGCATTACAACTTTCGTGACGATAAACTTAAGAGAGGAGAAGAGATTCAAATGAGCTTCTAAAGCTATTGAAGAATCAAGATCTTCACGTTGT
The DNA here is from genome assembly GCA_016808115.1 of Tetrastigma voinierianum. Classification (NCBI taxonomy): domain Eukaryota; kingdom Viridiplantae; phylum Streptophyta; class Magnoliopsida; order Vitales; family Vitaceae; genus Tetrastigma; species Tetrastigma voinierianum. The sequence continues at coordinate 133,678 of JAEQBH010003604.1, forward strand.
TTTCTCTCAAAATTATGCCAATTCAAGGTGGTGTTTAGAGGAGCTTGCAAAGATCATGGAGTGTAGAAAGGAATATGGGCAAATAGTATTGCCAATTTTCTACCATGTGGATCCATCTTATATCCGCAAACAAAGAGGGAGCTTTGGAGAAGCATTCACCACCAAGTATGATTATGAAGAAAATTGGAAGGACAAGGTAGAGAGGTGGAGGGAGGCCTTGACTCAAGCAGGCAATATTTCCGGATGGCATATCAAGGAGGGGTAATTCTCATAACTTATTTTTTTAGCTTTTTTATTAATTTTTATTATTATTATTATTAGCTTTCATTTATTAGAATACTTAAATTTGAGTCATGCATTGTATCACTAGTACTCCAAAACTTGTAGCAATTTATTAATAACTTATTCAGAAATTAAGCTACAAGCATTCAAACACAAGAAATATTAAGGTTGCTTTGTTTGCAAAACTTTTAGATTATGTTTGGTTCAGGAAAGTTTAAAAGAAAATGTAAAGAAAGAAAAGAAAATAGAAAGTAAAAATAAAATAAATAATAAATAGATATATATATATATATATATATATATATATATATATATATATATATATATATATATATATATATATATATATATATATATATATATAATATTATTTATTTTATTATAATAAATACATTAATAAATTATTTTTATATTATACTTCAAACTTATCTAATTTCTCACTATATGAAAATTAAATATTTTAAAATATGTAATTTATTTTATTTATTTATTATTATTATTATTATTTTTATGTAGTAAAATCAAACAAGAGGAGAAATTTTACTTTTTTTTTTTCTTTATTACTTTGCAAGAATCAAACATAATCTTAGATTGTCTCTAAATATAAAATTTATATGTTTTAAAGAATTGTGACTAATATTAGATTTGAAAAAGAAAAATAAATAAATCTAAGTAGCTTGCATACTGAATTGTATTTTAATTTATTAGAATGAAATAATTCTAGTTAATTATTTAGAATAATTAATGTACATGTGATTTCAGAGTAAATAAATAAGGGAAAATTAGTAATCTTGTGGTACATGTGTAGTTTCTTGGAGATACTCTTGTGTATTTCCAAATTCTAGTTAAAAAATAATTAATTATAAATATATAACCAGATAAATCCATTTCATTCAAAATATATATATATATATATATATATATATATATATATATATATATATATATATATATATATATATATATATATATATATATATATATATATATATATATAAGTTTCTTTTCTTGCTATTTGTTTGATTCTCTTCTTTGTTTTTTTTTATTTTTAATGTTTTTTACTAATTTATAAATTGATTAATAGTGATTTGTAAATACAAGATAAGCTTAAAAGTGGTCCATTCTTCAGATTTTATCCATTCATTTTAGATAAATAATTTATTTTACATCCTACAAATGTCAACCAGTACATAATTTTTTTATCAATTCTATTGTTGTTATTGTTTGTGTCATTATTTATGTTTATAAATGATGTTTTTTATGTATTCCACTTATGTCTCAAATGTTAACATGATATTATTTCAATTAATCACTTTACTAACCAAGTTTGCAATTCTTAGTAATTAATCATCACTCTTTACCATATGGTTTTGTTTGGTTGCTAAAGTGAATTTGAAGATTTGGAATAAAATATAACGCAACCTTAGAAATTAATTTAGGAAGTAAAATCATGATCTAGAAACACAATATATTGTTTAATAAATTTTTTTTTTTTTGATAAGCAAAAAACAGATATTATAGATAGAGGGAAAGTTTCCAGGTGTACACAGGAAGTGGACAAAAGGAAACAAATAGACAAGAAACAAAAACCAGAAAGCTACCTACTACCCAACCAAGTTAGGAATTCCACAACAGAATTTGTTTTGTCCTCCCTAAACACATTAGCCCAAGCCCACAAATTGGTTACAAAGATAGTTTTGATTTTTTGTCTGGGGCTGGTGCCTTCGCTCGAAACCCACCTATTTCCTACCGCCATGTGGTCCGTAATATGCAACAGAGGTGCAACTAGCCAGATTCTTTTGCGCTTTTTACCCACGACGGCCCCTTGCCAAGCTAAAAGGGTGTGAATCACCGTCTGCGGAAAGACCCAACTAGTTCCAAAGATGGACAAAAAAAGATTCCACAACATTTTAGCACTTTTTTACAACGGATCAAGAACGGCCATATTCTCCTCATCCTCCCCGCACATAAAGCATCTCGCTTACCAAAAATCATTCCACAAGGCCAGCCGATCCAAGGCGAAGATTTTTACCCCCAAGTCGCTTCCTGGGCAAAACTCCGATTGAGAACACCGATTCCAAATCAGGCGATAGGGGAAATCAAAGGCGGGGGAGGGATTGAAACATTTATACATGCTCCTTACCGAGAATCCTTTTTCCTTGTCACCTTTCAAAAGGAGCTTGTCCCTCACCCGAAGGGGCGAGAGCTAACCCTGGCGGAAGGGTATGAAGAAGACTTTGCAACCTCCTCGATCTCCCAATCATTGAGAGGTCTTAGAAAATTCGAGACCAACTCCCCGCCCCGTTCTATCCCAACAAGTCCGCACCTCGGGCCTCTTGCTCGACGCTCAAATTGAAAGAGAAGGGAAATTCAAACACATGGCCTCACCGCACCAAATATCTTTCCAAATTGATCCTCCTATCATCCCCAAGGGAAAAGATCAAGATTTTGGGAAAAACTGGCCATTTTTTCCTACTTCTTCCATAACCGGTCCCAAAACTTCCTCTAAGATCGCCAGATGCCAACCGTCGTGGGACCTACCAAATTTACTACCACAACTATTCTCCAAAGCTAATTTCATTATCGGGCAAACCGCCGCCCACTTGCCGAGTAACGCCTGTTCATCTTCGAAAAATCCTTATCCCCATCCCCCTTTTCTCTTTTCAAAGGCACACAATGGCCCAGCCCACAGTGGATTCTTTAACAAGGTCGCCTCCACCCCATAAAACTCGTTTTCGAATCATTTCCAATCTAGCACACACCTTCACGGAGCCTCAAGAGATAGATGATAAATCGGAAGGCTAGACAAGGAGCTACGAATTAGTGTGGCCCTTCCTCCCTTTGAAATGTACTGAAGCTTCCAGGAAGCCAATCTCTTTCGAAATCTTTCTTCTACCGAATCCCACACACTTAGTGCTTTATGTTTAGCTCCAAGGGGGAGACCCAGGTAGGTCGTGGGAAGGGTTCCAACTTTGCACCCAAGCTCTGAGGCTAACTCCTCCATATTAGCCACTGAACCAATTGGGATGATTTATCTTTTGTTTAGATTTATTTTCAAGCCCGAGACCGCTTTGAACCACATCAGAGTCCAACTTATAAACTTTAATTCATCATTGTCAGCCTTGCAGAATAGTAGTGTGTCATCGGCGTAGAGGAGATGGGAAATAACCAGCTCTTCCCCTCTCCCATCGCAAACCCAGCCGTAAAGATAGTTTCCACAAGAGTACCGATTTAACAAAAAGAACTTTAGAGTTTCCATTCCAATGACGAAGAGATAAGGGGATAGGGGATCTTCTTGTCTCAAACCCCTAAAGCTAGGAAAGAAGCCAGCAGGAGATCCATTGACAAGGACAGAGAAAGATGCTGTGGATATGCACCATTTGATCCAGCTCATCCATCGAACCCCGAATCCCATCTTACCCATAACCTGGTACAAAAACTCCCAACTGATGGTATCGTATGCTTTTTCTATATCCAGTTTGCAAATCAAACCACACTCCTTTCTTCTCAGGGTTGAGTCCACTATCTCATTGGCAATCAGCAGTGCATCCAGAATCTGACGCCCCTCTACAAAGGCATTTTGGGACTTAGAAATTACCTTGTCCAAGACTCTCTTGATTATGTTGGCCAGCACTTTTGTCAAGATCTTGTATAAACCCACCACTCAGATCAGACGGCCTTAAGTCCCTTAGTCCTCCAATCGAATGCTTCTGTAACCAATACCAGAAAGTCGCATTTAGATGTTTAACAAATCTACCCTGTTCATGAAACTCCTTGAAAAAGCCTAGAACTTCATTTTTTACAAAATCCCAACTGAAAGACCAGAAGGCTAGAGGGAAGCCATCAGGTCCGGGGGCCTTTCATCGTTAAGGCCTGAGATCGCCGCCTGTATTTCCTCCTCCGAAAATATCCGGGGCCCGGGCAGCCTTCCTCATTCCCGATCTCATTGAGGGCTAAATCAGGAATGGAAGGGCGCCAACCACCCGGGGCCGAGAACAAGTTTTGGAAAGCATTCACCAAACCTTCCTTGATATCAGTCTCGTTGTCATACTTTCTGCCGTTGATACTGATACTATTGAGGCAATTTCTTCTCCTGCGAGCATTAGCGATCCTGTGAAAGAACCTCGTATTCCTGTCCCCTTCTTTTAACCAAGTCTCTCTAGATTTTTGTCTCCAAGAGGTTTCCTCCATCAAGGCCCAGTTCTTGAAGTCATCTCTGGCCTTAGCACGTTCCTCGGCTTCCTCGAGTCCCAGTCCCCTTTCCTTCTCGAGCTCATCCCATAAACTCATCCTACGAAGTGCATCCTTTTTTTGAGTCTCAACTTCGCCAAAAACTTCTCTGTTCCAAGTCTTTAGTAAGCCTTTCAGGGCTTTTAACTTTGCCGAAAGGATGAAACTAAAAGTCCCGTAAAACTGTAGATTCTGCCACCACCCTTTTAGAATCTCTTTCACATATTTCAGCCACATTAATTCAAAACGAAAAGGGGAAGGACCCATCTTAACACCCTCACTGTCCAACATAATGGGGAAGTGGGATCGAGACTGTCCGCGTGCCTCTCGACCACCCCGTTGCATCACTTCCCAATCCGGGTAAATAAGAAATCTGTCTAAACGGGACATTGAACTTCCATTGATTCCGCCCTGCCAAGTGTAATGCCCTCCCTGAAGAGGAAGGTCTTCAACCCTGTGTCATCAGAACGCCAGAATCCTTCTCAGCAGCTGAAAATCCGCCATCTCTAGATCTTCGTTGGGAGAAAGAATCTCATCAAATCTCTCCTTCCGCGCACCGTGGATTTTTCCCAAAGGCCCCCGATCGCTCCCACTTCTTCCCAAAGGATTCACCGAGCCTCTTCTCGCCTGGTCCATACAATCGTAAAAAACCCATTGAAACCGTCATCCTCCATTCTAAACAAGGTGAGACTCCGAAGCCGCCCGCTACAATCTACCAACCGATTCTTCTTCCGTCCCACAGAAGAAGAATACCCCCGCGAACCCCTCACAGGTTCAAAGCTCTCCCAGCTCAGAACCTCGCCACCCCAAGGCTATGAGCCAAATATTATTCATTTGATGAACCTTAGTTTCAAGGCAACCAAGTCCACCCCTATTCGATCTAAGAAAACTTTTGATTACTCTCCTCTTGTCCGGGTCATTCACACCTCTTACATTCCAAGAAATAATTTTAATCTTCATTTAACTTTAGAGGAAGCTTCCCCTTATCCCTTCCATCTTCCCTACCATCACTTTATAATTAATAGTCCACTCCAGCTTTAATTCCCGTCGCTCTTCGACACCGGCTCGGGCATTCCTTCTTTCCCTTTGCCGAGTTTTTGAGCACTAATCTGTCTCGCAATAATTTTTGATCTCCTTTTCGAACCCTTAGTAGGGAACCCATGAAGTCATCGAATTTTGCCAAACAGCTTTTTTCCCATCTCTCGTAGGGTCCCGAGCTTCTGACGACTCATTTTTGGGATCTCGCGTCTCTAATGATCAAATACGCCAAGGCCCTCCCTTCTTCAATTAACTCGCATGAAGATTTCTGCCTCATTCCCTACCATCACCGTTAATCACCCTTAATGGTTCCAAGTCCTCTTCCCGCTGGTTCCCCCCAGCCAGAAATGTCTCGTACAGGATGACCAAAAACGTAAATAAGTGCGTATGATTTTTCATAGAAGTTGTCATCGTACCTGTTAATGTTGAAACATTCTTTCCCGAATTATGTTCCTCCCGTCACAGCCGATTGTGTCTGGCTGGTCCCCATTCCACCAGTAAAACATTTGTGGTTTTGTCGCCTGAAGACCTCATCGCCTTCCCGATTCATCCCTGCTCTATTTCACTCCCTCGCTGGGCTGCAGGCCCGCTAGAGCCCATCTCTTCAAGAGAAGAGCTGATATTAGTCTTTGGGCCTGGGCCCGTTTGAATGGGCCGTCCCGAATCCACTTCCTTGCCCTGGATTCGACCCGCCTCCAGTACCGAACCTTCGCCTGAATTCAACCCACGAACCATGGAACTGCCTTGACCCGACCCGAGTACCTCCTGATCTTTCTACACTGAAGAGATCCGCCTCGCCTTGCTCATCAACCTGGGCCACATCCCGTCAACCTTCCCCAGCGCTAGATCGCAGATCACCTTCCTCCCGAGAGATGCGTCGCCTTCATCATCCTCGTGCCATGCCGCGGGTTTCCTCCTCGAAAAATTCGGGTCCCGACAGCTGATCTCCCTCCCCATCTCTCGCTAAATCTTCCAAACCCACCCTGACGAAAAGAGAGTCCGTATCTTCTCCCTCCAGAGGGAGCACCTTCATCCCTCCCTGACGGTCTACAAGGATCGGGACTGACTTTTTCGTCCGCAGCGATCAAAGCATCTCTCGCAGCCTTAACGTATTTTAGACCCCGATCCGAATCGTGAGGAGAGCTTTCCTTGTTATCAATCTGACTTCCTCTATCTTCCATCGACATCCGTCTCCCCTCGCACGCCGCCTCATGCGTTATCTTTCCTTTCGCCTCGATTCAGTCAAGCCGCTGCTCTTCGTCGCCCTCCTCTTCGATCCCTGCAGGTCAGAGTTTTGAGATTCCATAGATTAGGCACGCTGCTCCCTTCTCTTCCCCATCAACCCCGCATGATTCTCTTCTCGTTTTCCTGACGCAAAGGACAAGAGTTTCTAGCCGCTTCCTCAACTTACGACGGGGCTTTGGCTCAAACCGTCGCTTTGAAGCCCATTTGGGCTTTGGCCCATCTCATCCCCATGATGAGGGCCTGATCACTGTGCAGCGATCCGTGATGGCTTGGCTCTCATCCTGCCTCCCTCGCATTTTTGAATTTCAGATTGGATGGCCTCACTCAAGATTCCTCCACTATTTAGTTTCTGACGCAAGATACCTTCTGTCCCGCTTTTGTGCAAAGCCTGCCAATGACCCATATCCCTCTGCACCACTTAGAGAATGTGCCCCTTTGTTCCCCTTTCTGCAGTGACGCGCCCATCGGCGCGTGTCTTCCCTTCATCTTCCACACTTGGGTTCGCCATTTCCGTTTCTCAGTCCAGCGAGGATACACCTCCGCCACCCCTCGAGCCGATCTCCCACCATAATTGGATTTCATAACTTCTGGCCCCCGCTAGCAAATTAACACATGTAGGTCTTCCGGAGCTTTTCATTTTAACCAGGATTCTCGCCCAAAGAAGATTCTTCATTAGACTTGTTTCCTTGTCCATGACTACAAAGCCTGGGCTAACTATCTCCAATTGAAGGCCGCACTTCTTCATTCCACAGTGTATGGGGGCACCAACCACCCTAACCAAACTTTGGTATCGCCTTTACTCTCATGCAACCGGGCCGACGGTGGTCCACCGCCTGGCAGAGCTTCACATCCGGCACTGCTTCCATAACCAATTCGCTTCCAAGCAAATCAAAACCCATGAAGAATAAGTTCTGATTTAAAGATGAAAAGACATGTTCCCTTTCAACCTCCACGCCTTCTTGGCCCAAGCTTCCATCTCTGAAGATATCGTGTTTGTTATTGACTTAGTCTTCCAGCTTCCCACTACTCCATCTTTTAGCAACCCCAAATCCCCTTTTAATATGTAATCACTAATATCCAACCATAATGCATCCCCGACACTCTCCTACGCCTGGTCCGCACATGGTCGCTTATTTGATCCCCATCAAATTCCTCCGCCTTCCTGCTGATCATTGATCGTCGCCGGGCTTTCTTTTTCTCCCGCTACCTTGAATCCCATATCTCGCAATGCCTCTCCTAACAAAGTCCATCCGTTTACTATACTGCCTCTCTTCAGAAAGAGCAGTACAGCCTTTACTGTCAACACACACAACAACAATACCTTCATCAAGAATCAACACTGTATAAATCGTCTGTTAAATATTTTCCTTTTAATAAATATAACTTTATTTGAAGGAAAAACAAGTAAAGAATTAAGGTCCAAAATGGTGAAGAGTTCGAAATTTTGGAAAAGAAAACCTTCAATTTTATGAAGGTTGAATAAAGAATAAAATATATGCTATATTAAGATAAACAAATTTTATTTTCTGGAAATTAAAACAATTAAAGGTTATTAATACTTGATTGCTCTAATTAAAAAATAGGATTAGAGCATATTTCTTTATTGATTCTATAATCTCTTTACTTATTTCTAATTGTTATCCATGATTCTATATATTTCTTTCCTCCTATACATTTTGTTATTCTTGATTTTATGCATATGCTTGATTATTTTCATTTTATCATTTTTTTAATAATATACATATAATGGTTGGATACAAACTCAACCATGCAGGGAGTTAGAAGTTCATAACAAGGGGAGATTCGTATTCAAATTACAAAATTTTATATTTGTATGAAAAATTTTAAATTGAATCAAAGTTAACTTTTTCTTTTTATATTTTTAATGAATTGAATAACTTGTCATTGATATAAGTAAATGTTATAATAAAATTTTATGAAAGTCTAATGCTGAATTAGCAAGGCAAAATATAACTAGATAAAATTCTAAATAAAAATATTAAAAATTTAGCAATAATATTTATAATTGAAATAAACATTAAACAAATGTTTTAACTAAAACTTTCAAAGCTCTTTCAAATAAATTATATTCTATAAGTGATTTTTTTAAACATGGGCAAATTAAAAGATTTAGTATAATTTTAACATAAAGTTAACTTAATGGAAAGTTCATATTTTGATTTTTCTTTTTTCTTGTCATGCACACATGATATTGAAGAAATGTTTAAATATGCAAATGAAATTTCAGTTAATGTTATCATGACATCAAAAGCCATCAAAATTACCTTGATGTTTTTATCATTTATTAATCTCACCATGTGTCTCTTCTCTATCTTGAAAAATGTTCTTCTTTAACATATTTCATAATTGCCAGATATGAATCGAGCATATCAAGGTACTACTACCGTTATCGCTAATAGAATATTGAATTTTAAACTTGTTTGTTGGAGGATAATTTAGTAGGAATGGATTCATTTTCAAAAACTGAGTTCGGGGATTATGAGCTGAGTCAAATGATGTTCGCATGGTTGGATATGTGGAATTGCGGAATAGGCAAGATAACTATCGCTAGATATGTATGTAATCAAATTTCGATTCGGAATGTTGTAGCTTTCTTTGAAATGTTATTGAGGCTCACAAAATAAAGACCTAGTTCGTTTACAAAATCAACTTCTTAATGATATGCTAGGTGGAGGAAATCAAAAGATAAGCAATGTTTTTGAAGGAGCCAATATGATAAAAAATAGTGTTCGCTTTCGAAAGGCTCTTATTATTTTTGATGATATTGATGATATGACCATCTGAAAGTGTTTAGTTGGAAATCATGATTGGTGTATGGTAGCGAAGTAGAATCATCGTCACACCAGAGATAAGCATTTGCTAACTTATGCTTAAAGTTGATTATCTATACGAGGTTGAAGAACTAAATTCCAATGAAGCACTCAAGCTCTTAGTCAATATGCTCTTTTCGTTAAATCTTTTAAAGAAGATTTTGAAAGCCTTTATCGTGTGATACATTATTGTCAAGGTCTACCATTAGCTTTGAAAGTTTTGGGCTCTTTATGTGACAAGACAATTAGTGAATGGGAAAGTGAATTGCATAAATTGGGAAAAAGAGCCCGGCGAAAATTCAAAAAGTGCTTAAAATAAGCTTGATGGATTAGATGGATACACAAAAAGGAGGTATTCCTTGATGTTGCTTGCTTTTAAAGGCGAAGATAGAGACTTCCTGTGTCAAAATACTGGACGTTGCAAGTTGTATATGAAATTAACACAAGAGTACTATGGGAGAGATGTCTTATAACTATTTCACATGATAGAATATATACATGATTTGATACAAAAAATGGCTGGAAAATTGTTCAACAACAATATCCCGAGGAACCTAGCAAATGGAGCAGGTTATGGAATCCAAGTGATATCTATTCTGCATTTATAAGTAAAAAGGTGAGGATCAAATTAAATTCAATTACTTCAACTTTTTAGGGAGACAAAGGATTTAAAATCTTTTATTTTTAAAATTTAGGATTTTTAGTTTTTTTTTTTCCCTAATTCTTTTTCTTGTTTTCCTACCGGGGATGAAAAATGTTGAAACCATATCTCTAGAGTTATCTAGATCAAAAGAAATGTGGTTTACCGAAGTAGTGTTTGCAGATATGAAGAAAATGTTTGCTAAGATGAAGAAACTTAGGTTACTCAAAGTCTATTATAACGATCATCATAGTCTTCAGGAGAAAGGAGAGAACACTTCACCCGAGGGCTTTGAATTTCGTGACTAAGATATCTTCATTGGGAAGGTTTGGAATCTCTACCATCAAACTTTGATTTAGAGAACCTTGTTGCAATCAACTTGAAGAGTAGCAATATAAAAAAACTTTGGAAAGGGAAGAAGGTACAACCATTATTGAGTTTATTGTTTTTATATTAATTTCATTTAAAATAAGGATTTTTTATTTATTTATTTTTATTTTTTTGTTACAGAATCATGAAAAATTGATGTTCTTTGATGTAAGTAACTCACAACAACTCATGAAAATGCCCGACCCTCGCGATGCCAAGATTGAGAGATTAAATCTTAAAGGTCAGGCGAGGTTTTGTTTCGGGGGCATTTGAAGGAATGAAATTTTTGAGGGAGCTTAAACTTGGAATGACCGGAATCAAAGAACTACCAAGCAAAAGATTTAACTCTTGTCATCTCTTGAAATTCTTAATCTTTCAGGATGTTCGAAGTTTGAGAAATTCCCAGAGATCCAAGGGAATATGAAATGCTTAAGGATTCTTTATTTAAATGGCACTGCAATCAAGGAACTTCCAAGTAGCATTAGTTGCTCGAGGCTCTCTTTTCGAGCCTTTATCTCCGAGGTTGTTCTAATTTTGAGAAGTTCGAGATTCGTGAGACTATGGAGTGCCTAAAGATGCTTTATCTCGACCTGCTATTAAGGAATTACCGTATCTAATGTGATCATCTCACCGACTTTATTATTAAATTCGGGAAAACTCGCAAAACTCGAGTGGTCTTCAAGCAGCTTTTATGGGTTGAAATACTTCTATGCTCTCTCTCAATGATTGTTCAAATGTGGAGGCTTCCAGATGTCATAGTTGATATGGAGGGCGAGGCGTCCTTTATGCAAGTGAACGCTACACGAGTTGCCATCATCAATCGGACGCCTAAAAAACCTTCGCGAGATAGAATTGATCAACCGCGGAGAACCTTTCACCTTCCAGACAAGGTAATTGCACGCGCCTACCCATCTCTCTCGTCGCCATCGCTCAAAGTCACGAAATTACCCGACAGTCTCCGAAGCCTGCAATGTTGCTTAACAGAACTTTATCTACCTGGTTGCAATCTAATGGAAGGAGCAATCCCTACCGATTTGTGGTGCTTATCTTCACTGCAAATTTTAGATTTAAGCGAAAACAACATTTGTCACATACCGCAGATCACCACTTTCCCATGTCAAGGACCTTAGGGTGAATCATTGCTTGATGCTTAAAGAAATTCCAGAACTTCCATCAAGACTAGGAAGGATACGAGCACATGGTTGTCCTTGCCTCGAAACATTATCGAGTGATCCAACACATCTACTATGGTCTTCTCTCCTCAACAACTTCAAATTAGAAATTGAGGTATGGATTCTACATATATATATATATGGCCCTTAATTCTAGTCCGGAGGTGTTACAAAGCAGATCATTTGAATTTTGTTTCACTTAAGTCTAAAAGTTTTACGGTTTTGACATTTTGGATTTTTTTAGAGATTGTGAAGGGATTGGTCTCATAAAATGATCCCGGTCCACAACTTATCTTATTGCGATGTTAGGATGAGATTTACATGAGATTCACATGCAAACTACTTTTATGCGTAATCTTAGATGCACCTGAGTCCTGTTATCTCTCATTACCCCCTGCATGGCGACAATTTTCACACATATTCCAGAAGCAAGTGGGATACTGCAGGGTAACTCGTAAGAGTAAGGACCCGGCACGTATGTAGCTCAGAGAACTGGAAGAAGACGATATCTTCTGGATTTGCTTTATTCTTCCATCTTCTTCCACTTGATGGTGATGATGATAATAACAATGATGATGCTGATGATAAATTCAAGAGAATGTATCCTTATTGTATTTATGAATTGAGCACATCACATGGGGATCAATCTAAACTGATATTTGGATCATCAGTGCGTATCAATTGTAGAACCTACATGACTAGGAGTCTAGAAAAGCATATTTTCTACAACAAAGTTGGCACATCGAATCCAACACTGGATGTATTATATGTCCCTCAAGCTGCCATTTCAACTGAGTATCGATCCAGAGAGTGGAACCACTTCAAGGCTCAAGAACCCTACGACGATGTGGTGACAAAACTTCAAAGTGAAAAAGTCAGGATGATCTTCTATATGCCTGCTCAAGCCCCAAACAAGAAAAGACATGATCACCCACTGCATGACGACCCATCGCAGTAATATCAAGACATATTGAATTTCTTCTCCCAGAGTCCATTAAGGTGGGCCTCTCGTCATGCTTTATCCAAAGGGCTCATTTGAATAACTCAATATTCAATTTCTATGTGTACATAATTTAAGGTGCTGCATGAATGGGGTATTAGCTCAATGTATTATATAAGTCATAAGATGCTTGATCCTATCATACAAAAGTTTGAGATCCTAAGAAAATAACTTGTGCGGAGCTTTAAAAAAATGCATTATCCTAAATAGATTCTATAAAATATATATATTTACATTATTTCATTTTTAATTTCAGGTATGATATAAGCTGAGTGCATCCGAATAGTCACATGACTCATCTTTTCAACACAAACTCGACAAGAACTTGTCAAAACTTACTAAACATGTTCAAAAAATGTCTTATTCCTTATTTTTGTTATTTTTTCATCCTTGTGCTTCCAACACATCAAACTTTTTTGTCGTTTTTCAACATAAGTTGTCACAAAAAACACTGCCAAATATATTAACCTATTAATTATTGTCATTTCTGTATAAATTAGTGAATTGGTATTGTTAAGATAATTACTACTTCCAAAGGGTAAATCACGTCAAAACATGTTTAAATGATGCTATTTTTGATCTGTGATCAAGCTTAATTTTATAGCTGACATTATAGTAAATAGTTTTAGGTGTGTATTCTTATTTCATTTCATTCCTTATCAAATAAGCTTAAATGTTTAAGCTTCATCATGTAGTTAATTTATAAATGACTGCTGCATGATGATTTAATCAGTATTTTTAGTTAATGAATTGCTTGATAAAAATGTATTTTTTAATATATTATATTCTTATTAAATAATCTTGTTCAGACCTCGCCTTGCACTGTCATATTATCATGTTAAAGATAAACTTTAGCTAGTATGCTTACTCTGGTTTTTTAGTTTATGCAAAATGTTAAATATTTATTAATTAGAATTAACTAAAAAATGATCAGATAATTTTTAAACTTATTTACTCCTGGTATGATGTTCTTATATTAATGACAAATGCTGCTGGTCTCGCTTATAGGCAAGGTAGGTCAGGCTCAGGGCCCCACTTTATAGGCCTTTGAAATAATAAAATATTATATATTTATAATTTATAATTAATTAAATATAATCACCATTATGAACAACTCAAAAACTCACGCGCAATGCAATAAAAACTCTAAAAAAGCACTCATACTTTTAAATACAATAAAGGTGTCCTCACATGGGTCCTCTAATTTAATTAAAATGATATGCTTTTTAAACTCCTTCAAAATTACCTGATTACTTCATGCGATGACTTCTTTTTATTTGTTAAAAAGTTAACATCTTTCTAATGATTCTGAGTTTCTCCAACAAAATATTAGGTTTTTCTTTCGAAAAAAATTAGAGTTCCTCTCTCACATAAAAACAAATGTATTAAAAATCTTCAAGACCTAATTACAGTATGAAATACTATTATTTATTTTTAATTATTTTGGCTTTTGATTATTTTTATATTTTAACGTAATAATTTCATAGTTTTTATATTTTTATTATGCAAATAATCCGAAGAAAGATATGTTCGTGGTTGATCAAATTTATCAAGATTCTCATTCATGTGTTTCATCAGTTATTTGATCTAATTTAAAGTTTGATCTGAATCTATATCGGACCAGTTATTATGCCTACTAGAAAGGCATTTATCTGACAGGAAAGAAAAAGAAAAGAAAAACTGAGGAGTTTTTACAATCTCAAGTGGGAGCTGTAAGACCCGAGAAATTCCAATTTCTGGAAAAAGGGTAAAATCGTAATTTTGACGACAAATACCGGTTAAAATCCGTACCACCCTCTAAATCCTACAGATGAAACGATTTCACCGGGCTGAATCGCCTCGCCGAAATTCACCGAAGATCAAATCAAGCACTCGAGAGACAATGAGTCGACATGTTTTCAAGGCATCGCCGTCGTGCTTCAAAACATTTTCGATAGACGAAGCCACATATAACACGTACTCATGTGCCATAAGTGGTATGAGTAGAGAAACGATGAAAATGGACGGTCGAGGCAGTGCCGAATATCAAATCTGGGAAATGAAGGGACATAATGGTCATTTAGGGAATTGTTTAAGTCACTAAAAGACAAAACATGTATAGTGACTTGTCTTCTCAAATACAAAAGAGGCAAAAACGTGAAATGAGGGGGAGAAGCTATAAAAGAAGTCAAAATTCGATTCTGCAGAGTATCCGACTTCCCATATTTCTTCGGCAGATCCATCCGTCTGCAGCTTTCTACACAAGAGAGTAAAACCGCTCTACGAGAGAGGGCTTCAAGGTGTGTACCGTATTTGGGTGATTTTTCGACAAACTCCAAGAGGTAGTGTTTCTCCCTACTTGGTTTTATTCCCTCTTAAATACTTCAGAACGTTGAGCTCGAATGGTGCCGTGAGGTTGCTTTGATCGGTTCCAAAGCTCGGGAACCTAGGTGGAAAAATTTAGAAACCCATGGACAAACTGGGTGGATTGTCCACTGGCCGATTCGTTCCTAGTTTGTGCATTATGTGAAAATGTATGCTTTGATTTGGATGAGGCCGGGAATGGCCATGGAAACGAGGGTTCACAGCGAATCACGAATGGATGTGTCGGGAACCGTAAAACCTAGTGGTTTTGCTAGCTCCAGAACAGTAATAAAATATATTTCAGGTGAAATGGTCATCTATATCCAAGTTGAATTGCTCGTTGGCCATTAGCCTGCTGAGCTAATTTTGATAATGAAACACAATACATGAGCATGATTGTGTGATCGATATTATGTGTGGATATGTGCATGTTTACATATTTGCATGTGATTGGGATCAGATTGGAATCGCATACATGCATTCCATATGTACCAGCACTTTCTAGGATTGCAGAGTGAGTGCATGGATGATTCTAGAGAAATGGTTCTGGAGGGTTGTCTAAAATTTTAATTATCTGAGAAATTAAATTAAAAAATATCAATCGCCTGAGCGCCCAATTGATATTCACATCTGAGGGTAGGCCACAATAAAATAATATATCAATCGTCGGAGCGGCCCAATCTGATATATACACACATCGGGAGGGTTGTCCACAAACAAACAAAATAATAATTTTCATACGAGGCTTAGCGAGTGGATGAGTCGGTGAGGGACTCGATCCGAGTCGTAGAATGCAGGCTATCTGGGCAGAGATCATGCATTCGGGTTGAACGCATTTAAATTGGAACATTTCACTCGCACTTAGGCGGTGAGGGGCTCACTTAGTAGCGATTCTCCTATCGAGCATTAGCTCACCCCGTCGACCCCCTTTTACGTAATGTGGAGCGCATAGGAGATCGTACTTGTCCTAGAGGTCGAGCTTTAGAAAAAAGCCTGGGTTGTATTGGAGTGTATACATGTATTAGAACTTTTAAGTTTAATGTATGTATCAGATAAGAGTAAAATATTTGAACCCTTAGAACCATTGATGTTATAGTGATTCATAGTCGGGTATGTTTTTATGGATATTGTAATATGGGCCCAAGACGCTTATCCATACTGCTATGTCCACCACGGATTACGATTAACCGCCCGGACTGAAACCACGCGTCATTCAGCAGCTCCCGTACAGACTCGCTCGATTTTCGGGCGGCGTTAACCCGACATCCACTTGTATTCAGCGGCGATCGCAAGAGTCAACGGACCCCTGGATTCGGGGCCGCGCCTTGGTATCGAGCTTAGATATACGGTCACCTAGTGGAACTCAAGTCATCCATCACCACTGTGGTTCATGTAGAGCAGTGGTATATGAAAACCCATAGATTGAGGATCCGGCTTAGCCTTAGTCGAGTGAGAGCACCATCACCAGTGTGGTTCGATGTCTCGCTTAGGGTATGAGATTACCTAGGAACACGGAATAGAACACTCCGCATGCAGCGGTGTTTGATGTGTGATCGCTGTATAACATAAGTTGTGTGTTATGTGAATGATGTTTATAACATGGTTTGTGATATGTTATGATGGTTTGTGTGCATGATTAGCACATGTGTGTTAGAAATTTTTTTTGGAAGTTTACAGTGTGTAAACTGGAGATGAAATAAATTGTAATCAATTTATTTGAGTGTTGGATAATGAAATCGAATTTTAATAAATTTGAGGTTAAATACTAGGATTAGTGTTGTATAATGAGGTTTTGAGGAAATTATGGACTATTTTCCAGAATTAAATGAAAAAAAATAATAATAATAAACAAAATAATATATATATATATATAATATATATGTATATAAGGTGGAGAAAAAAAAAATTTTCAGTGAAAAACTGGAAAAAGAAAGTGAAGAAAATAAATTTCATAAATTTATTTGGTTAAGAGTAGGAAAATAATTTTTTAAGGTTTTACAAGTTGGAAAATTGAAGAAAAATGAGTAAATTAAATTTTTATAAATTTATTTGAGTATTATGAAAAAAAAAAATTTGTATATTTTTTTATGATTTTTTCCGGCTGCTGGAATTAATGAAAATAAAATATTTATAATGAAAAAAAAAAAAATTGTTGTGCAGAACCGTTTTTGGGCTACTGCCCAATTGTATTGTGAATTTGTATTGCAAGCCTTGTAATTGTATTGCAAGAGAGGGCTGGAAAAATTGTAGAAAAAAAAATTGTATTGCAATACCATTTTTGTATTGTGTAGAGGTAGCCTGGAGGTTGAAGGTATTGCAATACACTATATTGTATCATAGAGAAGGAATGGGCCGCAGAAAATTGTATCAAGTAATATGAGTAGCTGTATTGCAAGAGGTTGGTTAGCCACGAGATTGTATTGCGGTGAATAGTCTATATTGAGTTGCAATACAAAATTGTATCAAGAAGCCGAAGGCTATATTGTATTGAGGAAGGACTGTATAATAGACTTGAAGGGCTAGAAAGGAAATTGTATTGCAATATACAAGAGTGTATTGCAAGGGAAGGAAGCTGGAAAAGTGTATTGCAATAGAGGGACTTAAGGAGGAATTGTATTGCAAGACAAAAAAGGGGTTGCTGGAAGTGTGTTACAATACAATTTTTTGTATTGTGACTAATAAGAATCAGGAACAAGAATCGTGAACAAAGAACTACAGAATAAAGAACGTTGACTCCGGTCAATTGTGAATGCGAATTCAAATTTTTTTTTTTTTGAAAATCAAATAAAATAAAATTTAATAAAGGAGACAAAAATGTTTTAAATGTAGACCACTGCCTTGTACATTTGTAAATGCAAGGACAATGTGTATACACCGATTTATGTGTATGATTAAGGTCTCGGCCGCATTTAAAAGCTCTGTAGAGACACCAGATTGTATCTAACTACCATTAAACGTGGATCGCGAGGTAGTTGCAAGAGAAAATTATATGCATGGTGTAATGCGTATAGGAAAAATGGTGAATGCTAAGGTTATGAACTATGTTGGATACTGAAATGAACAAGAGAGCCTAGAACCTTCTTGAAATAAATAAATTGAGTGGCTGGAATTTAGCGCCACTTAGGAAATGAACTGCCGGGCCATGGGTTGTCAAGTCTATTAGTAATCGCATCTGCATTACTAGTTAGGACTCAAGGAAAATTAAATGATTCTTGTTGCCATATTAATTTGTGTAAATGGTTAGTAGAGGACGAGGACGAGGACGTCCACTGGGTACCGGTCGACACAATCGTTTGATCGGGGCAGACTGGCCGAGGCTATAGGTATTACAGCGAATGCTATAGCACAGGCTGGTATAACAGGTAGACAGGAAGATCCTAGTAACCTTTAGAGGTTTAGGGCGCATCATCCTCCGACATTCACAGGGGGAGGAGACCAGATGGTGACAGACCATTGGTTTATGCAGATCGAGAAGGTGTTAGAGGCCATGAAGATTACCTCTGACACGACCAAGATTAGATCAGCTGCGCTTCAGCTGTGGCAACGAGGCCTATATATGGTGGAAATGGGCAAAGACCTCTAGAGACCTTAGAGGAGCCGTTAGTACGTGAGTTCTCCTCAGGGATTAGGCGAATAGGATGATATGTCGAGGTTGCAGTTGAGATCTCGAGACTCTTACTCACAATGGACCCGAGGATTCGACATGTCGAGTTCGATGTCATCCTCGGGATGCACACGACGCTTACGTGGTTGTTATCGATTGTGAGCCAGGAGAGCCACATAAACTTACACGCCAGACTCCATACTGTGTTGTATTTCAGGGGGCAAGCATGATATTTTGCCCCGCATGTTATACGAGTCCAAGTGTCAGAATGCTTAGGGGCTAAGTTGGCTCGCAGCCTTACTCTCTAGAGGACGATGGCAGATCGCACTTGATCTACCTCAAGTAGTGTGCAAATATGTGGATGTTTTTCCAGATGAGCTACCTGGACTACCTCCACGGAGGGTAGTAGACTTCGGTATCGAGTTACACCCTGGTACTTTACCCATCTCTATGACTCCGCATAGGATGCGGGCACCAGTGGAGTTGCAGAACTCAGAAACCAAATGCATGTGGAGCTACTGACAGCATCTATTGTATCGAGCACTTCACTACGGGGCGCCCTGCTCATTTGCAGAAGAAGGACAAGACCCTTCGACCGTGCATCAAGCATGCATAGCTTGAACAGTATACGATCAAGAATTGGTACCCATTACCTAGGATTGACGATTTGTTTGATCAGTTGAGAGGAGCGTGAGTCTATTCCAAGATAGATCTTCGCACTGGTTACCATCAGCTGAGGGTTAGGGATACAGATATCCCTAAGACAAGATTTAGACGCTACATGGGAACTTTCAGCTTGATTTATATGATGCCTTTTGCTAAACGAATGCGCCCAACAACATTCATGGATCTCATGCAGCGGGATATTCCAACCTCTATTTGGATTAGTTTGTCGTAGTCTTCGTGATGACATGATATACTCCCGTCTGGGTGGGAAAGATGAGCATCACTGGGGATTGTATTACGCTTGTTAAGAGACCATCACCGCACGCTAAGTTCAATAAGTGCGAAGTTTCTGGCTACTACTTGAGATTTTAGTGGACACGTGATGTCACATCGAGGCCGCCGACTCCCGTAGCGCCGGTACGTGATGAGCTGGTGAGACCGAATGTCAATATTTGAGATAATGCAAGTTTCGGGATCAGCCGGATATTACAGAGATTCGAGAATGGGCTGAAGTTGTCCATTCAGGGCAGGATCGTAGGACTTCGCCTACAATACATGGACTCCATGGTCGGGACGGCCTTGACCATAGAGAGAGAGATCGAGGGTGCTCGGAGCACTAGGGATGCGAGTGTTAATGTAAAGAGGGAGGATCAACCTTCTGCTAGTTCTCGTGAAGAGTGTAAGACTTCGCTTCAATCGAGTTTAACCAAGGCCGTGGATTAGGCATTTGGAGATGGATCGCTTCTAAAGACAAAGGATCCTGTGGTTGCGGGATGAAAGACGCTCCCGGGCCAATATAGGACAGGAGAGGATACAGTATATTCCTCCACAACAAGGTACAGGCCAGAGGAGCCAGTTTCAGTTTCGGGGTGTTATACAAGCACTTCCAGCAACACAAATAAAGCAGAGGGCTAGAGGGCCAAGTCAGGATGAGCTAGAGTTGGCACAACTGGCGCAGCTGACCTGTGGTGGCAGATCGGCTGGTTGTTGATGTCGCCTGATTATTGATGAGTTGACAACCATCGGGTTGTCAATAATTGAGACCTTAGCCGAGTTGTCATACCCGACACGACATTGGATTTAGGCTTAGAGGTTAAAGCCTTTAGAGAAGTCAGGTATAGATGTTCTTCCCTAGGATGTATGAGAGTCGACCGACAGTCGAGATTACGAAAGGAGATCTCCTGAGATTCTCGCTTCATGGTGGAACCGATCGCTGTCGCCAATATAGCATCATTAAGTGCCTACGTGCACAAAGGACATCGCTAGCCGAGCCCGGTGTGGGTGCACGGTATGGTTGGCCCACCACTCGTGAGTGTGGTTGAGTTGTTCTTAGACTACGCCCAAGAAGACTCATAAATTCGAATTAGAAAACGAAGGGAAATTAAAGTGGGCCGGGCAAAGCAAAAGGGGTCGTAACTTTAAGGTGAGGAGCCCGAGCAGGTGAATGAGACCCGTGGTAGTATCCGAAAGGTCCCAGGTGGGTGTAAGAGACCCAGAGATCTCGAATTTCAAAGGGTGTAGTAGACCTGGTGAGATATCCCGACTGTGGGTGTAAGAGACCCGCGGAGATATCCAAATTTCTGTGTGAACGAAAGAGGCTCAAGTGTAAGCCGAAGAGTTATGTTGCCCGGTGATGGAAAACACACGGACATGGTTATCACACAGACTTAAAGTTGAGTGATAGGAGTTGAGAGAGACCGGCATGAAACACACGACATGGTTATCACGCCACTTGTAGTCGAGGCGATAAGAGCCTGGGGGTGACTCGAGATTTGTATACCCCTTTCGAAATCAGATTGCGTTGGGTCGGGCCTGGGCAGTGGCTTGGTATATGGATGTCATTCATGACATGGACTAAGTTGACAGTCCATTGGATTGTCAGTGATTGTGACCTTGGGAAGGTCAACGTTTACACACCAAGTAAGGGTCAGGGTAGGTTATACGTCGCAGGATTATACACGCAGCGAGGGCACGCCAGGAGCATGTGTCCTGGTCATAAGGGTAGAAGAGCGCTTGCTCTAGTGGAATTCGCCTACAACAACAGCTTATCGGGCGAGTATACGTATGGCACCGTATGAGGTAATCAGATAGAGGCCATGCAGTGTCATCATGGTGTTGACCGAGGTGGAGAGCTCCATCACCTGTCCCGACTGATTGTGAGACACCCTCCTCGAGAAGGTGAGCTTGATACGATAACGCCTCTCTCACCGCCAGTCAGAAGAGCTTATGCGTGATGTGCGACGTCGACCCTAGAGTTTGAGGTTGGGGATCACGCTTCTTGAAGGTGATGCCTGGGAGAGCTGCCCAGATCCTGCAGCTGGAAGCTATCACGAGGTTTACTGACCTTCGAGATACTCAAGAGGGTAGACACGCTGGCAGACGGCATCACAAAGATGTCCATGCTTCCACGAGGTAGTTTTACGCCCAAACCACGGAAATATACTCCGCATCCAAATTCTCATGTGCAGTGGATCAGTGGTTTATCGAGGTCGACACGCACGAGACCTTCTAGAGGACCAAGCAGCATGGTTGATATCCGTGATTGAAGTTTTTGGCGACGCTAAGACCGTGGAGGGATAGTGTCGTGCTACGGTGGCACTAGCGAGTGGAGGAGTCAACGGGGAGCTGAGGGATAATGATGGCCACCTATCCCTTCTTGCTTAGGGATGAAGGCACGTATTTAGTCGCTTAGCATTTAATGACTAGTTTACATGCATGATAGAGTGCGCTGCATATGCATGTGAGTGATTGTAATTGTCTTGAATTTCGAGTAAATTTCTTTTAAGGAGGGGGAGAATAAGACCCGAAATTCCAATTTCTCGAAAAGTGACAAAATCGTAATTTTGATTACAAATTGTAATTTCGCTTAAAAACCCGTACCAAATTCTCTAGATCTTGGATGACAAAACGGATTTCACCGCTTGAATCGTCGCAAAATCCAAATAGCACGCAAAATTCGCCGACTCGGCACGCCGAGTCGACACGCTTCAAGGCATTACCGCCGGGTGCCGTGAAACGATTTTCACGATGAAAGTCACATATAACACGCACTCATGTTCCATAAGTGGTAATGAAAGTAGAGAAACATGAAAATGGACGGTCGAGGCGCTGCCAATATCAAATCGGGAAACGGCGGACATAATGGTCATTTAAGTGAATCATAAAGTCATCATTAAAAGACAAAACATGTATAGTGACTTGTCTTCTCAAATACAAAAGAGGCAAAAACGTGAAATGAGGGGGAGAAGCTTACAGTAAGTCAAAAATGGTGATTCTAGAGAGAGAGTATCTGACTTCTCTGCATTTCACAGATCCAACCGCCGCAAGACAAGAGAGAATCGTTTACGCGAGAGGCTTCGCGTGGGTATCGGATTTGTGAGTTTTTGACAAACTCCAAGAGATAGGGGTTTCTCCCTACTTGGTTTTATTCCCACTTTTAAATACTTTGCAAATGTTTGAGCTTCGAATGAGCCGTGAGGGGTCGCTTGACGTTCCAAAGCTGGAACCGAGGTGGAAATTTAGAAATTCCATGCAGATACCCGTGATCATTCCACAGTCGATTTGGGTTCCTAGTTTGTGCATTATGTGAAAATGTATGCTTGATGTGGATGAGGCCGGGAATGGCCGTGAAATGCGGGTTCACAAAGCGAACCGATTAATTGACAAGCAGAGCTAATCGTGAAACTCTGTGGTTTTACTGCTCCTAGAATAGTGACACGAAAATATATTTTGTGTGAAAATGGGCTCGGGTCGAAATGATTCAAGCTTGAATCTGCCATGGTTTCGATTATTAGCCCAAGTGAGCTAATTTTGATGTTTGAAACATAATTACATGACATGATTGTGTGGATTGATATTATGTGAATATGTGCATGTTTACATATTTGCATGTGATTAGACTGTATTGGAATTGACATACATGTATTCCATATGCACTGGAACATCCTAGGACTATAGGAGTGAGTGCATGAGATGAGTCTAGAGAAAATGGTCTGGAGGGTTGTCTAAACGCACTATCTATAGTCCAAATTCCGTATCAATCGTTGGAGCGGCCCAATTGATATATACACACATCGGAGAGTTGTCCACAAACAAACAAAATAATAATTTTCATACGAGGCTTAGGCGAGTGTGATGGAGTCGGTGAGGACTCGGGATCTGAATTGGCCATGCAGACATTCAAGAGGATCATGCATTTCCGCTTGAACGCATGTTTAAATCGAACATTTCACCGCACTAGTGGTGAGTGTTCACTTAGGCGATTCTATCGAGCATTAGCTCACTCGTCGTGGGACCCTTTATTGTGCACAGGAGCGTATGGTGAGACGGTACCGTCCTAGAGGGTCGAGCTTTTAGAAGAAAGCCGTGGTTGTGTTTGTGATGCATACATGTATTGAACTTTTAAGTTTAATGTATGTATCAGGTAAGAGCAAAATATTTGAACCTAGAACTATTGGATATAGATTCATAGTTGGTATGTTTTATGGATATCGTAGTATAAATTCAAGAGGTCGCTTATCCATATTTCAGATCATGTGATTATATTGACCGTTGGGATGTGTTTCATGCAGTGTGTTTTATCTGGGGCAGAGCCCTCGCACAAAGCCATTCCGCCTCGATTTTCCTCGAAGTGGCGTCGTAACCCAACATCCACTTGTATTCGCCGGGTCGATCGGTAGTCAACGACCCCGGATTTGGGGCGCTACAAAATTATGGACAAATTTCTTAGTACATAAGTACTGTTGACAAGGAAATATATTAGAAGGTTCAAGATGAAAAGATATTAATGAAGAGAGGGAAAAATTTAGTAAATAAAGAAAGATTTGGATGATTGTGAACAAGTAATTTTGAAGAATGTGGAAAATAGGAATGGCTTGACATGATAATTTGGAAAATATGAATGAACAACAAGATGATTTAGATACACATATTTGTTCCTTTGTTTTTGGAGCATTACGAGATCGAAGTGGAAAATTATTGATCAAATTTAATAGACATGTTGGTGAAAAGGTCATTCTAAAGTAAAAGTGGATAATTTTCTTAAAGACTCGAAAAATAGGCATTTCTCTTCTACATTACACGTTATTTATCAAATGGTAGAAGACTATCGAGGAAAAATGGTTGGTTTACTCAATTTCTTGGATAAAGTATTTTCTTTTGTTGTAAGTTATTCTTGAGAGGGAAAATACTTTTCAATTAACTAATGAGAGCTAATGATTGGAAAAATATCAGTTATAGGCTCGAAAGTCATGAAACTAGTAATGAGCATACGAACATGAGAAGATAGGATTGAACTAGAAAGGAGATTACAAAGAATTTGACAATTGATAAAGCATTACAGATCAAATCAACAAGATAGAGAACATTGGAGACGAGTTTTGTGAGAATAGTTTTCGTTTAGCTTTCTTTACGAAACGATTTGGCATTCGGAATCTTGAAAATTTATAAGAAAATAATGGGTTTTCTTAGGTATAGTGGAAATGATTCTTTGAGTTTGATCCAATAATGAAAGAACACCTTGACGGATTCGGGAAAAGGAAATTCATTATCATTATCTTAGTCATAAAATTCAAAATGAATTTATACTTATCTTTGTGGTGAAATAAAAATGAGATTATTAAAAGTTAGAAAGCAAAATATTTTTCAAGTTATACTTGATTGTACACGGATATAAGTCATGAAAGAACAAATGTCTCTCTGTCTGATGTGTGGATGCCTACTGCGAGTCAGGTTAAGGTAGAGTTCTTTTTAGGATTTCTGAAAGTGGAGGATACCTCAGGACAATGATTATTTGATGAATTAATAAATGCTTTAAGAACACTTGAACTTGATCTTGGTGATTTAAGAGGTCAAGGTTATGATAACGGTTTAAACATGAAAGGAAAGCATAAAGGTGTACAAAAAGTATTAGAAATGAAATCGAGAGCTTTCTACACCATGTGTTTAATCATAGTCTTAATCTTGCACACTTTTAGTGATATGGCAAATTCTTGTCTAAAGGCTAAATCTTTTTGGAGGTGTACAATGCATATATATAATTATTTTCATCTTCTACAGCGATGAAAATTTTGCAAGATAATGTAAAAGGTTTGACTCTTAAGCCGCTATCACAGACATGTTAGGAAAGTTAAGTTGAATGTGTTAAGGCAATAAGATTTCAAGCTCCAGAAATTAAAGCTGCTTTAACTCACTTGGTGGAAACAAGTGATGATCCTAAGACATTCGGGGATCTAAAGTTTATTATCGGATATCATGGATTTTGAATTTTTTATTTGGCATGGTTATTTGGTACAATATTTTTATACGCCATTAATAGAGTGAGCAAAAATGTTGCAAGTAAGACATAGTTATTGATCTTCTTTATTGGTCGTTTGAAAGCACTTATTTCTTTCTTTGAGACCTATAGAAAGCTAGATTTGAATGCGATAAGATTATTGCTAAAGAAATTATTTGCTTTCGGATGAAGAATTGAACGCATTTTGTGAAAAGCGTATTATTTACGAGGAAAGAAGCGGTTTGATGAAAATGCTGATGAAGAATTACACATTCAGTTGAAGAATCTTATAGGATTGATTATTTAACATATAAAGTTGATCATTTATTTCTTCCTTAATAATAGTAGATTTGAACAATTTCAAAAATATGAAGATATTTTGGATTTTATTGATTTACAAAGTTACATATTACAGGATGATGATTGTTTAGAATCTTGTTGTGATAAGCTTGAAAAATTTTTTGAGACACTAACATGGACTACGATATTGATGGGGATGAGTTATTTTAAATTTAAGATTGTGAAAATGCTTACCAAAGGGAAGGCCAAAGAGCAATTGAAGTGTTAGTATTTGAAAATGATGGATTCTTGTTTTCCAAATGTATGGATTGCTTCTGTGAATACTATTGACTATACGATTACGGTTACTTTCTGCGGAAAGAAGTTTCTCAAAGTTGAGTTAATCCAAATCCTTACCTTCGATCGCCCGATGTCGCGAGAAAGATTGAATGATTAATTTATGCAATACATTGAAAAACATATGCTAGAACAAATTGATTTTAATAGTTTAATTATTGATTTTTTTATCTAAAAATGCTTGTAGAATAAACTTACAGTAAATTTTTATGTAATGTTGAATATATTTGTTGAATAAAATTTTTATTTTAACTTATATATATATAATAGAATTTGAAAAAAAAATAGCTAAAATTTTATAAAGTAAGTCGGCCTGACGGACAAGATGATGTTTCTTGGAATGGGGATTATGACAACGTTTGAAGAACAATACTAGACCTAGAAGAAGCACTTGTGATCCTCTTTCGGCATTAGTTCCTTGGGGAGTGTTTGACCTTGCAACTCAACGGCATTTAATGTATTATTAAGTTATATGCGTAATTAGGAGTTATGACAACTGTGCTTTACAAAGTACTTATTCAACTTGTAATGAGTCTATATCTGCATAATCTCTCTTTCTCTCTCAAGCATTGACTGTCCAGTCGTATGTTTATATAGTTACCATATCATGGGTAAATCTAAGAATACTAACAAAGTATTTCTCTTATGTCAACAAACTTGGTGAGGTCCTCCACCCAAGTTATACAGAATATTTATAACTAAGAAAAAGGACGATATTGTTTCTCAATATGAGTCCTTCAATACGAAGGATTTAATTCATGAATATTCATATAATATTTGTATAACATTCTAATAAATTTATAAAAAATAAAGAATTATTATGATAGATAATTTCTTTCTTAAGTTAGGAGTTCTGAAGAGGCCTAATGCCTGACATCAAGGGGAAGATTTAATTTCCTTTTGATTTTGAATGAGGTATCAGAATATAGTATTTTAAAAATGAAAAAACAATTTTTTATTTCACCATAATATAAGACCCGAGAAATTCCAACTTCTTGAAAAAGGGTAAAATCGTAATTTCGGTTACGAAATTGTAATTTCGGTTAAAAATCCGAAATTTATTCTTTGGATCTTGGATGACGAAACGTATTTCACAATTAGAATCGTTTTTCAAAATCAAGCTAGCACGTCGAATTTCGTTGAATTCCAAAACAGTCGGAATTTACACGTTTTTCAAGACATTGAGTTTCGGGTGCCGT
Organism: Tetrastigma voinierianum; assembly: GCA_016808115.1. Taxonomy (NCBI): domain Eukaryota; kingdom Viridiplantae; phylum Streptophyta; class Magnoliopsida; order Vitales; family Vitaceae; genus Tetrastigma; species Tetrastigma voinierianum. The sequence goes on from JAEQBH010003604.1 coordinate 161,207, forward strand.
AAAACGATTTTTGATATGACAAAAGTCACATATAACACGTACTCATATGCCATAAGTGGCATGAGTAGAGAAATGATGTAAATGGACGGTCGAGATAGTGCCGAGTGTCAAAACTGGGAAAAGAAGAACATAATGGTTATTTTGGAATTTGATTAAATGAGAATAAAACAAAATAGCTACAGTGTCATCTCCTCCATTTGAAATTAGAAGTCAAAAACGTGAATGAGGAGGAGAAGAGACAGTAGTAGAGATTCATTTGGTTTTAGGTGAGAAGGTTGAACTTCTCTCTAGAATCGTGGGAGATCCAGACAGTCGCGGTCGTCGGAGCAAGAAGAAAGTTACTCTCGGAGACCTAAGAGCGTGGGCGTCGGATTTGAGGAGTTTCGACAAACTCCGAGAGGTAGGGGTTTCTCCCTACTTGGGTTTTATTCTTCGTTTAAGTGCTTTGTTAATGTTTAAGTTGAATGAGGTCGTGAGGGGCCGTTTGATCGGTTCCAAATCTTTGAACCGAGGTGTTGGATTTTTGAAACCCATGTGGACAGTCCGTGACTGTCCACGGACTGATTTGGGTTGCTAGTTGTGAAATCATATGTTAAAGTATGCTTTGATATGAAAAAGGTCGGGAATGACCGTGAAATTCGGGTTCACTAAGTGAACCGATGATTGGTGATTTATTGAGAATAGTAACCGAGGGTTTCACTATTCCCGAGAATAGTGTTCACAAAATAATTTTTGTTAAATAATGTGTTGGTTGAGTAATTCAAATCGAATTGCTCGTGTTTGATCATTAGCCCACGTGAGCTAATTTTGATGTAATTGATGGTGAGATTACATGACATGTTTGTGTGATTTATATTATATGAATATATGCATGATTATATATTTGCATGTGTTATAGAATGATAATGGAATTGGCATCATGCATTCCATATGCACTGGGACATCCTAGGACGATAGGAGTGAGTGCATGAGGTAATTCTGAGAATGGTTTGGAGGTTGTCTAAAATAATAATGATCGGAGGGTGATACATGCTAAAAATATCAATCGTTGGAGACGGCTGATTGATATACATCGGATCTAGTCCACATAATATCAATCATCGGAATCGCCTGGTGATAAATACATAGGAGGGTTGTCCATAAAGCAAATAAAAACTAAGGTTCTCATCGTGGCTTGGGGGTGGGGGTGTCGGGAAGAGGACTTCGGAGGATATGAGATGATCAGTTAACTTAGACATTCAAGTAGGATCATGCATTTGCTTGAATGTGTGTTTATTTTGGAGCATTGCATATGCACTTAGGTGGAGGGTAGCCCACTTAGGGTGATTCCACTCACCCGAACATTAGCTCCTGCACAATGGGAACATATTTTTCGGTACGGGAGGCGCCACGAGGGACGGCTCATCTAGAGAGTCGGGTTTGTGAAGAAAGCGGGTTGTGGCTTGGATGATTTTAAACATGGATTAGAACTACATAAGTTTGATATATGTTGTATAAAAAATTAATTTATTAACTCTTGCCAACTATGGTAGATAGTTGACATATTGATGAGTATTGGTTTATGGGCCCCGAGGCCGTTTTATTCATATGTATCATGTGATTGATGTTGGGATAGGTGATGTATCTGGGTGGCTCTTCGTCTGAGGACTCACGCGATTTTCGTGAGTGTCGGGTAGGTTGCAGGCATCACGGTATTCCAGTAGTTGATGGGTGGTCAACAGACACCCCGGGGATGGGGCGTCACAGCTTGGTATCAGAGCTTAGGTATACGGCTACCTAGGGCTTGAGGGGATTTGGGCTTAGGCCAAAGTCTTTGAGGTGTGAGAACATCACCACTAGAAGTGGTTCGATGTAAGTTTAGGTATGAGATTACCTAGGAAATCACGGAGACAAGAAACTATGACCTTTACATGCATGTGTTTTAGGTGATTGTTTGATAAATGATATGTGAACATGTGAATTGATGAATGGTGTGCATACCATGTTGTATGTGTTATGATTATTAGTATTAGTACTTTATGGGGAAACAAGTGATGTGTTAGAAGCTTAGAAGTTTTGATTATTAATAGCTGGAACAAAAAAGGAGAAGTAAATAAATTGAATAAATTTATTTGAGTTGTTGGATAATGAAATCAAATTTTAATAAATTTGAGGTTTAACACTAGAGGTTAGTGTTATATAAGGGAGGCTTTAGAGGAAATTCTGGACCATTTTCGAATTAAATGAAAAAAATAAACAAATAGATTTTAAAACATTATTTGGTTTTAGTGAGAAATGAAAATATATATATATGCTTTAAGGTGGAAATTTTTTTCTGAGTGTAAAGCGGAAAAAGAAAATAAAGAAAATAAATTTTAAGGTTTTCCAAGTTGTAAAGAAACTGAAGTGAATAAAATGAATTTTATAAAATTTATTTGAGTGATACGGAAAATGAAAAAAAAATGAGTAAATATTTTTTTGTAATTTTCGATGGCTGAAAAATAATAGGAAAAAAAAAAGAAATTTGAGGTGCGAGAATCGATTGATCTTGCTTGATTGTATTGTGAAAAAAAAAATTGTATTGCAAGGCTGAAATTGTATTGCAAGAGGAGGTAGGCTTGGCTGGAAGTTGTATTGCAATACAGCAGATTGTATTGCAAGGGTGTGTAGTTAGTTGGGAAGAAAAATTGTATTGCAATAAAAAAAAATTGTATTATGTGGCGAGAAAATTTGTGATAGGAAGTTGTATTGCGATACAAAGCGCTATTGATATACGGGAGACGGGGAGACAAAGCGCTTGTGTGTGGCCCTTGAGTAAGCGGTGTGTGAGACATGGGCGTAGGCGGGCGGGGCGCGGGGTCTTGGCGACACTTGTATTGTTGGGCGCGGGGAGGCGTTAGGTGAGACCTGGCCCGTGCGACACGGCAGCTAGGGCTGCGACACAGCCGGGGGGCCCGGCCACGACACGGCGAGACCCGCCCACGACACAGCCGCACACTCGCGACCATGCGTGACCTAGGCACGACCTGGGCGCGGCCTGGGCGTGCTGCTGGGCTGTGGGCTGTGCACTTAGTGCATTTAGCCTGTTTTTGACCCGGTTTGACTCAGTACTGTTCTTGAGTCAAATTTTGGACATTAAGTGAACCGGTTCATAAACAGCATTCCATCACAAATTTTCTAATTTTTTATTAAATTAAATAAAAATCAAATAAAATGAGAAAAATTTTGGAAAAATAAAATTTTCGAAAACGAAATTTTTGTTGATAAAAATATTTTAAATGCATAATTGATTGTCTTGCACTACCTGAAAATGCAAGGACAATGTGTATACACTGATTTATGTGTATGAATAGTGTCTCGAGAGCATGTTATGCCTTAGAGATATTGTATTAGATTTAGCGCCATGTTAATTGTGTAGATGGCTAGTAGAGGGCGAGGGCGTAGAGGGCGTCCACGGGGCATTGGTCAGGCACCACCGACATTTGACCCAGCCCGATCCTTTGATCGTGAGGCCTTTCTTTGAGTTGTATATGTTATGTGGTGCTATCGCACGAGGCTAGCATAGCAATTAGTCGGGGAGGTCTAGTAACCTCAGAGGTTTAGGCGCATCGTCCTCAGGCATTTGAGGTGAGGAGATCCAGTGGTGGCAGGACCATTTGGTTTATGCGGATCGAAGGTGTTAGAGGCCATGGAGTTACCTGCGCGTGACCCGAGATCGGGTTAGGCTGCGTTCGGCTAAGGGTGAGGCCCAGGTATGGTGGAGATGGGCAAGGACCTCTAGAGACTTAGAGGTATGACATGGGCAGAGTTTCAGGAGCTGTTCATGGGTAAGTACTTTCCGATTCTTGTGAGGCGTGCGAAGGCTCGGGAGTTCATTTGAAGCGAGGGAGTGATGACGGTGATGGATTATGTGGCTGGGTTCCGCGAGCTAGCCCGGGTTGTTGATGATTATGTGGCCCACGGACATGGCGAGTTAGGAAGGTTTGAGAATGGGTGAGTTTTTCCATTCGGGCGGGATTATGGACTTACCGCTACATGATATGGATTCCATGGTTGGGACAGCCCTGACCATAGAGAGAGAGATAGAGGATGCTTTCGGAACCTTTTCCGGGATCACGAGTGTGAGTAGCAAGAAGAAAGAACCAGTCAGTCTTCTTCGGTTCGGGAAGAAGTAGAGAGCTTCTAGTTCGCGAGGTCTAGGCTTCGACCATCGGGCCCGAGGATAGATAGAGTTGCGTCGGTAGGACAGATAATGGTATCTTTACCATTTAGCCGACCTTTGGACACATGAGGAGGATTGCCGCCAGAGACGGGGATCCCGGGGTTTTGGGGCGGCACGGTCCCGTCGTGCGAGACGGAGAGGATCGTGCGTTCCTCCTGGCGGTATAGGCGGAGAGGCCGATCCGGTTTGAGGAACCTGCACGAGGCACCTCCGTTTCACGGGCGGGCCAGAGGCCATAGTATGGGTAGGGCGGAGGACGGCCCACGAGCGGGGACATCGGGGGTCCGAGGCGTGTCTATGCCATCACCCATGGCTGAGTGATAGATCAGCCCGATCATCTGATGCGATTTTCTTACATCTCGCGTAGGCGAGTGTTATTGATTATGGTGCTTCGCATTCATTCATCGTTGCATCGGTTGTGCAAGAATTGGGCTTAGAGGTTGAGATTGTAGAGGAGCCATTTTATGTGAGTTCTCCACAGGGATTAGGGCGAGAATAGGGATGATATGTCGAGGTTCGCCGAGTTGGAATCTCGGGGGACTCTACTCACGGTGGACACGAGGATTATGGACATGTCGGAGTTGATGTCATCACGAAGTGGATTGGGTGACGACTTACGGTCGTTATCGATTGTGACGTAGGAGGGTTACCGCCTAGCGATCACGATACTCGTGTGTGTTCGAGGAGACAAAGCATGATGTTGCCTGAGACGGTATCTGAGTCAAGTGTCGGGGGCGGTCGGTGGGTTGGTTGCTTGAGCCTTACTAGAAGACGAGGAGAGACCGGAATTAGATCTACCTCGGTGGTCTTGGCAGTATGTTTTCCGGATAGGCTACGGATGCACTCACAAGGGTAGTAGACCTTCGGTGTTAGGTTACACCACAGTACATCATCCATCTATGACCGCGTAGGATGAGTGGGTTGAGTTGCCGGGAACTTCGAGTCAGTATAGAGCTCTTTGAATGGGGTTCGTTAGGCCAAGGCACTTCACCATGAGGCGCTCGGTTACATTTTTGCAAAGGACAAGACCCTTATTGTGCATTGATTAGAGCAGATTGAATAGAGATTCACGATCAAGAATCGGTACCCATTAAGGAACGATGATTTATTTGTCAGTTGAGAGGCCAGGTCTCAGATAGACCTTATGGCGGTTACCATCATATGAGGGATAAGGATACAAATATCCCTAAAACAGTGTTTAGGACGCGTTATGGGCACTTTGAGTTTACGGTGATGCCATTTGGATTGACGAATGCACCAGCAGCATTCATGGATCTCATGCATAGGATATTCCAACCCTATTTAGATCAGTTTGTTGTAGTCTTCGTGGATGACATCTTGATCTACTCTAGTCGGAAGTGGGAGCATAGTGCCCTCGCGGGGATCGTTTGCGAGTTGTTGAGAGACCATGGTACAGTATGGGATTCGATCGTCAGAGTTTTGGCTTGCGGAGTGAGATTTTAGGTTACGTGGTGTCAGCATCGGGAGTGTCGGTGCGACCCGGAGAGGTCGGGGTAGTGATGAGTTGGGAGTAGAGTCAGTCTTTGAGATACGTAGTTTCTTGGGATTGGCTGGGTATTACAGGAGATTCATTGAGGATTTCTCCAGATAGCAGCACCTATGACTAGGTTGACCTGGAAGGAGGTCAAGTTTGAGTGGGATGACCAATGCGAGGAGGCATTCCAGGAGTTGAAGATGGGACTTACTTGACTCCCATCTTGATAGTCGGACGGGGATAAAGAATTCACATAGTATATTGTGATGCCTTGGTAGGATTGGGATGTGTTTTGATGCACTCCGGGAGGGTAGTAGCTTATGGTTCTCGTAAGTTGAAGAGATCATAGAGCGAAATTATCCCAGCGATATGGAATTATTGGCGACCGTAGTCTTCGCCTTGAGATTTGGCGCCATTACTTATATGGCAAGGAGTTCGAGGTATGCTCAGACCATAAAAGTCTGAAGTATATTTTCACGCAGCGGGACCTCGATATGAGGTAGCGCAGGATGGATGGAAGTTCTAGAGGATTGGGCTTACCTTGCATTACCATCTGGTAAAGGCGGAAATGTAGTGGCTGATGCACTCAGTTGGAAGTCACGAGGAGCGTTAGCTACTATAACTTCTCGGGAGTGGCGGATGCTCGAGGCGTAGGACGATTTAGACTCTGATGCAAACAAGCGGACTCGAGGTACCTTAGGGGAGTTTAGTGGCCACCTTGTCTGTTGAGCGGTGATTGAATCCCGACGGGGCGGTAGAGATAATTGTCCATCGGGGATAGAGATGCAGTCGGTACGGTGGCGGGCTGGACCATCCCACACGGATGGTAGTCTTCGATATAGGCGGGTAGTGGTTCCCCATTCGATCGATTTGAGGAGATTCTCGGGGGAGTTTCAACGCTCTCGATTTGCCTTGCATCAGTGTACGAAGATGTGCCGGGGATCTTCGTCGTCGATATTGGGCGGAATGAAGAGACACGTAGGGGACTTTGTGCGACGATGTCTCACGTGTCGATGGAGTTAAGTGAGCACGGAAGCTGGCGGGGCTGCCGGCCATTGGAGGGGTGGGTGGAGTGGAAGTGGGAGCGCGTCACGATGGACTTTATGGCCCCGCTGCCACGGGCCCTTGGCGAAGCATGACATGGTATGGGTGATGGTGGACCGACTCACGAAGTCGGCACATTTCTCGCCGTGCGTGACCTTAGCCTTGGAGATTCTGGGTTGTGCATTCGAAGTAGTGCGGCTCGTAGGTACCGGTGTCCTTGAGTGTCGGATAGGGACCGAGGTTTACGGCGCACTTTTGGAAGAGTTTCAGGCTATGGGCTGGGCCGGTAGTGAGTGCGACCGCCCTCGGGCGGTGGGCGGTCCCAGAGGACTATCACAGGTGTTAGAGGATATGCTACGAGCATGCGTCTTAGATCGCGGGGGTAGCTGGGAAGAGCACTTGCCATAGTGGAATTACTCTGTGATAGTTATGGGCGAGTATCCGGATGGCACCATATGAGGCATTGTATGGGGGGCCGTGCATATCATCGTTATGTTGAATAGGAGTGGGATAGAGTTCCATCATGGTCACGATGCGGGTCGAACACCTCAGGAAGGTAGGCTTGATCGGTGGCGTCTTCGAAGGCTGGCCGGCGAAGAGAGCTATGCGATGTCACGTGGCCCACTAGAGTTGAGGATGGAGACCATGTCTTCTTGAAGGTGATTCCTAAGAGGGGAGTGGTCAGGTTCGGCAAGCACGGGAAGCTATCGCTGAGGTTCATTAGACCTTTCGAGATACTCGAGAGGATAGACACCGTAGCTGCACGGCCATGCGTTATCGCCAAGATGTCGTGTCCACGAGGTATTTCACGCTCCATGCTTCGTAGCATACTCCATCCAGCCTCAAGGGTGGATCGGGGACGATCGAGGTCGACACTACTTGACCTTGAGCAGTGGACCAATATGTATTTTGGATAGCCGTGATCAGGTTTCGCGACACAAGACCGTGAGGCTAGTGAGAGTGCTATGGCAGCACTATGGAGTGGAGGAGTCAACGTGGGAGCGCGAGGACACGATGCGGGCCACCTATCCCTTCTTGTTTAGGATGAAGGCACGGTTTAGTCAGTTAACATTTAAATGACTAGTTTACATGTACGGAATGCATCAGCTGTGATATGCATGTTAGTTATGTGGAGGTTCCGACTTCTCGGATCTAAATTCCTTTTAAGGAGGGGAGAATGTAAGACCCGAAATTCCAATTTCGAAAGGGCAAAATCGTAATTTCGTTACGAAATCACTTTGCTAAAAATCCAAAATTTATTCTCTGGATCTCGGATGACGAAACGGATTTCACCATTGGAATCGTCTCGTGAAATCTAGCTAGCACGTCAAATTCGTTGAATTCCAAGAAAGTCGAAATTTACACGTTTTTCGAGGGGCATCGCGTTTCAGGTGCCGTAAAACGATTTTCGATGTGACAAAAGTCACATATAACACGTACTCATGTGCCATAAGTGGCATGAGCAGAGAAATGATGTAAATAGACGGCCAAGATAGTGTCGAGTGTCAAAACTGGGAAAAGAAGGACATAATGGTCATTTTGGAATTTGATTAAATGAGAATAAAACAAAATAGCTACAGTGTCATCTCCTCCACTAAATTAGAAGTCAAAACGTGAACGAGGGAGGGGGAAGAACCAAGAGTCGACCATTTGGTTTTGTGAGCGAGAAGGTTAGACTTCTGGGACCGGTGGGGAGATCCGACCGTCTGGCAATGTGAGCAAGAAGGAAAGTTGCTATACGCGAGAGACCTATGCGTGGCAGCCATTTGAGGAGTTTCGACAACTCCGCGAGGTGGGGCTCTCCCTACTCGGGCTTTGTATTCTTCGCTTAAGTACTTTGTTAATGTTTGTCACCTGTATCGAGGTCGGTTGATCGGTTCCAAATCTGGAACCGAGGTGTTGGCTTTTTGAAACTCCATGTGGATGTCCGTGACCGCCCACAGATCGACGGCTAAGGTTGTGAAATCATGTGTTAAAGTATGCTTTGATATTAAAAGGGTCGGGTTTATTGAAACTGTGGGTTCACTAAGTGGAACTGGCTGATTGGTGATTTGTCGGGAATAGTAATCGAGGGTTTCACTATTCCCGAGAATAGTGTTCACAAAATAATTTTTGTGAAATAATGTGTTGGTTGAGTAATTCAAATCGAATTGCTCGTGTTTGATCATTAGCCCACGTGAGCTAATTTTGATGTAATTGGATGCGTAGATTACATGACATGCTCAGGTGATTTATATTATGTGAATATATGCATGATTATATATTTGCATGTGTTATAGAATGATAATGGAATTGGCATCATGCATTCCATATGCACTGGGACATCCTAGGACGATAGGAGTGAGTGCATGAGGTAATTCTAGAGAGAATGGTTTCGGAGGGTTGTCTAAAAATAATAATGATCGGAGGGTAGTCCAGCACTAAAAATATCAATCGCCTGAGACTACCAATTGATATAGTGAGGGTAGTCCACACATAATACTAATCGTCTGAGTCGGCCTTAATCTGCACATATATACATCTGGAGGGTTCTCTACAAACAAATAAAAACCAAGGTTCTCATACATGGCTTAGTAGGTGTGAGGGAGCCCAGAGGACTCAGATATGAGATGACTGGGCTAGACATTCAAGCAGGATCATGCATTTGCTTGAATGTAAAGTTATTTTCGAGCATCACGCACTTAGGTGGAGAGAGTAGCCCACTTAGGGTGATTCCACTATCGGAGATTAGGGCTCACCCCGTCGAGGAACATATTTCAGCATGTGGAGTGCATCGAGGAGACCGCTCATCCTGTGGTACGAGTTCGCGGAAGAAAGCCTACTGTGGCTCGATTATTTTAAACATGTATTAACTCTATGTTTGATATATGTTGTATAAGAGTAATTTATTAACTCTTGTAACTACGGTAGATAGTCGCATATTACGAGTATTGGGTTTATGGGCCCAAGAGGTCGCTTTTATTCATATGTGTATCATGTGGATCATGTTGGACAGTGGATGATCCGGCAGAGCTCTGCACAGCTGAGACTCCCCGCTCGATTTTCGTGAGTGTCGGGTAGGTTACCCGATATCCATGAGTATTCCGCGGATTGAAGGGTAGTCAACGGACACCCCGGGGATGGGGTGTCACAGTTTTTGAGTCATTTGAGAGTCTTAAAAAAATATAAAAAGATAACTAATATAGATGAAGAATGCTAATAAGAAATACTCTAATGCCTTCTTTTGAAATTGAAAGTGCATACTATGTGGAACATTTTTAGAACTCTATGGTTGCTTTCCCATCATAGACCGGTTATTGAGAGGTCGAGAAAATCAAAAGCCACAAAAAAAGAAAGATCTTGACTCCTAATAGAAGAAAAGTAAAATCAAAATAGATGGAAGGTTCTTGAAAACTCCTATCAAATGTTCATCAAAGGCACTATTGTCATCGATTGAGAAAATGGAAAAGTACAACCATGAAAGGACTTCGGCCCCTAATAACAAATAACAAAAAAAAAGTTAAAGCAAAATGAGCGGTCATTTGCTGGCATTATCAAAGTCTAACTCGCTTTTTCTTTTGAGTAAAGAAAGAGCCTCAAACATTGTCTTGACTCTTCCTCACAATAAAGGTAAAATACACATCATTGAAAAGACTCGCAAAAATAGAAATTTTTAATTTTTCAATTTTTTTTTTAAATCTAATACTCCACCTTAGGTTAGTTCCACCTTTTACCTCGATGACGGTAGACAACCAATTATTCGAGTGAGGGAATAATGTAAAAGATAATGTTGGTGCTTTGCTACATGTACAATCATAAGAAAAAAACAAAGTTGCTTTTGAATTATTTGGTGACTCCTTTCTTCTATTGTTTTAAAAGTCTCCCATTCCCATCGTCTTTGTGACGCCCCAAAACCCGAGGGTCCGTTGACTACCCGTCAACCCGTGGAAAATCTATATGTCTCGTTTCGCGAGACTCATACCTGAGTATAAATGCCTCGCCTAAGTAAACCAATACCATAAAACAAATATCACAACTATTCTCCACCATTCCACTAATTCAATAGTTGATTACACTTTTATACAAACATATATTAAAATCTACAATTCTAATACATGTTATATCCAAAAACCATCAAAGCCACAAACCGGCTTCTTCAAAATCAGCCTCTAAATGAGCTGTCTCCTCGAGCGCTCCCTGTACCTGAAAAGTATATTCCCTCGACAGGGTGAGCTATCGCTCAGTAGTGGAATCACCCTAAATGGGTTACTCTCCACCTAAGTGCATATGCAATGCTCCAAAATAAACGCACACTCAAGTAAATACGTGATCCTACTTGAATGTCTACATGATCACCCATGTCACAAGTCCTCATCGACTCACTCACACTTGCCTAAGCCATGTATGAGAAAATAATCATTTTCAAAACAAAACCTGTTGTTCTTGAAAATATACTACCGAAATATTCGGTAAAAATATGGGACTACCCTTCGAGACGAATTGGTTGGTGAGCTCCGAAATGGGCCATGGTCCTCATCCGATATGATCCGTCGCCCATCTCCCAACCCACTCTCTGAATATCATCATGTGAAATTCCTTTCGCAACCATGTCCGTTGTTTCCTTACAAACCATGTCATGCACCTACACTAACTTCTAGGTTACTTCCAAAGGCATATGAAATGCATTATGCCATTTTCAAAACCATTATACAAAGATGTCATGAATATTCTCAATCAATTACAATTACACACATGTAATTCAACACATCAACCATCACCTAATTTAGCTCACTTGAGCAAATCACAATCTCATCTCCAATTGTTTCACACATACAATTTATATTCCATAATTCTGTGACTCTCATGTTAACACATCAAACATTAACCTATTAATTTCTTTGATCAACCAACTCCCCAAATTAGTTCACTGAGCAATTTACAATATCATCTCCAATGGCTTTACAACATTGGCTCTTATTCCATATAATTGTAAGTCATTGTATAACACATTAAAATCATGTCTTAACCTATCTATTTCCACACATACCAAGCCATTGATTTCAACAATTCAAGCACACAACATATGGCGATTTTGGTCCACCACAAACCCGGACTGCTTTTAATGTCCCAAAACAGAGCATATGGGTCGGTCTGGGTGATGTACCACTCATCCACCATATTTCGTTTCACTTTTCAAAACCGATTTCCACTTCGCCATATCCGATCTCCTACACATTAATAATAGATACTTATTTAATAACATCACCTAAACACCCAAAATGGGGCCCCTAAAACTGCACGACCGTCCACCTGGTCTAAAAAATTCAAACACTTTGCCTAAGATTTGGGACCTATCAAACGCCCTCAACGCCAAACTAACATAAACATCAACAAAGCACTTAAAACCAAGAATAAAACAAGTAGATGAAACCCCTACTCACGGAATTGTCGAAACTCCTTAAACCTGAGTCCACATACGTTGTCCTCTCCCAGAACGCTTCCTATCGTCTCTAAGGGAACTGACACGATCGCCTTAAACCTGTAGAGTCTTTACTACTCTCTCACTGTGTTATCATATCCAGCTACTGCATCTCCATCCTCAAACCCCACGTTTTGGTCTCCTAATTAAAGGGAGAAGATGATGCACTATTGGTTATTTTGTCTTTTTCAATTTAACAAATTCTAAAATTCCCCTTATATCCCTTCTCTTGGATTTTGACTTTTTAACCCAATGGCATCATGCCATGTGTCAACGTGGGTCCCACCTTGAGCTCAATTTGACTGAATTTGATATTACTACGGGCACACTGTGTGCCACCTGTGGGCCGGCCCTCCTAAGTGCCCCACTGCTTTCCTAAAAAAACGGGTACTCGACTCGTTTTGAATTCAACGAAAATCAATGATGGTATTAGATTTTGCTATTAATTTTGAATAGATTTCGTGGAGATGATCTGGAACTGAAAACCCCGCTGATTATCCCGAGATCTAGAAAAATTTTGGATGTTTACCGAAATTACGATTTTGTTCCTTTAGAAAAATTGGAAATTTTCTGTGGCTTCACATTCTCCCCTCTTAAAAGAATTTCATTCCAAATTCACGCACATACATCCAACCACGGCATATGTAACTATTTATCTTCAAGACTGCGGTCGGGTATGATGAATCAACAAATCCTAATTAATGACAACCCGATGGTCAGTTAACCCATACATGTCAAAATGACACACAACCAATACGTTTACTCACCCTAAGGTCCGTACACGCTTCATTAACTCGATTCTAGAAAATCAAATCTCTCTCCCTACTAACTAGGGGAAGAATTTTCCATCATATTACTAGCTTTTCTAAAGGCCTCCAACTCTATGTTCAAACCTATTACACAAGATGCATTAATGAATGAACATGATAAAATCCAATTCAAACTGCAGAGCCCCAGTCAATAATTGCAAGAGTAGAAACGTTACCTTGTTCATTTCCTATTATCCAAATCCCAAGGTCATAGTTCCTAACCCTTATCATTTACCCCTTTCATACGCATTACACCATGCATATAATTTTCATATCCATCACACCGTATATGTCCTTTTCACAATTGAAACATAAACACAAGAATAAAAACATGCAACATTAATTACGTATCTCAAAGGGTGTAAATGTAGCCCCAAGACACTATTCATACACAAAATCAGTGTATATTTCAAGCCCCAACATTCATAAGCAATGTAAGACCATTTATCAAATATTATTTATCAACAAAAATTTTATTTTCGAAAATTTCATCATTTTTTTTTCAAAATTTTGTCCCATTTTGTTTGATTTGATTTGATTTTTTTTTAAAAAAATTCGAAATTTACTGTTCATAATTGTCTGCCACTACATTGTTATCAGCATTATTCACAATACATCCTATTGTATTGCAATACACCACCCATCAAGTCTCCTTCTCTCTAGTTACAACCATTGCCTATCGTAATACAATTCTTTTTTCACACTCCGTACAACCATGCCGCAATTACAACTCAATTGTAATACAATTTTTCCAACCCACTCCAAGCCTCTCACCACAATACACCAATTGTATTGCAATACAATTTCAACAAATTTCTAATCAGCCCCTGCAATACACCTCATATCATAATACACTCACTTTCTTATCAGAATACAATTTCGTATTGCAATACACTTTCCAGCCCCAGCCTCCTGGTTGCAATATAATACAAGTATTTGCAATACAATTCCCGTCAATCTACTCCCATATTGCAACATAGCTGTTCTCTCTTGCAACACAATCTGGTAATAAATTTCTTGAAATTTCTCTCTTTGCAATACAATTGCAAGGTTGCAATACAATTTTTTTCAATACAATCGGTAGTAGCCCAAACTGCTCTATTAATTATTTTTTTTTTCATTTCTTCCAGCCACTAGAAGATACACAAAAAAATATACCTATTTTTTTTTTCTCTTTTCTGCTATTGGAACACCAAAAACATACTTATCCATATATATTTTTTTCCTCATTCTCCAGTACTAATTTATTTTATTAATTTTCTTTAGTTTTACATACTACAAAAACCTTAGAAAATAATTTTCTTCATATCAATTTTTTTCATTTTTATTATGAATCATTTTGTCCAAAAATTTCTCTCCTCATTTTTTTTTCTTCGCTCATTTCCTCCAAGATTCTCTTGCTACTCACACACGTAGTGAGTTTGAACACTCAAGACCATACAACTCGTAAATTTTATGAGTTCAACTTTAATTCCTTTTCTTGTGCAAAAACTGGAATAAATTTCCAGAATTTCACAAACCCAACCTCGTTTCGTAAACTCAAAGCCACCGGTCTGTAATTTTCTAAACCAATTAGCGAAAATTTTTTCTTCAACCTTGTTCTCACACTCTCAACCCTTGTTCCATCTAAAATTTATTAAAATTTATCTCATTATCCAACAACCCAAATAAATTTATTAAAATTTATTTATTTATTTATTTTTTGTCCCGGGGCCATTAATCAGAACTCCCAAAATTTTTCCTATGTGCTATCTACTGCTAATAAACCATACACAATACATGATCACACATCATTCATGTTATGCATATTCTTCACACAACAATTCATCAAATCACACAAAACCCACCAAACACATGCATGCAGTGTCGTAGTTTTGCCCCGTGATTTCCTAGGTAATCTAATACCTAAACTCAACATCGAACCACGCCTAGTGGTGATGTTCTTACACCTCATGACCATGGCCTAAGCCCAAGTTCTTAAATCCCTAGGTTTTCACATACCAAAGTTCCACATTCTAAGACCCGTGACCTAGACCCAAGTCCCTCAAGCCCTAGGTAATCATATACCTAACTTATCAACACTAAGCTCTAGGTATTTGTACTAGTTCGATACTGCCGCGGAAGTCAGACGTGACTGCAAACTTATAACCACACCCACCGAGCCCCAAGGTAATCAAGTTAATTTTAGCTTTGATACTATGCCGTGAAGCCTGTATCGTATTTCAAGCGCCAGTAATCCCTAACAAGGCACTACACTATTAACCGCATATCCTGTGCCCATGCCCAAAGACACTACGTAATCGCATACCCAAGCCCGATACCAAGCCGTGACGCCCCCAAAAAAAAAAAAAAAAAAAAAAAAAAAAAAAAAAAAAAAACCTGAGGCCCCGTCGACCACCCACAACCCGCTGAAATCTTATATTGCCTCAGATCGCGAGACTCATAATTGAGTAAAATGCCTCTCGCTCATAAACCAATACTATAAAAACAAATATCACAACTATTCTCCACTATTCCCACTAATTCAATAGTTGATTAATTCCTTTTATACAAACATATATTAAAATCTACAATTCTAATACATGTTATATCCAAAACCATCAAAGCCATAAACCGACTTCTTCAAAATTAGCCTCTAAATGAGCTTGCCTCCCTCGAGCGCCCCCGAGACTAAAAGTATATTCCTCGACAGGTGAGTTATCGTCAAGAGTGGAATCACCCTAAATTTGGGTTATCACCTAAGCCGCATACACGCCCAAAATAAACACACTAAGTAAATACGTGATCTTACTTGAATGTCTGCAGATCACCCCATGTCACGAGTCCTCGACCGACTCCAGCTCACACTCGCCTAAGTCATGTATGAGAAAATAATCATTTTCAAACAAAACCTCGTTGTTTTTGAAAATATACTCGAAATATTCTGGTGAAAATATGGGATTCATCCTCCGAGACGAATTGGCTGGTGAGCTCCGAACAAGTCGCGGTCCTCATCCGACAAGTGATCCGTCGCCCATCTCCCAACCCAATTCTCCGGAATATCATCCTGTGAAATTCCTTTCGCAACCATGTCCGTTTGTTTTTACAAAAACCGACACACCCCCCACCCCTTCCGGCCACGACGCGCCGCCACCACGTAAACCCCACCGCTACCTCTAACGACTAGAAACTCCCCTCGCGGAAGCAGTCGCATTGCTTGCCAAAACCTCCTATAAAAAAATTTTCTTTCTAAACTTATGATTTTATAAATTTCAAGAAGATAATAAATGTGATATGTGACATGTCCCAAACTCAGATATTATCCAAAATATGGCAACCAAAGATACCAACACATTCTCCCATAAACTACTCTATGTACATACATATGTTCCATTATACAAGTTCAAAGTATTTCATACAATATTCTTAATTACAAAGATCGATATAAATGTCAGGAGAATCCTAATCCGCTCCGGTCCGGGAGTGTCTCAGACCGGAAAAAATAGTTTTAAAATACAAAATAAATGAGCTAAACGAGCCTGCCAGTGTATGCTTTATAAAACGCTTTTCTTTCCTCGAAACATCTCAAAAATGTAAAACTCTCTTTACAATTATTTTCCGTAGCTTTTCTTTTGCTTTCTTTTCAAGTTTCTAAAACTTTTCTTTGCTTGCTCGCTTTTGTACTTGCTTTTGCTTTTAAAAGTTTTTAAAACTTTTCTTTACTTGTCGTTGGCTTTGCTTTCTTTAAAAGCTTATAAAACTCTTATTGTTTGCTTGCTTAGAAGTTTATAAAACTTCTCAAATTTCTTTTGCTTGCTCTTTATCTTGTTCGAAAGCTCTTAAAACCTTCACAAACCTGCTTTAAAAGCCTCAAAACTTTTTCATAAAACTGAGTCAGCTCAACCAAGATGCTTTGAAAAATAAACTGAGCCTGGCTCAACCGTTGTTTTAAAAACTCTCCGAAGCCCTGGCGACCGAACTAAATTCGCCGATTTTCAAACTAGTGTTGGCGCTATAAAACATCAAACTACCTGGCGCCTATTTTCGCTTATCGCACTCCCAGTGAACACGGCCCGGGCGATCGCGTTCTGGAAGGACCTCGGGTCCGCATCACCTTTTTTTTCCTGGTGAATATGGTGGAATTGACCTCGGCCGCCATCACCATAATTTGGGGCTTAGAGCTCATAACCTTATATACCCCCAGACGTACACGGCTTCCCTTTTAAATGCATGATGTATGTCCCACGCTCACGACCGTGCAAAACTGAGTAATGCATGTATGAAATCCTAACACCACCGCACGACGGATACCTCCGACCTGGGCTTGTTTGCTTAAAACTAGGGAATGCCTTGTTTTCTCAAACTTTCTTTGCTTGCTTGTTTGCTTGCTTTTTTGAAAACGGGTTTTACAATTTGGTAACCATTTGTTGCTTTCGTTTGAAAATGGTTTAATTATTCAAAACCATTTACTACTCGTCATTGGAAGATGGTTGCCAATTTAGAAACCATTTACTTTTACTTTCAAAAACGCTTAACTCAAAACCATTCGCTGCTTAGCTCAAAAATGGTTCAACTCAAAACCATTAAAAATACTTCAGCGCAAAACACGATAATAATAATAATAATACACTAAGATTTGGAAACGAGCTTAACACTCACCCTTGCTCATAAACTCGGTTACGCCCACAACTTTCCGCCGCTTGCACTCCTTACTACACTACGATTAGATCACACGCTGACAACTGCCACTTTGCACACTCGTGCTACACCAAAATTTTTAAAATATAGGGCCCCAAATGCCATTCACAGTATATGACTGATTCTGCATCAAAGGGACTTTCCATATACCTAAAAACACCCGAAAATATTTCAAAATTCATCCGATCGCTTGAATAAAATCCTGAAATTTTAACTAAAACTGTCCGAAAACAGTCCCGAAATTCAGCCCGGATTGTCCGAAAATAGTCCCAAAATTTTCTAAAATTTCTTAAAAATTCCTAAACTCAGCCTAAAAATTTTAAGACTGAATTTATGGCCTCTGCTAATATTTCGCCATTATATACCTTTTGTACTGAAATAACACAAGTAGAAAAATCTCCTACTCTTCGAAATGACAAAAAGCCAAGATTTTCAAAGGCCCACGCCGCAGCCTCGCCGCTGTGAGTAACTTAAACTTTGGTCCGGGAGTAACTCCGACCACTAACGACGTAGAGCCTGGCAGTAAAAACTAAAAATTCGGGTTTTCATATTTCCATTCGAATTTCTGAAACCCCGTATTTCGGTACTCACGCCGTAGCCCCGTCGCGAGAGCACTTTTCATGTTTATCCCGACGAACCGACGGCCGATTTCAAATTCATAGCATAAAGAAAATAAATGTGCAAGAAAACTCTTCCTCGCTCATCCTCTGTCACGCCCGTGTCTGCCATTTGCTTTTTCATGTTTGTTTTGTCATTTTATTTTATTTTTCTTTAATTCTTTATGTGGGACCCACATGTCCCTTTTTCTTTCTTTCTTCCGCTCGCTTTCAAATTTCTCAAAACAATTTATTTTGTCCTGCGCTTTCAATTTTATTTATCCTAAATGAATATTCTTTAACTATTTGTCATTTTTCGGAATTCTTTTCAAAATCCCGCTTTCTAAGCCACTTTAAACCCGTCAGCCTAAATTGCAAAATATTCCGCGACCGGCTCTGAATTAAACTAAATCCTTTTCTAAAGTCACTAGATTTCGCGAGACGAAATTAATCTACAGAATTAAGCCATTATCCGAGATCTAGAAAATTTTCGAGACTCCAAAATTCTACAGAATTCATTATTATTATTTTACTATTTAAACTTCCATTAATTATACTTTCACCCCCTCAACTTTCCTCTTAATTGCAAATCCAACTCACCCTACTACCATCTCTAACTTAATTATGCCTTACATATCCTTTTGCTAAATGACAATCAGATTCTCATTTAAGTACCAAATTCCGGTTCCAAAATTTATAATTCTAATTCCCATCTCCAAATACTACACGCGACACTTTCAGAGATTTTATACACCCCTACAAAGACACATCGTACACTCTCTCGGATCTGTATGTTACAAAAACTAATGCCATGTACCTCATACTCTAACTTCTAAGCTTATCCAAGGCATATGAAAATGCATTATGCCATTTTCAAAACCATTTATACAGTATGTTAATATGCATATTCTCAATCAATTACAATTACACTCGCGTAATTCAACACATCAACCATCACCCAATTTAGCTCACTCAATTAAATCACAATCTCATCCTTAATGGTTTGCCAATACTACAATTTATATTCCATATAATTGTGACTCATGTTAACACATCAAGCATTAACTTATTAATTCTTTGATCAACCAACTCCCCAAATTAGTTCACTGAGCAATTTACAATATCATTCCATCTGCTTACAACACAATTTTATTCCATATAATCAGGTCATTGTGTTAATACATTAAAATCTTTAATCCTATCTATTTCACACATACCAAGCCATTGATTTCAACAATTCAAGTACAACATATGGACGAGATTTTGGTCCAATTCATTACGAAACCCTGACCTGCTTTTTAACAAATTCCAAAACAGGCATGTACCGCCCGTGATGCCCACTCATCCACCATTTGTTTCCACTAACCGATTTCCACGGCCATATCCGCCTCCTACACGTCAATACATGATTTATTTAATAAATAATCACCTAAAATACTCCAAAACAAATTCCTAAAACTGCACGATCGTCTAACGTGGTCTCAAAAATTCTAACACTTCTGCTTCAAGATTCGGGATCGATCAAACGGCTCCTCACTTCGCTCAAACCAACACAAACATCAACAAAGCACTTAAACCAAGAATAAAACAAGCAGGATGAACCCCCATGTCACTTAATTTGTCAAACTCCTAAAATCTGAGTCCACCCGCTGCCCTTCCGCTGCAGTAGAACAAATTCTTTCCTTCGTCGGCGGAACTGACTATTTGATCGCCCGTAAACCTAGAGAGAGAAGTGACTTACTCTCTCACTAGAAATATCATATCCAGCTACTGCATCTCCATCCTCAAACCCCACGTTTTGGTCTCCTAATTAAAGGGATAAGATGATGCACTATTGGCTATTTTGTCTTTTTCAATTTAACAAATTCTAAAATTCCTCTTATATCCCTTCTCTTGGATTTTGACTTTTTAACACAATGGCATCATGCCATGTGTCAACGTGGGTCCTGTAAATCTCTATGCCTCAACTTGACTGAATTTGATGCTTGACACGTGGCACACCGTGTGCCACCCAAATGCGCCAAGTGTTCCGCCCCGACGCTGCTTTTTTAAAACAAGAAATTCCGACCGTTTCCTAATTAATAAAAATCAACGCGTGTAGTTTAGATTTCATGAGACGATTCTAATCTGGTGAAACTGCTTTATCATCCGAGATCTAGAAAAATTTTGGATTTTTACCGAAATTACGATTTTGCCATTTTTTAGAAAATTGGAAATTTTCTCAGGGTTTCACATTCCTACCCATTACTTTTAGACAAGACCTTTGATACTCTTACTAACTTTTGATATTCAAGAAAACTTAAAGTAAATGTTGTCGTGGGCTTTTTCCTGTTTTTGAAAACACAAGCAACACCATTTTGGTGTTTATTGAAAACCGTTATTGTTTTTTTATAGATAAATATTTTAGTTATAATGTAGTAAATTGATCTCATTCATTGGGACTCAAATCCGGGACCCTTCTCCTCCTTATATCTTATCTTTTTGAAACATTGAGTATCCTATAGGCATGATGGGCTGAAAACTATTATTATTATTTGAATTTAATGTTTTTTTTATGTTCTTTGTGTTTTTAGAACAAAAAAAAAAAAAACTGGGAACCAAACTCGTTCCCTTTGTTTTCCTTTTTCTCCTTATTTTTGATAACAAAAAATAGTTTTAAAAAACATTAACTAGACATGCCATATGCCTTTCCCACCCTGTAGATTAAAAATGTTCTTTTTCTTTATGTTGTGTGATTTTTCTAATATCCTTTCCATGTTTACAAAAGTAGCAATGATGGTATAATATTGATAGCAAAGTCTTATCTTTCCAAGCGATTATGGATTAGGTTTCTATTTGTAATCAAGAATACTTTGAAATTTTAGTAATTTTGATTTAAACTCTCCAACTACCGCTTGTAAACATATGTTATATGATTAATTATATAATAGGTAAAATATGGATTTTTGGTACTTGTTTTGCTTTATGGTGAGTAAGTACATGAATTATTTTCCTTTAAAATATAAGACAAAATTTTAAATTACAACTTTATATATAAGTCATGGCAACATGAGTATGGCCATGATTAAAATATAACTGACACTAAATAAATTTTATAATTTTATTTTGAAAAAGAAATTTTATTAGAATTAGTGAAAAAGAAGTATCCAGCCAACTTTGGTTACTGTTATATGTTTCGTACGTTTGAGTGTGTAAGACCCGAGAAATTCAAATTTCGAATAAGGGCAAATCGTACTCTCGATTACAAAATTGTAATTTCGTTAAAATCAAGAATTAATTTCTCTAGATCTTGGACACTAAACAAATTGCACCGCCGGACCGTCTCGAAATCTAGCTAGCACGTAAAATTTCCGTGAAAATTCCGAGATAGCTCGAGTTGACACGCTTTTTCGAGGCATCATGGTTTCGTGTCAGAATCGATTTTCGATGCAACGAAAAGGCACATATAGCATGTACTCATATACCATAATGGTATGGAGTAGAGAAATGATGAAAAATGGACGATCATGTAGTCAATATCGATTCTGGTAAAAGAGGGACATAAAGGTCATTTTTTTGAAAGTTTAAGTCACTAAATGACAAATTAGTGAACATGACTCATATTCTCCAAATAATAAAAGAGCAAAAACGTGAAATGGGAGAATTGAGATGCAAAGCAAGGTAAATGGCATGGAGTATAAGATCTCCGACTCTCTCTAGATTTTACACAAATCCGACCGTCAAGGCCTTCGAGACAAGAAGGAGAGGAACCGTCTAAATAAGAGGGCTTCAAGGTGGTACTAGATTTGATAAGCTTCTCAAATCTCCAAGAGGTAGGGCTTCTCCTTACCAGGTTTTATTCTCTTTTAAATACTTATAAATGTTTTCAGCCGAATGAGGCCAAAGAGAGGTCGCTTGATCTGGCCCCAAACCTTGGGACCGACTGATATGAATTTTTATACCCATTGAGCAATTCGTGGATCGCTTACTTCATTGATCAATACAAATTGGGTGATTTGGTATTAAATCATGTATTGCTTGGAAAAGGTCGAATACCGTGAGATGCTCACAAAGTGAAACTGATGATTTAATAAAAGAACGTGAAACTGGTGGTTTTTTTTACCGCTCTCAGAATAAGAATACCTAAAATATATTTTTGTGAAAATATGTGCTTGGTCGAAAGTGATTTAAATTAAATTGCTCGTGTTTGATCATTAGCTCATGAGTTAATTTTGATGTATGAGTTGTATAATTACATAACATGATTGGTGTGACGGAATTATGCGAGTATATTCATGTTTATATATTGCATGTGATTGGGGATCAGACAAATGACATACATAAGATTCCATATGCACCGGAACATCCTAGGACTATAGGAGTTAAAGTACGAGACTAGTCTAGAGAAAAATGGTCTTGAGGGTCATCTTAAAAATATTAAATGATCTGAGGGTAGTTCATACTTAAAATATCAATCGCCTGAGACGGCCCAATTGATATATACCTGAGGGTAGTCCACATATAAAAATATCAATCGCCTAAACTACCAATTGATATATCTCTGAGGGTAGTCCACTTCAAATATATTACCTGAGATACCCACTACTCGATCGGAGGGTAGACCACAACTATAAAACAAATAACTTTGTTTGAAACTAATATTGCTACGAGGCGAGGCGAGTGTGAGAGCCTGGTGAGGACTCGGATCTCGAGCCTGCTATGTAGACATTCAAGTAGGATCACATTTGCTTGAATGTGTGCTTTCATTGAACATTGCACGCACTTAGGTGCATGAGTAGCCCACTTGTGCTTATATTCCACTCATCAAAGCATTAGCCTCACCCCTGTCGAGAACATATTTTCATGCACTGTGGAGCGTGACAAGGAGATGGCTCATCCTAGAGGTCGAGGTTTTGGAAGAAAAGCCATCAGGCTTGGCGATTTCAAGCATGTATTAGAATTTTAGAATTTTAATATATGTGTTGTATAAGAGTAAACAATTGAACTCTTAGAACTATTGGCATAGTCGATTCATAGTTGGTGTATTTTTATGGGTATTGTAGCATGGGCCCAAGAGGTCGTTTTTATCCATATTCAGATTATCAGGATTATATCGATCCAGCTGGGGATGTGCTCTATGTGTTTTATCTGGGTGAGCTCCCGCATAGCCGAGACTCGCCCGATTTTCTAAAGTGGTGCCTGCAACCCGACATCCACTCAGATTCCGCTGCTTATTTGTGCAGTCAATCCACCCCTGGCTCGGGGGCGCTACAAACAGATCAAAGCTTAGGCATACGAACACCTGTGGAGCTCAAGTCATATCCATCACCACTAGGTAATGATGTGGCATAGAAGTGGTGAAACCTAGAGATTAAGAATCTGGGCTTAGGCCATAGTCGCAGACGAACATCACCACTCGGGTGGTTCGATGTCGAGTTTAGGTATGAGATTACCTAAAGAAATCACTGACAAAACTAGGACAATTACATGCATGTTTTTGATGTGTTTTGGTGATTGATGAATTATTGTATGATGGTGTGTATGCCATGTTGTATGTATGATGTGAATGTTTGTGTGCTTAGGCAAGTAACACATAGGTGTTGGAAAACAAATTTTAGGAGTTTACAAAGGTGTAACCGGAGATGAAATAAATTGTAATCAATCTATTCGGGTGTCGATAATGAAATCTAATTTTAATAAATTTGAGGATGAACACTCAGGATTAGTGCCGTATAATGAGGTTTTGAGGAAATTCACGACCATTTTCCGTAATTGTGAAATAAAAATAAAACAAAATAAATTTTAAGCAATTTATTTGGTTTATTGAGAAATGAAAAATGTATATATATATATATATATATAATATATGTATATAAGGTGGGGAAAAATTTTTCCAAGTGAAAAATCGGGAAAAGAAGTGAAGAAAATAAAATTTATAAATTTATTTGGTTATGAGGATGAGAAAATAATTTTCAAAGATTTTGGCAAGTTGTAAAATTGAAGAGTAATTGAGTAAAATAAATTTAAGTAAATTTATTTGAGTATTATGGAAAAATGAAAAAAAATATATATATAATTTTTTTTTAGTGTTTTCCAGTTAAGGAAATGAAAAAAAAAAATTGGTGAGAAGAAATATTTTTCAAAGTTTTACAAAGGTGCAAAGTTGAAGAAAATGAGTAAAAATAAATTTTTATAAATTTATTGATGTATTGAGAAGGAAATGTATATATATATATATATATATATTTTGTGTCTCCAAGGGAAATAATTGAAAAAAAATTTATAATGAAAAAAATTGCCGCAGAAGTTGTATTGTGAAGAAAAAATAAATTTTTAGAGTTGCAAGCCTTGCAATTGTATTGGGTAAGAGAGAAGTGCCTGAAAAATTGTAGTGAAATTTTCAGATTGCAAGAAGGGCATCAGATTGTGATATAAAGGCCTCTGGATGTGCAAGAGAGGAGGATTGTATTGTGCTGAGGGCGTTGAAAATTGTATTACAATACAATTTTTATTGCAGAAGAAGGCTTGAGTAGTTAGGATCAGACGCAAGACTAATAAGTGTGTCAGAACAAAGAGGATTGTTGAGAGTGTATTGCCAGGTTGGCAGGCATGAAGTGTGATACCCTAAAATCCAAGATTTTGGATAAAGGTAAAATAGAAATTCTTGCTGAAAACTGGAATTTTTCTAGATCTCGTGATGATCGAAACGGACTTTCCGCTGAAATCGCCTCGTGAAATTTAGCTACCAGCCAAATTCAAGTAGATTCCAACGGCTCGGATTTCACGCTGAGGCGTGCGCTCTGATGACACATGGCAGCACAGTGGTGCCGCCTACACGGCAACGCTGGCTGCCAAGACTTAAGATAAAAAGGAGTTTACCACACCAGTTCCACGCGGTGAATGGATTCCACGGCTCACATCGAGCCATGTGGTGACGACACATAACGGTTTAATTTATTTAAATGCTAAAATTATTGAAAAATGATAGCCACCAATCTGGTTCGAGTGAAGAGAGTGATGAATTTCCATTTCGACCGATGATTTCTCCAAAATACGGTAAACGATCACTACGAGAAGAGAAAATGGAGAGAAATGAGGAGAAAATGAAAGGAAATGAGAAGAGAAAAGAGAAAAAGGAAAAGAAAAGCAAAAAGGAGAGAAAAGAAATGAAGGAAGGAAAAGAAAGGAAAGAGGGAAACGGCTCTTAGAGAGAAAAGGAAGAAAAGGAAAAGGAGGAAAGGGAAAGGAGGATTTCTCCGGTTTCGCGGCCTGACGCTCGAAAAGTTCGAGTAATACTAAAGCTCTGCGGCATGCTAAAGGATCTACGTGTGGGATTATTCAAAAAGTTGGAGTTTCGACAAACTCCAAGAGGTAGGATATTTTCCTACTTGGTTTACTTTTAGCCTAAA
Organism: Tetrastigma voinierianum; assembly: GCA_016808115.1. Classification (NCBI taxonomy): domain Eukaryota; kingdom Viridiplantae; phylum Streptophyta; class Magnoliopsida; order Vitales; family Vitaceae; genus Tetrastigma; species Tetrastigma voinierianum. Next base: position 186,875 of record JAEQBH010003604.1, read on the forward strand.
GGCTTTATAATGGTAGGGGTTGCTTATGGGAGGCCATGTAAATTAGTTCCAAGCTTTGGAATTAAGGGGTATGGATTTCATGACCGCCACGGATCGTGGAGTTGGGGAGCTTGAACTAGAAACCTAAGGTTTCTAGGTATTATGGCTCAGGATGTGTGTGAATGCTCGAACCAAATCGTTCATGTTCTCAGGAAGGGGCCGTGAGGTACCCCCGCTGAATGGTCCCAAGTTGAGACCCCGCTGCGGTGTTATGGCTTGCCTAATAACATGCGCAAGGTGTGGAAATATGATGTCGATGCATGCTATTTAATGTATTAACATGATTTGCATGGAGGTAGATTATATGTATAAATTATAATTTTCCATGAATTGTAAATGTTTCATGAAAAGTTTTATTCATGCATGTAACATGAGGAAATGCATGGGCATCATGCATTTCATATGCACGGCCACATCGTGTCGCCTGTGGGTGCAGGTAAGGCTTATTCACGTTGTCAGGAGTGGCCGTGAGCTCGCTGGGAAAATGGGACAAAGTCCAAGGTAGAGATTCACGAGTGTGTAAATGATCAAAATGATAAATTACATAAGCCGGAAGCGGAGTGTTGGGGTAGATCTCCCAGGTGAAAGTCCGCTTTATTCACTAGACATGAATCTCCGACGATGTAAGTTCTTGAAAATGTTAAAAAGGCGTACATTCCCACGGTAAAACCCTAAATCATGTCTACAAAATAAAGGGTTAATCAAAATCAGTTTGATAAATAAAATTGAGGGTGTCCAATGGTTTAGTCCTGGGTGTGTGATGTGTTTTTAGTCACGCCTTGGCATTCCAAGTGTGAGGGACTCATTGATTCGTCACGAAAGCATGAGGGGTTGCATCTCATGCATGTTATAAACATTTCATATAATATTGAATAATTGTATGGAATGTGATTGCTTGTTTATATATGCCATTGCATATGCATTTTAGGTGGGGAGTAACCCTTGTAGGAAAACTTTCCACTGGGCTTTCCTCACCCCGTCATGGGACCCCCTTTCGTACTGTGGACTATCCAGTGGAGACTCGTGACGCACGAGGTATCTTTGAGAAGAAATAACATGTGGCTTTGAGTAAATATTTTGAAATATGTATAAATTTTTTGTAGAACAAACATGAAAACTATGAAAATATAGTTGAGATATGTATTTTGAGAGATGGATGTACGGCCCCATGTGGCTATTTTAATTATAAAAGGCCTCAGAAACGAGACATATAGAATTTCCAAGCAGTTGATTCGTAGGTCAACTGACACCTTGATTGGGCGCCACAGAAGTGCATTGCAATATAACTCAGAGTTGTGGGACTGTATTGCAATACACTCAGGTATTGTGAACAAAAGGATCTAGTCGAGAGGTTGCACGTGAATAATTTTGTATCAGGACTACCAAGAATCGTTGAACAAAGAATCCGCGGAACAAAGATTTGAATGCAACGCTGACGGCCAATCATGGAATAAGATTTCTCAAAAAATTTTTTTTTGAAAAAATCAAATAAAATTAAATCAAACAAAATTTGATAAAATTCAAAATAAAATTTTCAAAAAATAAAATAAAATTTAAAGAAAATCTTGTTGAAAACAATGTTTTAAATGCAAATTTATTGCCTCAGATTACCTCCGAAATGAAAGGACAATGCATATACACTCCATTTATGTGTATGAATAGTGTCTCGCCACGTGCTTATGCCTTAGAGATACCGTATTGTATTTAACTACCATTGAAATCAGGATCAAGGCCAATATTAGCAGAGAAATTATATGATGGTGTAAATGCAGATGAAAATGGTGAATGCTAATATGAACTATGACCTTAGGAGTTGATACCTAAACGAACAAGAGAGCTCTAGAACCTTCTTGGAAATAAATAAATTGAGTGGTCGGGAATTTGGGGCCAGCCACTTCTTAGAAATGAATCTGCCGGGCTTCATGGTTGTCAAGTCTATTAGTAATCGCATCGTGACACGTTAGATTGAAGTGAAAATTAATGATTCGTCATGTTAATTGTGTAAATGGATAGTAGAGGATGAGGACGTAGAGACGTCCACTGGTACCGGGTCGCACAATCGTTGCTCGATCGTTGGAGACTTTGCATAGCCGTGTAGACATAAATGAATGCTATAACACAGCCGGTATACAGAGACAGAAGATCCTAGTAACCTTCAAAGGTTTAGGGCGCATCATCCTCCGACATTCACAGGGGGAGGAGACCAAATGGTGACAGACCATTGGTTTTGCAGATCGAGAAGGTGTTAGAGGCCATGGAGATTACCTCTGACACGACCAGGATTAGACTACCGCTGTCGAAGCTAGAGAATGAGGCCCAAATATGGTGGAAATGGGCAAGGACCTCAGAGACCTCACAGAGGAGCCATTGTATTTTGAGTTCTCCCCAGGATTAGGCTAGAATAGGGATGATATGTTCTAGGTTAAGTGCAGTTGAGATCTCGGATCAGACTCAAGTGGACTCGAGAATCACGACATGTCGTGAGTTCGATGTCATCCTAGAATGGATCGGGCCGACAGCTCATGGTTGTTATCGATCAGGAGCGTAGAGGTTACCGCCACACAGATGGTACTGGTATTTCAGGGGGACAAGCATGATATTTTGCCCCAAACAGTATAAGAGTCCAAAGGCCGTGGATGTCAAGGTTGGCTGAACAGCCTTACTCTAGAGGACGAGGTGAGATCAGACTAGATCTACTCCTCGAGTAGTGCGAGTTTGTGGATGTTTTCAGATGAGTCACCTGACCACTTCACGCAGGTAGTAGACTCTTATCGAGTTACACCCCTCGGTACTTCACCCATCTCTATGACTCAAGATGATGGCACCTGGCCAGTCAAGTAGAACCTCGCAGTCCAGCCTTACAGAGCCACCGACAAGGGGTCTGCGAGACCGAAAGCACTTCACCACGGGCGCTCCGGCTCAAGCCAGAAAGAAGAAGGACAAGACCCCTTCGACTACGACGACTATTGACAAATAACAGAGTTACGACGCGAACCTGACTCCATTACCGAGGATCGATGATTCGTTTCGACTGGCTGAGAGGAGCGAGTTCACTTCAAGATGCACCTTCTCGTGACCGGTTACCATCAGCTGAGGTTAGAGACAGATATCCCTAAGACGACAAGCTAGGACGCCAAGCATGGGTACCCTTTGAGTTTACGTGATGCCTTTCGATCGACGAACGCGTTAGCAAGATTTACGGATCTCATGTACAGGATGTTCTTAACCCATCTAGACTGTACTTTGTCGTAGTCTTCGTGGATGACATTTTGATCTACTCCAGCTAGGAGCGGGAGCATGAGTATCACTGAGGATCGCCGCGCCATCGAGAGACCATCGCTGTACACTAATTCCAGGCGCGAAAAAAGCCTTAGCCATCGAGGGGAGATTGGGACACGCGGGTGTCGCACCGAGTGTCACTAATCTAGAAAAGGTCGAGGCTGATGAGTCGAGAGACCGAATGTCATCTTCTAGACACGAAGTTTCGATCAAGCCGGCATGGGTGAGATGCGCAGAATGGGCCGCTGTCCATTCGGGCAAGATTGTAGGATTTCGCCTACGGGATATGGACTCATGGCTGGGACTCGCCCCACCATGTGAGAAATCGAGATACTTGGAACACTGATACGTGTCGGGTAACAAGAGGGAGGACTACCTTTCCTAGTTCAGGAAGAGTGCGTAAGACTTCCGTCTACACTAGTTTCGTGACTAAATGGGATCGAGTACGAGTGACGAGATTTCCCTGCAGACGTGTGGATTCCCAAGACTTTCGGGACAATGCAAATTCCAAATGGGCCGTAGACAGAGAGCATACAGCCCATTCCCTCCACACCCCAAGAAGGGCCGGAGGAACTAGCTCGGGCCGGTGCTATACAAGCACTCCCAAGAAGCATGCATAGCCGTAGGGCCGAGTGTGGGTCAAGTCGTGACGTATCGAGTCGTACAAATGGCGCAGTATGGATCTTGGGTGGTAGACCTATCGTTGTTGATGTCAAGTTTGACATGGATGAAGTTGATGTACCATCAAAGTTGTTTCGCATCAGACCTTAGCCGGGCCAAGCCATAATCGATACTACCACCTGGGGCTTGTGAGGTTAAGACCTTTGAGAAGCCGTGAATAGATGTTCTTCCTAGAAGTGGGGGTGAGAGTCGACCGTGATAGCCCTGGGATTATGAATGAGAGATTCCAAGATCTCGCCTCATGGCGACCCGGATAGGTGTCACAAAGATGGCATCGTTGTGTTCGTGTGTACTCGTGAACATCACGTCGAGCCTGGGTGTGGGTGCACTGTGATCATTCACCACTCGTGAGTGTGGGTCAGTTTGTATTTAGACTAAGTCCAATGAAGACTCATAGTCAATCAGAAATGAAAAGTAACTAGATCAGGTCGGGCAAAACAAGAAGGGGGCCGTGTTAATCCCCATAGTGAGAGTTCTGAGTTATGTAAAGTAAGGAGAATTCCGCCAGAAACCGAAAGGTCCCGTGGTAGTGTAAGAGATCCTGTGAGATATCCCGACCAGGTGGGTGTAAGACCCGTGAGATATCCGAAATTCTGCGGTGAACGAAAGAGGCTCTAAAATAAGCCGAAGAGTTATGGCCGCCGAGATGAAAACCACACGGACACGGTTATCACGCCAGACTTAGAGTCGAAAGTGATAGGAGCTCTGGTGACTCGAGGTTCGATACCCCTTCGAAATTGTATCAGGGTGTCGCTGAGTCGGGTAAGAGCTCTGCATGGATGTCATTCATTTACATGGACTATATTGGCGTCCATTGATTGTCATGATCGTGGACCTTGGAGAGGTTAGCGCTACACACCAAACAGCTGTGGGTAGGTTACATGTCAGATGGATTACATATCGTTAGAGACATGTCGCAGCATGCGTCCCGATCATAAGGGTAAAGGATTAGCTTGAAGGAATTCGCCTACAACAATAGTTATCAGGCGAGTATACAAATGGCACCATATGAGGCATTGATGGGAGGCCATGTAGATCACCGCGCAGTGTTTGACCGAGGTGGGAGAGGGCTCCATCAACGGTCCTCGACTGGACAGAGACACCTCGAGAAGGTGAGTTTGATACGACAATGGGCCTTCTCATGGCTCGTAGCCCAGAGAAGAGCTATGCAGATGCGACGTCGACCCTTAGAGTTCCGAGGTGTCAGGATCACTGCCAAGGTGATGCCTAAGAGATGAGTGGCTCGATCTCTAAGAAGCGCGAGAAGCCATCGATAGCCATCTGACCTTTCGAGATATTTCTTGAGAGATAGGTACCAAGGTACGGTTACGTTATCGCACAAAGCATGTTAGGTGTCCACGAGGTGTTTCACGCTCCATGCTCCTAAATATACTCCGCATCCATCTCATGTGGTGGATCGGGGGACGTATCAGGTCACACTGGGATGGGACCTTCGCGAGGACCAATAGATATTGTTGATAGTCGGATCGTGCCTTTGCGACGCAAGATCGTGAGGCTAGTGAGGGTGATATGGAGGCACTATGGACTGGAGGAGTCCACGTAAGCGAGACACGATGCGTCACCTATCCCTTCGCTTAGTGGACGGCGTCATAAGCCACTGCTTAAGATTTAATGATTGTTTACACAGCATGGTAAATGCATGTTGCATATGCATGGAGTATGATCGTCTCCACTGGGGACGAAATTCCTTTTAAGGAGGGGAGAACAAGACCCGAGAAATTCCAATTTCTCTCAATAAGGGCAAAATCGCATCGATTACAAAATTGTAATTTCGGTTAAAATCGCTAATCACTCTTCGTGATCTCTGATGACGAAATGATTGCACCGTTGAATCGCTCTGCGAAATCTAGCTAGCACGTAAAATTCTCGTGAAAATTCCTCGAGATAGTCTGAGTTGACACGCTCGAGGCATCGCGGTCGTGTCAGAAATCGATTCCTTCTCGATGCACGAAAAGGCACATATAGTATGTACCTACAAAATTATAAGTGGTATGAGTAGAGAAATGATGAAAATGGACGACCGAGGTAGTGCCGAATATCGATTCTGGTAAAAGAGGGACATAAATGTAATTTTTTTGAAAGTTTAAGTCACTAAATGACAAATTAGTGAACATGACTCATCTTCTCCAAAAAATAAAAGAGCAAAAACGCGAATGCGGAATCTGGGAGATGCAAAGGGTCGAAATTATGGGTTTTTAGCGTCTCCGACTTCTCTAGATTTGCGAAAATCCGACCGCTTCACGGCCTTTCGAGACAAGAAGTGAGAACGTTTACGCGAGAGGGCTTCGCGTGGTGCCGACACAGTTTCTCAACTCCATATATGGCTTTCTCCCTACTTGTGTTTTATTCCCTTTTAAATACTTTTGCAAATGTTTGAGTTTAATGAGGCCGTGAGAGGTTGCTTGACGGCCCCAAACTCGGGACCAATTGATATGAATTTTTTAAGCATCTATCGAGCAAACGTGGACGCCACTACCGACGCTGTCAAATCGCGATTTGGTATTAAATCATGGGCTGGTTTTGAAAAAGGCCGAATGTCGGAGGATGCGTTCACAAAGAACCGATGACTTAGTTGAGTGTTTGGAACCGTAAACCCTAGGGTTTTACTGCTCCTGTGAATAGTAACACTTAAAATATATTTCGTGGAAAATACGTGGCTCGGGTCGAAAGGATTTAAAATTAAATTGCTCGTGTTTGATCATTAGCCCAAGTGAGCTAATTTTGATGTATGAGTTGTATAATTACATAACATGATTTGATTTGAATTATGCGAGTATATTCATGTTTATATATTTCCATGTGATTAGACTGTATTGGAAATGGCATACATGCATTCCATATGCATTGGAACATTCTGTGACTACAGAGTTAAGCATGAGACCTAGCCCAGAGAAAATGGTTCTGAGGGTTGTCTAAAAATATTAAATGATCTGATGGTAGTTCATACTTAAAATATCAATCGTCTGAGACTTTCGCCTCAATTGATATATACTGAGGGTAGTTCACATACAAAAATATCAATCGTCGGGAACGGCCCAATTGATATATCTCTGAGGGTAGTCCACCAAATATAATATCTCGAGATACCCACTATTTGGATCTGAGGGTAGACCACACAACTATAAACAAATAACTTTGTTTGAAACTAATATTCTCATACGAGGCTTAGGGCGGTGTGAGAGAGCCCGCGAGGACTCCTGATCTGAGTCACATGTAGACACTGCGCAGATCACGCATTCGCTGAATGCGTAGCCATTGAACATCGCGACGCACTTGTGCGGTGAGTAGTTACTAGTATATTCCACGTTGAGCACAAATTTCACTCCCGTCAGTGGGAACATATTTTCAGTACTGTGGAGCGCACAAGGAGATGGCTCGCCCTAGAGAATGAAGTTTTGAAGAAATGTCTGATTGCGCTTTGATGATTTCCTACATGTAATAGGAATTTTAGAATTTTAATATATGTGTCAGATAAGAGTAAATAATTGAACTCTTAGAACTATCGGATATAGTTGATTCATAGTTGGTGTATTTTTAAGGGGTATCAGAAAGCATGGGCCCAAGAGGTCGTTTTTTAGTCCATATTTGTATTTATTGTATGATATTGATCCGCTTTGATGTGTTTCACGCAGGTAGCGCATTGGGGTAGATTTTCGCAGCTAAAGGAGACTCTACCTCGATTTTCTAGGTAGCTGGGTAGACAGTCCACTCAGATTCCACGGTTGACTCAGTCAACCCGACCCCGTGACGCCCCCAAAACTCCGGGGTCCGCTGACCACCCGTCAACCCGCTGACAGCAGGCTGGGATGCTCCGGTTACCCGACGCCACTTTTAAAAATCAGCCCCTTTGCACGGAGCCTTACCCAAATGCAAAACTTGTATACACCTGCATTTACCTGTCCCAAACAGTCCAATATATGCAATACGGCCACTTGGGCCCATAAACTAATACTCATAAAAACAAATATCACAACTATTCTCCAATTATCTCCCAATAATTCAATAGTTGATTACACTTTCATACAAACATATATTAACATCTACAAGTCTAATACATGTTATGTCCAAAAACCATCAAAATCATGAACAGTTTCAAAAAATGAATCGTCTTCCCAGCCTCCCTGCATCTGAAAAATATAATCCTCGATACAAAGGTGAGCTAAAGCCCGCAGCTGAACCCTCACCTAAATGGGTTACTCTCCCACCTAAGTGCATATGCAATGTCTAAAGCAAACACACACTCAAGAAGAAATACACGATCCTACTAATGTCTACATGATCACCCCATGTCACGAGTCCCTCACCCCACTCACCTGGCACCCTGCCTAAGCCATGTATGAGAAAATAATCATTTTCAAAACAAAACTTTGCTCTGAAAATATACTACCGAAATATTCTGGGCATACATGGGACTACCTCCGAGGTAACTGGTCAGCAGCTCCGAAACATTCACGGTCCTAACCGAAATGATCCGTCGCCCATCTCCCAACCCACCCTCCTGACACATCCCCAGAAATTTTTTTTCGCAACTACATCCTTATTAAAATACCTTGTCACGCACTCACACCTAATTCTAGTTACCTGGGCAGTATGTTTAAAAATGCATTATGCCATTTTCAAAATCATTTATACAATATGTCAATATGCATATTTTCAATCAACTACAATTACACGCATGTAATTCCAACACATCAAGCATCACCCAATTTAGCTCAATTGAGCAAATCATAATCATCTCCAATGGCTTACAACACAATTTTATTCCATATAATTGTGACCTCATGTTAATACTCATTAAGCATTAACCTATTGATTTCTACACCACACCAACTCAAGTCATTCATTTAATACAATTTCATACCAAAACACATGGACATTTGCGGGTCTATTTCACAAACCCGGACTGCTTACCGCCTCAAACCAAGCAAAGGCTGTCCACTGGGCGCCCACTGGCCCAACCCTGCTTCACTTTTGGAACCGACCCATACACATTCCTGGGCCTTATAAACACCAAAGCATAATTTATTCAATAAATTATCACACAAGAACCCATGTTAGTCGTAATAAAGGCCTGCATCGCCTAACTCCACTCCCCAAAATTCTAACACTGTCCCATGTTCTCGGGATCGAACAAACTATCACGCCTCAAGCCAACTCAAACATTACAAAACACTTAAATAAAGTGTAAAACAAGTAGGATGAAACACCTACCTTTTTGGAGTTTGTCAAAAACTCCCAAAATCGGAGTCCACGACGGTCCTCACCGCGCACGCCTTCCCTTCGACTGAACGATCCAACTGGCCGATCGCTCCGGATCTTGTATATGGGTTGCACTCTCTCTCTAAAACCAAAACCTAAGCTCACTGCCAGAAAATGTCTTCCTCTGCATGTTTTTGTTCTTTTATTATTTGGAGAAGATGAGTCATGTTCACTAATTTGTCATTTAGTGACTTAAGCTTTCATAAAACGAGACTTTTCATTCCTCTTACTGCACTGATATTCAAGACTACCTCAATCGGGCCCTTTTCATCATCATTTCACCATACTAATTTACGCGACATGAGTACATGCTATATGCGGCCTTCGTCAGATCGGTAAATCGCTTTACTGGCGACCGAATCGCGATGTTCCCGAAAAACGGTCGACTCGACCGCCTCTCAAAATTACGAAATTTTACGTGCTAACTAGATTTCGCGAGACGATTCCAACGGGACCATCCGTTTCGTCATCCGAGATCTAGAGAATTAATTACGGATTTTCAACCGAAATTACAATTTTGTAACGAAATTACGATTTTGCCATTTTTCCAAAATTTGGAATTTCTCGGGTCTTACATTCTCCCCTCCTTAAAAGGAATTTCGTCCCGAAATTCTGGACGATCACAATCAAACACATGTGCATATGTACATGCACTCTACCATGCATAAATACCATTTAATTATTAAACGATCGAATCCACATACCTTCATCCCTAAACAAAGGCGGATGGTGTGGCCGCATTGCGGTCCTCGCGCTCCCACGTCTCTCACTCCTCCACCCATAGTGCCGCCATAGCACCTCAACATCTAGCTCTCAGCCTGCCAAGGCCAGCCGCAAACCCGATCACGGCTTTCAACGTACACCGTCCTCCTCGAAGGTCCGACTCGGTGTCAACCTCACTACCCCAATCCACCACACACGAAATTTCTGATCCTGAAAGATATTTTCTGAGCATGAAGACGTGAAATACCTCGACACCGATTACGTCGGGCCAGAAGCCAACCGACACGCAACAAGGCCTATCCTCTCGAGTATCTCGAAGGTCCAATAAACCTCTACGATAGCTTCGCACACAACCCTCGACCACTTCTCTGAGGTATCACCTTCAAGAAGACGTGATCACCAACCTCGAACTCTAAGGTCGACGTCATACATCCGCAGATAAATTCTCTTCTCACGGGCCAGGCCATGAGAAGACGTTGTCCTATTAAGCTCACATTCTGAGGTGTCTCTAATCGATCAGACCAAGGATGGAGCTTCCTCTCCCAATTCTGGTCTACCATAAATTCTATGGATCTACATGGCCTCCCATACAATGCCTCATATGGTGCCATTCGTATACTCGCTTGATAACTATTGTTGTAGGTGAATTCCACTAAGAGCAATTGCTCCTCTACCCTTAAGACCCAGGACATATGCTCGCAGCGTGTCCTCTAACACTTGTATATAATTCACACAACGTGTAACCCTACACAACCCTTACTTTGTGTGGTGTAAACGCTGACCTTCCCAAGGTCACAATCGCTGACAATCCAATGAACCATCAACCTAGTCCATGTCATGTATGACATACATATACCGAGCCTTTGCCGGCTCAACAACACCCAATGCGATTTCCAAAGTGGGTATCCAAACTTTGAGTCACTCCGAATTCCCATCACCAACTCTTAAGTTTACGGATAACCCTCGACCGGGTGTTTCGTCTCGATTCACATAACTCTTCGGCTTACACTTCGAGCCTCTCACATTCCCTTAATCGAACTATGAGTCTTCACTGGACATAGTCCTAAAAAACAACCTTCAACCCATACTCACCAAGAGCTGCAAGAATGACCGCATCGCATCCACACCGACTCGACGCTGGATGATACTGCAGGCGCATTTAACGCACTATGCCATACCGTGACACCCACTCCTGTGTCCACCATGAGCAGACCGTGAGATCTCTCACTTCATAATCCCGACCTTATCAGTCAACTCACCCTACATCCGGTGGAAAACATCTATACCGGCTTCTCTAAAGGCCTTAACCTTCGTTTCCAACTAAAGCCGCTATTTGGCGCTAACCCGGGCTAAGGTCCCACTATCGACAACCCGATGGTCGGCCAACTCATTCGTGTCAATCGACATCGCAACCAACAGCCCACACCCTAAAGTCCACCACGCTCGCTGCAACTCCTCGATCCGTCCCCCGACCACCCACACTCCTCGTCCCTCCGTCTATCTCGTGTCGGGCCGAAGCAAGCCAGACAAGACTCGAAATCGAAAACTAGTTCCTCTAACCCCTTACTGTGGTGGAGGAATGAACTGTATACTCTCCCCGTCCCACTTCCGCCAACTCGGGACGCATTGTCCCAAAGTCTGGGATCCCCGCTTCTAGGCAATCCCGCCACTCATGCTCAATCCTCGCCCTAGTCCCAAACTAAAGGTGAAGCCAAGTCTTCTCGCCCCTTCCCGAACTAGAGAAAGTCGATCCTCCCTCTTGCTACTAACACCGTATCCCGTGTGTTCCAAGTATCTCGATTCTCTCTCTATGGTCGACTCCGTCTCCAACCATGTAGTCCATATCCCGTAGGCGAAGTCCTACGATCTCTCATTCCGAACGGATAACTTTCACCCCATTCCCGTGTCTCTCGTGAATACCCACCAATCCCAAGAAACCACGATCTCAAGATCGACATCTCTGCCTCCCAACTCATCACCGCCTCAACCTTCTCTAGGTCGATCACCCGGTGCCGACACCACGCATCCCAAAATCTCCCCTCGCAGGCTAAAACTCGCACTTAACACGAACTTAGCGCATACTGGAGGAAGAAGCCCCCTACAAAGAATCGTAATACAATCCCTGGCGATACCTATGCTCCCACTGACCGAGTAGATCAAAATGTCGCCCACGGCGACTACGGCTAAACTCCGATCTAGATGTGGTCGAACATCCTCTACATGAGATCCATGAATGCCGCTAACGACTATCAATCCCCAGCGCATCACCAGAACTCAAAGTGCCCATAACGCGTCCAAACATTGTCTAGGATATTTGTCTCCTAACCTCACCGATGGTAACCGCGAAGGTCTATCTCTGAGCAGACTCGCCCCTCTCAACTCCGGGTCAACAAATCATCAATCCCCGGCGGGTACCCGACTCGATCGTGAACCCCGTTCAACTCGGCCTCGTAGTCAATGCATAGTCGATGGTCTCGCCCTTCTTTTTCGCAAATAGAACCGGAGCGCCCCATGGTGAAGGCGTTCTCGCCTAACAACCCCTCGGCCCAAAGAGCTCTGTAATCGGGATTCCTCGGAAGTTCCCGCAATCAACTTAAGGCCATCCTATGCTGAGTCATGTAGGCTGGGTGAAATACTGTGGTGTAACTCGATACCGTAAGTCTACATCCCTTACGTGGAGGTAGTCCGTAGCCTGGTCTGGAAAACATCCACATATTCGCAAACCACTGAGGTAGATCCAAGTCCGATCTCCTCGTCCCTCTGTGGTAAGGGCTCATACTAAATCCACTAACCGGTCCCGACACTTGACTCGTGATACTTGACCAGCAAACATCATGTTTCCGTCCCTAAATACCACATGAGTACCGGTCCTATGTGTAAAGCAGTAGAATCTCCCACGCTCACAATCGATAACAACCCTGTAAGCTGTCAGCCAATCCATTCCTAGGATGACATCAAACTCTGACATGTCCATGATTCTCAGGTCCACTGTGAGTAGAGTCCCCGAGATCTCCAACTCGCAACCTCGACATATCATCCCTATTCTCGCCCTAATCCCCAGGGGAGAACTCACATACAATGGCCTCTATGGTCTCTAGAGGCCCTGCTCCATTTCCACCATATTCAGCCTCATTCTCTAGCTAGAACGTAGCCTAGTCTATCCCCGGTCGTGTCGGTGGGTAATCTCCATGGCCATTCTAACACCTTCTCCCTCGATCTCGCAAAACTAATGGTCTGCCACCATCCCCGGGTCTCCTCCCCTCGTATAACGCCTGAGGATGATGCGCCCTAAACCTTTGAAGGTTACTAGATCTTCCGTTCACCGCATACCACCGTGCTATAGCATTCGGCCGTGACACCCACAAATTTCGCAAAAAGTTTGTCGACAAACACTAATCGGTGGCCGACCAGCATCCCGTGGACATTCCCTTCTACGCCCCATCCTCTACTACCATTTTTACACAATTAACATGGCAACAAGAACATTTAATTTTCACTTTAGTCTAACTAGTAATGCAAGATGCCGACATTAATAGACTTGACAACCATGAACTAACCCGTTTCATTTTCTGGTATATGGCTAAATTCCAAATTACCCAATTTATTTATTTCAAGAAGGTTCTAGGCTCTGTTCATTCTCAAGATCCAACTCCCTAAGGTCATAGTTCATAACCTTAGCATTCACTATTTTTCCCATACATACACCATGCATATAATTTTCTACGCAACAATCAAGTATCAACATATTTCCAATGGTAGTTAATACAATACAAAGATTCTAAGGCATAAGCACACTTCGAGACACTAATCATACACCTAAAACCAAGGTATACACACCGATTTGCATTTAAAATATTGTTTTCATAAAATTTTATTTTGAAAATTTTATTTTTGAAAATTTTATTTTTCGAAAATTTTATCAAATTTTATTTGATTTGATTTGATTTGATCCGATTTTTTATTTAATTTAATAAATATATTTTTTTCGAAATTCTATTTTACAATGAATGTTGTTCATTTAGTGACTCAAAGAAAATACCGAGCCGAAAAACCGCCTCGAAAACTGCCTGACGCACGAGCACCTGGGGCCATTCAAGCAGCACGCCCCAGGCGCGCACGCCTGCCGCATCGTGGCAAAGTTCGGCCGTGTCGTGGCCGAGGCCCCTCGTATCGCATACTCCCAAAGCCACTGTGTCGCAGGCGCCCAACACAGATCAGAAGGCAGATTTCGCGCGCTCATGGCCAGGCTCATACGCCATGCCCGCGCCCGCGCATCTCGGGCCTCGTCGATCGGTGGGGCCCCAGCGGTCGTCAGGCGCCGGTCGCGTCAGCCGGCCGTATCGCACAGCACAAGGCTCCCGCACGCCCCACCGTACTAACACTTCGCCACGATACAATTTTTGTATCGTGACACTGCCTTCCCCAGCCTGCAATACCCCTCAAACCTTGCAATACAAATTCTGCCTATTGCACATACGCCACCGCAAACGCACACAATTGTTGTATTGCAATACTATTTCCCAGCAACCCACGCCCATGTTGCAATACAATACCCCACTGCTCACCTACTGCAATACAAACCTAAAGATTGCAATACACAACTACCTTTCACACACGCTTTTGGGAAGGCAAGAGTTCTAAATTTCGTGACCAAAATTTTTTTTTTTAATTATTTATACATATTTCAATTTTTCAAAGAATTTGAAAAATCACTAAAAATCACTAAACATCAATTTTTTTTTTCATTTTCCATAATATTCAAATAAATTTATAAAAATTTATTTATTTTCTCAATTTCCTTCAATTTTTCAATTGTAAAATCTTAGAAAATTATTTTCTCCTCCTCCTAACCAAATAAATTTATAAATTTATTTTCTTTTTCCGCTTTTCCACCGAAAATTTTTCCACTCAAATAAATTTAGAAAAATTTATTTTCTTCCATTTTCTTTCAATTCTCATCCAATAAATTTATAAAAATTTATTTTTCTTCACTTTCAATTCAGTTTTATACACTGCATTCACTCAAAATGTTTTCTATATCTGTGTGCTAATCACCAAGCACACATATATTCCAACAACACACATAAAACATGTCATACACCCCATCATACACACCATCAAATCACACAAAACACATCAACACATGCATGTGGTAGTGTCCTAGTTTGTCCCGTGATTTTCTAGGTAACTTCATACCTAAACCGAACATCGAACCACACCTAAGCAGGATGCTTTTCCTCAACTATGGCCTAAGCCCAAATTCTCAATCTATAGGTTTCCATATACCCATAATACTCCATCAAACCACCTAAAGGGTGATGTTCTTACACGCACAACTCCTGCCGACCCAAATCCTCAAGCCCTAGGTAACGATACCTAACTTATCAACACTAAGCTCTAGGTATTTATAAACCTAGGCTCTGATACCAAGCTGTGACGCCCCAAAACCCGAGGGTCCGTTGACTACCCACAACCCATATCATACAAGTGGGATGCTTCAAGCCACCCGACGCCACTGTAAAATCAGCAGAGTCTCCTTTGTACGGAGCTCTACCTAAATGCAAAATCCTACACCTGTATTTACCCGTCTCCAACAAATTCAATATATGCACACATCACTGGGGCTCCATAAACTAATACTCATAAAACAAATATCACAACTATTCTCCACCATCTCCCAACAATTCAATAGTTTCGATTGGGCACTTTTATACAAACATATATTAACATCTACAAGTCTAATACATGTTATTTCCAAAAACCATCAAAATCATGAACTCGGCTTCTTTTCAAAATGAATTGTCTTCTCACGATCCTCGTGACTTGAAAATATAACTCGAACAGGTGAGCTAAAGCCAAGTAGTGGAATCACCCTAAATGGGTTACTCTCCACCTAAGTGCATATGCAATGCTCCAAAGTAAACACACACTCAAGTAAATACATGATCCTACTTGAATGTCTACATGATCACCCCATGTCACTTAGCCCTACCGACTCACTCACACTCGCTCTAAGCCATGTATGAGAAAATAACTCATTTTCTCAAACAAAACTGCTCTGAATATACCACCAAATATTCTAAGATAAATACGACTACCTCCGAGGTGAATTGGTTGCAGTTTCCAAAACAACTTCATGGTCCTCATCCGAATGATCCGTCAGCCTATCTCCCAACTCCAATTCCTCCATCATCCCGTGGAAATTCTCCTTTCGCAACCATATCCGTTTACAAAATATCTTGTCATGCACTCACACCTAATTCTAGGTTACTCCAAAGGCATAAGTGAAAAATGACATTATGCCATTTTCAAAATCATTTACACAATATGTCAATATGCATATTTTCAATCAACTAAGCAATTACACGCATTTAATTCCAACACATCAAGCATCACTCCAATGTGAGCCTTCACTGAGCAATCATAATCATCTCCACGTAGCTTACAACACAATTTTATTCCATATAATCAGGACTCATGTTAATACTCATTAAGCATTAACCTATTTGATTTTACACCACACTAACTCAAGTCATTCATTTAATACAATTTCATACCAAAAACATACGACATTTGCGCCCATTTCACACAAACCCTGGACTGCTTTTAACAAATCTCCAACCCAAAGAAGGTCGTCCATGGTAGCTCCACTTGTTCAACTCCTAAGCTTCACTTTTAACCGAATTCCATACCCATTTCCTGGGCCTTATAAACACCAAAGCATAATTTATTCAATAAATTATCACACAAGAACCCATAAAGAGTCCTGTAATAAAGGCCTTGCATTGCCTACACCCATCCCAAAAATTTAACACTCCCTGGGCCCCATGCTGGGATTCGATCAAACGACCCTCAGCCGCCAAACCAACTCTAAACATTACAAAACACTTAAATAAAAGCCAGAAACAAGAGACGAAAACCCCTACCTTCGAGAGTTTGTCAAAACTCCCAAAACCGGAGTCCACGTCATTGGCTCTCGCCGCTAAGTAACAGCTCTTCCCTTCGATCACTGGAACGATCCAACTATTTGATCGCTTCGGATCTTGTATATTTTCAGACACTCCTCTCTCTAAACCAAACCTGCCTCACTGCCAGAAAAACAAGTTCTCTCCCCCGCATCGTTTTTGTTTTATTATTTAAGATGAAATTACTGCTCACTAATTCATTATTTAAATAATTCTGCTCTTTCATAAAACGACTTTGGTCTCTTTACTGTATCAGATATCTCTAAGACTACCTCGCCATCCTTCAACATTTCCTCTCTACTCATACCACTTACTGCATACGAGTACACGCGAGATGCGCATTTCGCCGCATCGAAAATCGCTTTTACAAAGACTAATCGCGATGCCTCGAAAAACGTGTCGACCCGACCGTCCCCTAAATTACAAAATTTCCACGTGCTAACTAGATTTTGCAGACTATCCCAACGATACCATCCGCTTCTTCATCCGAGATCTAGAGTAATTAATTACTTGACAACCTAATTGAGCAATTTTGTAAATCGAAATTACGATTCGCCATTTTTCCAAAATTGAATTTCTCAAGTCTTACAGACTCTGGTTTTAGCGCTACGCAGTGTGGTATCAAATATATTTTTCAAATCATTTAAATGACACAAAGATTAATTTTTTCTTTTTTATTTAATATTAATTATCTCTTAATTATTCTGAAATATCCCTTCAAATTGTCTAAGTAATTTATCCTAAGCTATCTTTTGAATTAAATTATTGAATTTAGAAGGACAACCATATATAGATTTTAGAAACATCCAACTTAGAAGCCAAAATTGAATTGTGTACATGGATCAACACCAAGTGAATATCGCGTCACATAAAATTATGGATATTGATTTTATAGTCAAAATTTTATTTGATTTTTGTAATTAGTTATGATATGTTTCTTGAATTACTTGATTATGTTATGAAGCATGAATTTTTGGCACTTTTTCTCTATTTTCTTTCTGCAATATGATACAAATTTTGAAACTATTAACTTCAATGTAAGTTACAGGGCACAAAAGGAGTATCGTGATTAAAATATAAATAGATAAACCAAATAAATTTTGTAAAACAAATTTTTGTTAGAAAGAAAATTAGGCAAATACAGATATTAAATGGATCTTAAAAATACCATTTAATGTTCATAGACTTTAGATGGCTCAGAATCTACCCATATATATATTGACTCTCGGTGAGATGTGTGCTTCTTTTGTTTCTTTCCTTAAATTGATTTTGTGTTGTTTTAGTAAAATAATTTAATTTCTAACATTTTAGAAACGTATCATCATAATTTAGTAAATGGTATTAGTTACCATAAGTGTTTGAAGTTTGATGGTTTTTGCTGATTGATGCTTTTATTTTTTGTAGTATTTTGTTCTTATAAGGACTCGAGGTTGGTACCTCCCGTATACCTATCCCCTTTACCTAATGGCTTAACGACAGCATGACATGTTACGGGATAAGGTGCATTAATGCACATGATGTTTAACCATATGTCCAACTTGGCTATTAAACTTCGCGTCAAATATCACTTCATAAAAGTTTGTTATTAAGCCCAAATATGTTCTATCGTCACGGAATGAATGGGACGCGAACTGAAAATCAACGTCAATACACGCTACACCCATCAACGGCGTGAGACGTCATCAAATTATGTCATAAGTGGGTGACACGTTGACATTAGACACCGTATATTCCGTTCACTGTGATGATAGACCATATTTGAGATACTTAACAAATATTGTGATAACATTGATCAAAATTTTTTAAGCGCTAAGCTGTATATACGATCAAATATAAGGTATGTGTGTGCCCCATCCCTGATGTCTCAAGTCACTTAATTACCTTCAATTAAATTACATGAAACATGAATTTTAGTACTTGATTTGCTCTGAAGTCACATGTCATACATTTGTTAAGGTAAAATAACACATGAATTGTTTTCCTATAAAACCTAATATGAAAATTTGGAATTACATTTCTTAATATAAGTTATGGGCTGGGAATTAGTGTAAATAATGAATAAGTACTAAATATGATTTATAAGATACTTCTTTATGTAGTTTTAATTTTAATTCATGTTTGTAAAATTAATTTTATTTAACCCCTCATGCACATTCCACTTTTAATTTTTATAGTTGAGATTAATAGTAAATATTTTTAGTTATGGGATATCTTTCACTTGATTTTTAAGATCTCTTAAATTTTTTAGATTTTAAATTTTATTAAGTAGTTAATGATTTATAAATGACTACATAATATTTAAAACTCTATTGCATTTCATTTTTTTATAAATGAATTTATTTTATTATTATTTTATTACATAATTTTGTTTAGGGATGGTTGCTTGCATTATCATATAATTATGTTAGAGATAAATCTTAAAGGTATGATTACTCGGGTTTTTTGGGTTATTAAAGTTAAAAAAATTATGAAGTAAAAAAAGTTAAATATTTATTGATTAGAACTGTGGTGTAATCGAAATGATACAAGAGTCAAGTTCGAACTTGACTTCAGATTAAAATTCAAAGTTTGAACTCCATCTTAACTCGATCGTTTATTTTTAAGATTTTTGAAACTCGACTTGAAAAATAATTATACTCGTGAGCTACTCAAACTCGACTCGACAAAGCTCAAGTTAATTAAAAATTAATAAATAATTATATTTGAACTCCATAGATGTCGACTTTATTAATAAAATAGTAAAGCTAGATTAAGCTCGCGAGAAGTTTGAGTCAGATATTATAATACTCGAACTTGACTCGACAAGATACTCGAGCAACTAGAGCTCGAGCTTGACTTGATTAACTCCAAGTCACCCGATTCTAGAGTCCAAGCCTGAGTAACCTGGCCAAATAGCTTGACTCATTTACACCCTAATTAGAACTAGAGGGAAACATCTAGACAATTTCTAGAACATGAACCTTCCACCCTGGCCGTATAGAATTGATATGATTATAAATTTGGATGTTGTTTGTCAATATGAGTCCTAGATGGAAGGATTTAAAACTGCTGCCTTCATTACCATTTCTTTGAATGAAATTTGATGAAAAAAATTTATAGAAATTTTATGTTTCCTAACCCTTTAAAAAGGAAATTTAATGAAAATTTAGTGGAAATTTCATGTTTCTTTCTCTAGTAAGATTAAAGATTTTTCTGGAAATTTTTTAGTTTCCTTACACCTTGAAGGGGAATTTCAAGAGAATTTTGTGAAACTTCTTATCCCTTTCTCTACATATTATATTTTCAACATATAGTTATATTATGCCCATTACCTTGAAGTAAAAGTAGAGTTGCTAAATTAGTCAATCCAACCCATTTCAGATTATAGGTCAAAATTGCCTGGCCTTATCTTTAAACTCCATTTTTATTCGGTCTAGTTTTTAGTTAATCAATCCAACCTTTGCGAGTTGCGGTTCAAATGGGCTTTACCTTTTAAAATGCCAAAAAAAAAAGTTTACAAATTTTATCACTTTTCTAATAAAAATATACAATATATAAGTATTTAATAATAATTAATATATAAAATGATTGAGTCTAAATAATATGATAATAATAAACAAACTTAAACAAATAAATAATAATATAACACTATTATAACCAAAGTTCTAAACTAACTCGCTAACTACTACCAAAATAATAAAATAACAATTAAAGAACATTAAAAAAATAAATCAAAACTATCAAATGAAATCCCTCATGTCTCTAATATCCATCCTTATTATCTTTGATAATAACATTTGACTCCACATTAGAAATGTTAAAATATGTTGTGTTTGATTTTAAAATAAAAGTCTAATCTTTTTAAATATTCAAATAAAATATATTATTTAATTTTTTATTTTTTAAAATTTTTATTAGTTGTAGACCATATTTAATATTTTGTTATCCATTTAAAATAAATAAGGACATAACGTGAAATAATATTTTTTAGAAATTAAGACATGGAAGTCAGCCCCATGGGACCAATCCATTTAACCTAATTTTTAAAGGTTTTGTTTGTAAAATTTATGATCAGACCCATTTTAGCTTGTAGCCCATTTGGGTCTTAGCTATAAGTGCCGGTTGTAAAAGTAAAATGTAGAAATGTAAAGGAAAGCTTCAAGAGTGGGGTTAATGGTAATGATTTAGGTGGGGTCTTGGCTCATGTGAACGCACCATAAATCAAGGCTGAATTGAGTACAGCCAATGAGGAATAATTGACCAAGGAAAAGAAAGAAAGAAAGACATTCTCACTACCGACATCTTCAAATTTTCAATAAGGCCAACAATATCCCCAAAGAGTCAAAGACATTTCTTTTGTTAGTTTTTATTTATATTTTTTTTCTTCAAAATTCTACTACCAGTTTGAACTTTATTTGATAATATTATTATTGGATAAGGACTCCACGACGGTCATCATATCTACTCGCTGCAGAAGATCTAACATTTAAATGTGAAAGATTTTGAAAGAGAGAGGTAGAGCTTCCCTAATTTCCAAATTTTCATAATATAAATAATTTACTATACTATAATTAAAGCCATGAATAGAATAAAAATATAAATTCTCTAAACAAAAGCATTTAATTTTATAAATGATAAATAAAGAAATAATTATTTAGAATTTATTTTTTCACAACTAAACACTTTAGTTATAGTGTGTAATAACCTGTCCCATAATTATTTGGAATTTATTTTTACAACTAAACACTTTAGTTATAAGAAAAAGAAAATATATTTATCACTCTAAATTATGATCAAATGACGATATTAAAGTCGACGACCTTAAATGCAAACCCCGAGAAAATCCTAATTTTCTCGAGAAGCGTAAATTGAGAATTTCATCAAAATCCCGAAATTTTCTAGATCCCACGATGAAACTGACTTCACCATTAGGACCGCCTTATAAATCTAAATTACCACGCAATTTCACAATTCCAGACAACTAATTTCACGCCGAGGCAACGAGATAGCCGCGACACTGGACACACTGAAACTACCACAAGGTGCCACGCGGTCAAAGGGTAGACCAACAAACGCGAGAGCCAAGTACGCCTAACGCGATATACGACATTCCCTAATCACTGAATCCAAAAGAGCAGAAGTATGATAAAATCCAACCAACCAAATTCGGCTGATAGTCGATGGTGACAAAGGTAGGGACAAAGGGGATTAAACGAAAATAAAGCATATCTCCTTCTCAATTTTTCGCTCTCAGATGCGCAGCGGAGTGGTAAACAAATTTTGTATAGAGAAAATCCAACTTCTCTCTAGATTTCCCTACTGCCGACCGCTCTGCTCATCGAGCCATATGCAAAGCTTGCTCTACGCCGTACGCATACGTAATAATCGATTTTGGTGGATTTTGGCAATTTGTTTTGCTTTATGGTGAGAAAGTACATGAATTATTTTCCTTTAAAATATAAGACAAAATTTTAAATTACAACTTTATATATAAGTCATGGCCACATGAGTAATGCCACGATTAAAATATAAGTGACACTAAATAAATTTTATAAAATATATATATTTTTTTTGAAAAATAAATTTTATTAGAATTAGCGAAAAAGAAGTGTCCAGCCAACTTTGGTTACGGTTATATGTTCCATAAGTTTTGAGTGTGGTATCTGCTATTTTCAAATCATTTAAATGACATTGCATTAATTTTTCTCTTTTTTTTATTTAATATTAATTATCTATTCTTAATTATTCTGAAATATCCCTTTCTTCAAATTGTCTAAGTACTTATCCTAAGCTATCTTTGAATTAAATTATTGAATTTAGAAGGACAAATCCATATATAGATTTTAGAAACATCCAACTTAGAAGCCAAAATTGAATTGTGTACATGGATCAACACCAAGTGAATATCGCGTCACATAAAATTATGGATATTGATTTTATAGTCAAAATTTTATTTGATTTTTTTAATTAGTTATGATATGTTTCTTGAATTACTTGATTATGTTATGAAGCATGAATTTTTGGTACTTTTTCTCTATTTTCTTTCAAAATATGATACAAAATTTTGAAACTACAACTTTCAATGTAAGTTACAGGGCACAAGAGGAGTACCGTGATTAAAATATAAATAGATAAACCAAATAAATTTTGTAAAACAAATTTTTGTTAGAAAGAAAATTAGGCAATACGTATATTAAAAATGGACTCTTAAAATACCATTTAATGTTCATAGACTTTAGATGGGCTTAGAATCTACCCATATATATATTGACTCTCGGTGAGATGTGTGCTTCTTTTGTTTCTTTCCTTGAATTGATTTTGTGCTGTTTTAGTAAAATAATTTAATTTCTAACATTTTAGAAACGTATCATCATAATTTAGTAAATGGTATTAGTTACCATAAGTGTTTGAAGTTTGATGGTTTTTGTTGGTTTATGCTTTTATTTTTTGTAGTATTTTGTTCTTATAAAGACCTCGAGGTTACCTCCCGTATACCTATCCCCTTACCTAATGGCTTAACGACAACATGACATGTTACGACAGGTGTATTATCGCACATGATAAAGTTTAACTATACGTCTAACTCGCTATTAAAACTTTTTGCGCCTAATATCGCTTCTTATAAAGTTTTGTTAAGTCAATACGCTCTATCGCCGATGGAGGTAAATATATGGGCAACGGGCATCCAACGCCAACAGAAAATACCCATCAACAATGAGATATCATCAAATTATGTCATAAGTGGGTGACACGTTAACGACATTAGACACTCAGATATCTGCTCACTCACACGATAGGATCATATTTGAGCTACGAACAAACATTATTGAAAAATTCTAAGGGCTACAAATATATGATCAAACATAAGGGGCAATGCCAGGTAATTGTGTTAATTCAGAAATTTCACCGATTAAGGCGAAAATCGCACTTTGCCATACAAAATTATACTCTTAAGTAAAAACCGTGAATAATTCTCTAGATCTCGATGACAAAACGGATTTCATCGTTTAATCGCCTCGAAATCTAATTTAGCACGCAGAAATTTCGGCCGACCTCGAGACGCTTGAGCTCCGCGACATTTTCGATGCGATCGCGCCGTGCCGTAAAACGATTTTCGACGCGACGAAAGTCACATATAAAGACGCACTACGTAATTAAGGGGCAGACAAAGCAGTAACTACGAAAACGACGCCGCGCTTGGGCATCGGATTATCAACCGTAAGAGGACACAGTTACTTTATCGCTAAACGGCGAAAGTTCAAATTAAAATACCGCTTCTTCTCCTTAAATGAACCAAGGCAAAAAACGTGAAGAACCAGATTTTCGTGCAGTAGCCATTTTTGAGAGAGTTTTAGAGAGAGAGAGAACTTCTCTCTAGAAATACACACAAGATCCAAATCGCCTACGGCCGGC
Source organism: Tetrastigma voinierianum (assembly GCA_016808115.1). Classification (NCBI taxonomy): domain Eukaryota; kingdom Viridiplantae; phylum Streptophyta; class Magnoliopsida; order Vitales; family Vitaceae; genus Tetrastigma; species Tetrastigma voinierianum. Next base: position 211,234 of record JAEQBH010003604.1, read on the forward strand.
GGTATGAAAACGTTTCTACGCGGAGCAAAGCAGCGCCAGGACCTCGGGTTCAGAGTTTTTGACAAACTCCAAGAGGTAGGATTTTCTCCCTACTTGGGTTTTATTCCCATTTTTGTGATTTCTTCGAATGTTTGAGTCGATCGAGGCTAATAAATGCTTGACGGCTCAAACTCGGACACTAATATAAAAATTCAGATAAGATGGAGCAGCCCATGACTGCTCCATGACTAATGATGGTGTAAAATGGTATGCTTTGGTAAAGTTAAGGTATTGATTGGATTTGAGGCCTATGTGGTCGCGAAACGCGGGTTCATATTGGCGACCCGATGATTTATTTAGTGTTTGGAACAAGAACCCGTGGTTTTACCGCTCCTGTGGAATAGTGACCAAACGTATTTTCGAAAATATGTGGCGTTTAAGTTGGCAATTCGAATCGACCCGCCAGTATGCTCAAGACAAATGCCGGTAGCTAATTTTGATGCTGAAATGATAATTACATAACATGTTCTTGTGTGATTTAATTCTTATGCGAAAGATATTCATGTTTATATATTTGCATGTGATTAATTAGACAAACTAGCACATGTATTCCATATGCACTGAACATCCTAGACCATAGGAGTTGGGTGCATGAGATGAGTATAGAGAAATGGTTCTGAGGGCAGTCTAAAAATATTAATTACTCCGAGGGTACCACAAATCAAAATATCAACGAGCTTTACCATTGATATTCATCTGAGGCAGTCCACAAACAGTGAACATACCAATCGCCTGAGCGCCAATTGATATATATATCGCGAGGTCGGGCCCACCAATACGTCATAAATTCCTCATAGCATACTTATAGGGCGAGGTGAGAGAGTCTGAGGACCCCGATCCGGTCAGTCACGTAGACAGCCTGCGCAGGGACACATTTCAAAGCCACGTTGCTACTCGGTCACAAGATCGCACTTAGGTGCAGAGTAGCCCATTTGTGGGCGATTCTCCTACTTGAGCTTTAGCTCACCCCGTCATGATCCTTTTACAAGTGCATAGAGCGTGCGAGGAGACCATTGGCCCTAGAGACTCGAGGGTTCTCAAGAAAGCCGGATGTGGCTTTGATGATGTATACATGTATTAGAATTCTCTAATTTTGATATGTGCTGTATAAGAGTAATTTATTGAACTCTGTAACTATGAGACATGGTCGATATGTTTTACGGATATCATGGGGCGTGGGCCTGCGAGGCCGTTTATCCATACTTGTATATATCGGACTGCTTGGGGATGCGATACGCAGATTAGACTGGGCAGGCTCTCCCCTTACAAAGGAGAGACTCCGCCTTATTTTCTAAAGTGGCGTTTCGTAACCGACCCCCCACTCGCATTCGTGGGTTAACGGAAGTCAATGGACCCCGCTTCGGGGGCGCCAAAGACTTCATCCCCGACATGTTTCTAAGTCACTAATGTCTTCATCTGAATGATGAAGCATGAATTTTAGTAATTTGATTTGCTCTAAGTCACATGTCATCATACATTTGTTAAGGTAAAATAACACATGAATCTGCTTTTCCTATAAAACCTAATATGAAAATTTGGAATTACATTTTAACATAAGTTATGGGTCGGGAATGTGACGCCCCAATTCCGGGGTCCTGACTAAATTCACAACCCGACTTAATACCCGCGGAATGCTCGGTGACCCTAAGATTTTCACGAAAATCCGCGTAGTCTCCTTTGTAACGGAGCTCTACCCAAATACAAACCCGCATATACCCGTCCTAAACATTAATATAACAATAACATGAGTAAAACAACCATCAGCCTAGCGAACAATACTCATAAAACATATATCCAACTATATCCAATAGTTTCAAGAGTTCAAATTTTTTACTTATACAACACATATATTAAAATTAGAGAATTCTAATACATGTCATACATCATAAACTGCTAGATATTGTCCCGCTTTCTTCTAAAGCTCAATCTCTAGGGATGAGCTGCCTCCTCGTGCACTCCCGCACTCCGGTAAAATAATATCCCCGGACAAAGGTGAGTTAATGCTTTGCAAAGGAATCACCCTAAGTGGGCTACTCCACCACCTAAGTGCACATGCAATGCTCCAAAGTAAACACACATTCAAGCAAATGCATGATCCTACCCGAATGTCAACCCACCATTTCATACCCCGGAGTCCTCATCGATTCCCTCACACTCGCCTAAGCCTCGCTGTATGAGAATTATTATGTTTATTCAGGATAACCCTTCGATATATATATATATATCAATCGTCGCTCCGACGTGCATTGATATTATTTATGAACTAACTGATGTTTATCAATCGCCGCCTCCGACGTATCGATATATTTTTTAAGATGGACTACCCTCCTCGTTGAGTACCCATTAATTCCTTCGCGACTCCCTCGTACCTTCGTGTGGGAGCCTACCATAGCACTCAAGTACGCTGTGTCCTAACTCGGTCTTTTCTTTTCGCCTCCGTGAGAGCTCGAACCCACGACCCAAAGGGATTCTTATAGAAGTGGGGAGCACTCATCACTAACCGAGCTACTGCTGAAGGACTCTAATCCTGATTAACCTTTGCTACGAACCCGAGGGGGACCTCCCGCACTCCAATGGATATATAGAAACTTTTTCCTTAAAATGCTAAACAAAATTCATGGAGCTCGAACCCCTTTACAATCCTTAACATATCTTTAGTAACAATGCGGAAGCTAAGTGATAAATTTTTTTTTTTCTTCTTTTCAAACACTTAGATTTTCTTAAAATTGGTCGAGCTTTCCTCTGCTTTTTCTGACTTTCCAAATTTACAAAAAACTCAAGTAAACATTTAAAAACACTTCTAATCTTTCAATCCTCAACTTCTCAATCCTCTGTCTTAGACCCATTCACAACCCAACCAAACATAACAGATATATTATAATATTTCAGATTCATTTCAAACACCAAATATTCCAAACTTTCTTTAATTCCATGCATTTTTTTCGTGATCGGGCTTTGACTAAGCCGACCGCCACGACCTCATCCAACGAGAATCAAAGCCCACGTAGTTCCTTTTTCAAAATATATCCATATATGCATATATACATGACAAAGTATTCGACATATAAAATATGCAAACTATTTCATACAATGCAAATACATGCTGCCTCTCGATGGCTCAATCCACTCCGCACAGAGGTACTCACCTACGCACCGTCTCGGTCCCGAAAATATTTTGGAAACATATGAAAATGAGCCAAAGTGTTCCAAAGGAGTGTACATTTCAATAAAATAACATTTTCAAGAGATATATCAAAGAATACACTATACAATTAAAACTCACCCATGCCCCTAAACTTTCTTCTCTTATAATAACACTTCCCTCAGGAAGGGAATGGGCACACCAAAACTAGACATTTTTTATGCCTTTAAACTTTCTTTCTTTCTTTCTCTTTCTTTCTTCTTCTTTCTTCTTTCCATTAACCTAGGAATAAAACAGACACAACGCTTTCCGGCATCGATTTTAGGACAATACATTCCAAATATAACTACCACAATAAGGAGAATCACGCTTATTGGTTCCTGGTACTATAGCACCTTATCACGTGTAAGGATATTACCTGCACACCTAATTCTCCCCGCTAAGAATCATAATCCTTACCCTCTAAATCCTTACACGCCTTGGGCATTCTCGCCCGATATCACTATAATACCATACTGGGTTAGGGTAACCATCACAAGAAAACATTTATCAAAAATACATTTATAAATCATTTAAATCCTTTACTTTATCATGGAAACTATGATATATATATATATTTAAATCAGAATAATCATTCCTATAGAAACAGATAGTGACATGATATCAGAGGCAGATAAGAAAGACCAAGTGTCATCAGAAGATTTTGCATTTAAATTAGGAAATTATAAATTCTTGGAACCCTAATTTGGTACTTAAACAAGGGTATAATTGTCATTTAAATAAAAATGATAATGTAAAGATAATTAAGCTTAGAGACATTATATGAGAATTTCAAAAGTTTGATTCGCAATTACGAAATATAGCGAAAGCATAATTAATTTTGAAGCTTAGCAGAATTAATAATGACCGCTTAATTTTTCAAGTGGTTTAAAATTCTCTAGATCTTGATGACAAACCCGACTGCGCCGCTGTTCGTCTCACGAAATCTGTTTAATTCCAGTGAAAGTTCTCAACCCGAGATACTTCCTGAATATTTTATTTAATTTCAGTAACTGCCAAGAGCGAAACTTAAACCCGGATTTTAGAAAAATCAAAATCGCAAGATATGTTAATATTCTACTTAGGATAAATAAAATCAAACCCACAAAATAAATTATTTTTGTTCTTAAACTGACAGAAAGAGGTTAAAAGCTAATGGTCCCACTTAAAAAAAAAAAAAAAAACAAAAAAAATAAAAGATAAAACAAACAAAATAAAAGAGAATAACAAACAATAAATGGAGGCTGACTGACGAGTTAACTGGGGAGGAGAGAGAAAAAAATTTTCTTTTGTTTCTTTCTCAGATTTACTTAGTAATCCAATCACTGATTGGCTTCGGGATAAACACTTAAAAGCGTCACACACGAGTACTGACAATGAAGATTTAAACACTGTTTTTACCTAGAATTCTGTGTAAATACTTAAAAACCCAAATTTTAGTTTTCCTCGTGATCTACGTCATTCTAAATACGACCTTTTCTGACCAAAGCTTAAAGCTACTCTATCGCGACGAGAAATGCATGCGACACTCCTCAAAATCTTGGCTTTTTGTCAAACTTAAAGACAAATTCTTCATCAGATTATTTTCCTCGAGCCAAAAGCGCCATATATAATGGCTCTCTATTCTTAGAGCCATAAATTCAAATTCCAAAATTTTTAGACCGAGTTTATAATTTTTATAAATTAGAAATTGAACTATTTCACAAATCCGGCCGAATTCTCGGATCAAGTTCGACGCTTTGATTAAAATTTCGTAAGATTTTATTCAACAAGTCCGATTGCACTTTCGTAATGAAATGTTTTCGGGTGTTTTTAATTATATGGAAGTCAGCTGATCTGAATCCTAGCCGTATCTTGTGAATGGCGTTTAGGCGTATGTTCCCGAAAATTTTAATTGTATGAAAGTGTGCAAATTAACTGGATTTGTGTGACGTGTGTGGGGAAATAATACGTCGAGTGTGTAAATTCAAAAGCAAAGCGGGAAAGTTGTGGGCGTCTTCGAGTTTAATAATGAGGTGATCATTACAAGTTCGTTTTAGATCTTAGTGTATTATTATTATTATTACGATTCAACTTTTCTATTTGGTATTCGTGGTTTTGAGTTAACCCAGTTTTGAAGCAACAAATGTTTAGAAAAGCAACGAATGGTTTAGGATTAAACCATTTTTTGAAAAGCAACATTGGTTTTAAATCGTAAAACCATAAATAAGTAAATGACAAATAGTTTTGAGTTACTTGAATTTTGAAAGAAATAAGTAAATGGTTTCTAAATTGTAAACCATCTTTAAGCAACAGTAAGTAATTGGTTTTGAATAATTAAATAATTTTTTAATGACAAACAAATGGTTTAAATTGTAAGCCAATTTTAAAATGTGACGAGCAAATAATGTTTGTGAAAAACGGTATTTATACAGTTCTAGCGAGAAAAGCCCAGGTCGGAGGTATTCAGTGCGTGCCCGGTGGTGTTAGGATCTCATCTGTCACGTTTGGTTTTGCACGAATTACGACCGGCGATAGAGGACATCGTCGTGCGTTAAAGGAGCCAGTGGCGCGTGCGAGGGATATATAAGGTTATGGTCTCTAGCCAAGTTATGGTGATGGCGACCAGAGGTCGATTCACCATATTCAGGAAAAGGTGATGCGGACCAGAGTCAGCTTGTGAAACCGCGATTTGCGAAACCGTGTTATTTAAAGTCTGATAAGCAAAATAGGCCTCCGAGTGGTTGATGTTTATGAGCATAATATCAGTTTGAAAAATCAATGAATTGGTTCGGTCGCGAGGCTTAGGAGAGTTTTAAAATGACGGTTGAGCGGCTCGTTTAGATTTCAAAGCGATCGGTTGAGCGAAACTCGGGTGGGATTTTAAAGCAAGCGGTTGAGCAGGGCTAAAGTTTTATTTTCAAAGAATGCGGTTGGGCTTGGGCTCCGTTTTTATGAAAAGTTTTTGAGAAGCTTAAAAATGAGTTTGTGAAAGGTTTTGAAAACACTGAAACAAGATAAAGAAATGAAGCCAAAGAAATTTGAAGTTTTATAAACTTAGCTTAATGAAATAGAGTTTTATAAACGCAAGAAAAGCCAAGCAAAGCAGCCAACGAATTTATAAACTTTTAAAAGCGTAGTATTAAAAGTTTTGTAAACTTTTAAAAGCAAGCAATCTGAAAGTTTAGAAAGCTTTAAAGTGCTTGGCAAGACTTAAAATATCTTGTAAAGAGAGTTTCTGATTTTGAGATATTTTGAAAAAATAGCGTTTTATAAGCATCTGTTCCCATTTATTCGTTTAGCTCATTATTTTGTATTTTAAAAGTATTTTGAATGCAATCTGAGGTATTTGGGCATGTAGGGTTTGTCACGACGTTATCTGATCTTTGTTAGTAAGAATATTAAGTAAGAAAATCTTTGAATATGTATAATAAGACATGTATATCACCTTATGAGTAGTTTTGTGAGAATGTGTTGGTATCTTTGGTTGCTTAGTATTTGGATATAGTGTAAATTGGATGTATCTGGATTTGGGACATATCTATATACGGCTATTGATATTATCTTCTTAGAAATTTTATAAAATCGTAAGTTTAGAAAAGAAGAATTTTTATAGGAGGTTTGGCATGATAAACCCCGATTCACGAGGAGTTTAGTCGTTGAAGTCGCGTCAGTTTACGTGATGGTAGGCACGCCGCCTTTGGAAGGAGTAAGGGGTGTGTCGGGTGGTATCGAGCATAAGTGCGGCAGCCATGCATGTTCGACTTGGAAATACGTACATATCAAGTGATTCAAAGTATTAAGCAGGTTGATATTTTTGTAATTACATTATCGGGAAGGGGCATCAGAGGTGGATCTAGGAGAGTAGTTCGGCGATTAATACGGGCGTCACGAAGTGCACACGAAGGGATGAGCACGTAGTAGGTTCCTGCTTTGCATCTATGAATCGACCTCTGATGCGGTCGAATTTGGACCATGTCTAGCACCACCAGAAGATGCTCAAGTGCCCGGAATTGTTCTGGCGGAAATGATGGCCGCAGTTGCACTGGAATAATGTAATAGCGAGCAGGCAATGATGTGACCTCCGCAGCCACCCTAGAGAGGTTATGGAAGAGCCCAGGAGGTCAATAGAGTAAAGCGGCGCCAAGCCATATGGCCAGCCGTGGTGATCGAAGCGGCTGAGTTATGGGCTGACAGAGTAAATAAGTTTGCGGAGTTATGGGTACATGAATGAAGGCCAAAAGTGCTTGTTTAGGTTTTACGATGGAAGGCAGGCTGGGAGATTGGTGGGGCGTAGTGGAAGGAGGTATCTAATGGCATATCATGGGACGATTTCAACAAGAGTTCAACGATAGGTTCTTTCCTGAAGTCTTGAGATTCGAAAATTGAGGTTAACTTCGAGGGTTAAACAGAAAAGCATCATGATGTGGATTATGAGAAAGGAGTTAAGGCTAGTTAAGATTGGTTCCATATATTCAAGGCGATGAAGCCATGAAGTGCAAAAGTTTTAAATGGGATCTGACAGGATGTCAGGAATTCATTGTCTGTGGTTCCTCAGAATAGATTTGGGGACTTAGTTGAGGCAGCTCTGAGAGTTGAGCAAAGTACGACGGCTATGTATCGGGTAGACGAAAGGAAGAGGTGCTGCCGGGCACTTCCCGATGGAGCTCTGGACAGTGCGGTAGAAGAGGAACAGGGTGGGGTTCTGGTAGGGGTGCGGTGGGAGCTACCTGCAGTCGGGGGATCGGTGAGGCCCTCGGTTGCTAGGTGCTTGAGTCTTCCTCCGTATGTCATATGTGTCGGAGGCGACACCGTGGGGGTATGAGATTCCAGTGAATTGTTTCGGGTTGTGGCGGGAAGGCCATTTATTAGGGTGTCCTCGGTGATTGGTGCGAAACATGTTAGCCGGTCTTTGCTGCCCGGTGCAAATTAGCACACGGTCGTCGGGAGGAGGTGTGCAGCGAGAGGGCGACACGGCCCGCGGGTAGAATTGGCGGAATGGTAGAGTGAAGCGGTGCCCGAGTGGGACGAGGAGACTCGCTGAGGCGGGTATATCTTTGTGACCCGGCCCGAGATGCGGATGCGACTCGGATGTGGATTCTTGGTATTATTTCTATCCTTGATCATGATTAGCGCCATTAGTGGACCCGGGGCCACACATTCATTTGCATCCGGGCCTTTCTTAGATCGGCTTCGGATAGAGACCCGGCCATTAGAGATTAGTATGAGGAGTTTCCCTTCGGTGATCAGTTGATACCGGGCCAGGTGGTCGGAGATAGTAGAGTTCTGATTGAGACGGGAGTTCCCAGTGGATCTTGTAGACCTTGATATGAGATTTAGTGTGGTTCTCGGCATGGATTGGCTATCTCGCCATAGAGCCACATTAGATTGTTATAAAGGAAGTAAAGTTACTGTTTGAAATTGAGATTCCAGCAGAATATCTTAGTCTTATATTCCGATGCATGATCTCTGCCATGACATTGTGAGAGAATCTTTGCGTAAGGAGTTGTCGGGGTTATCTAGCTTATGTGGTGGAAGCGGGAAAGGAGGACTACGGTGGATGAGATTCCGGTTGATAGAGAGTTCCCGGATGTATTCCCGGATGATATTGCGAGTTACCTCCAGAAGAAGGAGTGGAGTTCTATTGATTTGATCCCCAAGGTGACTGTTTCCGTTCTCATATAGGATGGCTCTACTTGATTGAAGAACTTTGAATTCCGAGTTAGAAGAATTGTTAAGTAAAGGGATTCATTCGATGAGCATATCCACAGTAGAGACTCAGGATTCTCTTCGTGAAAAAGAAAGATGGGAGTTTGAAATTTGTGTATAGATTCTGAGCGGTGAGCAAGGTCTGCGTCCGCCAATCAGTATCCACTCCCTGGATCGATGAGTTATTCGATCGGCTCAGGGAGTCCCAGTGTACTCAGATAGATTTGAGGTCGGGGTATCATCGGTTGAGGTGCGGGAGGGTGATGTTCCTAAGGCGCATTGAGGACCTGGCTACGGACATTATGAGTTTACAGTGATGCCGTTTGGCTTGACTAATGCTCCGGCCGTTTATGGATTTGATGAGCGGAGTATTCAGTAGGTATTTGGATAAGTTCGTCATAGTCTTTATTGATGATATCTGAGGTACTCATTAGACAGTTCAGGAAGGAACATTGAGTGTGAGGTTGTGTTGCGGACCTGGGGAGAAAGACGATTGTATGCGAGTTGAGCAAGTATCGGTTTTGGCTCACGGCTGAGGTGGCATTCCTTGGTCATGTAATTTCGGCGGAGGGGGTAGTGTGGATCCCCGAGAAAATAGAAGCGTGGTAAATTGGAAACCACGAAGAATGTGTCGGAGGTCGGAAGCTTCCTTGGTTTTAGCGGGGTATTCTGGGAGTTTGTTGAGGAGTTCTCGAATGCGTACTTGACCAAGCGACGAGAAAGATATTAAGTATGATTGGGTAGAAACTGTCGACGAGTTTTGAGGGTTGAAAGATAAGATTGACTTCGACTCCGGGTTAGCTTTACCCGATGGAAGAGATGGATTTGTAGTTTATAGTGATGCTTCCGAGCTGAGGCCTTGGTTGTGTTTTGATGCGGAATGATGCAGGTGAGTTGCATATGCCTCCTAGGCAATTTAAGAAGCATGAGGAGGAATTGCAGGCCTACGACTTAGAGCTTCTTGACGATCGTGTTTACCTTGAAAATATGGAGACATTATTTATGGTGTTCCTTTGGATCTTCTGAATCCATAAAGTCTTAAATATATTTGCAAAAATTAACAGAGCCAAATAGATGGCTTGGGGTTGATTAGGACCTCATTTATCTTTATCAGGTACCATCGGTAATGTCGTATGAGATGCCTTGAGTAGGCGACCCGAGAGAGTTCTTTGTCTCACATGAGATCGGGTTATCTTCCAGCATTGGTGGATCACGGGAGCTTTAGGGGTGATATTGGAGGGTTGAGTTACGGGCGCACATTGGCCACGTTTCGTATTTAGACCACTCCTGGTGGGAGCAGTTCTAGCGAGGGCGTCGCGGGGATCACGGATGGTGGCAAAGAAATAGAAAAAAGAAAGGAAAGACGAGTTTCGGATTAAGGATAATGGCATGATGGTGAAAGGACGGAGAGTGTGTGTGCTAGAGTATGGCGGCGAAAGAGAGAAATTATGGAAGAAGCACATTCATGCGTGTGCTGTAAATCCCGGGTAGTACCAAGATGTACGGGACTTTGAGGCATTCGCGGTGGAATGGGATGAAGAAAGAGATTGCAAGTTTCGTCTCCGGATGTACAGCTTTGTCGTGGTGAAGCGAGAGCATCAGGCCGTAGGAAGACCAGGTCCTCCACTACATTCGGTGTAAGAAATGGAGAAGATCACTATGGATTTTGTAGCCGGGTCTTCCACGGACTCGGAAATTGACATGATGCGATATGGGTGATAGTTGATCGATTGTGAAGTGCGCTCATTTTACGCGGTTAATGTTGAGGATTCTACGGAAAAGTTGGCGGGTTGTATGTGGATGAGATAGTGAGACTTCATGGGATTCCAGGTGTCGATAGTATCAGATCCTAGACCCCGGAGTTCACATCTGGAGTTTTGGCTTTGGATTTGCAAACAGCTTTAGGTACTCGCTTTCATTTTCGGCCATGACATTTTCATCCTCGAACCAGAGATGGCCGGTCGAGAGAGGACCAGGCTCATCGTTAGAGGATATGTTGAGCTTGTGTAATGGAATTGAAAGTTAGGATACTCATAGCGTCAGGTTGCTGATAATAAGTATCAAGCTGATATAGAAATGAACATTTGAGGCGTTGTATGGCGAGAAATGTAGGACTCAGTGTCTTTGGGATGAGGTTGAGTGAGAAGACTAATAGGCCACTGAACTGAAATACGAGATCACTTCGGAGAAAGTAAAAGTTGTTCGTGATAACTTGAAGATAGCAGAGATAGACGAGAAGAGAAAAGCTATGCGGACAATTAGTAGAGACTTGCGGTTGAGATAGGTGACCCAGAGTCTTTTTGAAGATTTCACCTTGGAAAGGTGTTGAGATTTGGGAAGCAGTGACTTAGTCGGGGTATATTGGACCTTGTAAGTTGTGGGAGTGGGGCGGTGGCTTCTGAGTTGAAGTGCCGGAGTTATCGAAAGTTCGCAATTACATTCGTAATGTCGATGTTGAGTAAATATATCCAGGATCCTTCCACATATATTGAAAGAAGCCAATGAAGTGCAGTTAAAGGAAAAATTTGACTTATGAGGAGATGCGTGCGGAATTGGCAAATCGAGAGCAGTGTTGAGAAATGAAAGTGATTCAGGTAGTTAAAGTCTTGTGGAAGAATCATGGGAGGAAGTATTACTTGGGAGCTAGGCACCGAATCTTGTGACCGATCTGTAACTATTTTCAGGATGAGTCAGCCTCGTTTCACTTTCTTTTTGGGTTAGTTTATTCATTTCGAGGAATGAAATGTTTATAAGGAGGGGAGGATTTTGTAACACTTTAGATCGAGAGAGTGTATAGTACTGCAATCTTGTGAAGTGTATAAGAGTACCAAGTGTCGCGTGTAGTATTTTGGAATGGGAATTAGGAAATTATAAATTTTGGAACCGAGATTTGTGCTTAAAACAAGGCCCATAATTGTCGTTTAGCAAAAAGGATATGTAAGGCATAATTAAGTTAGAGATGGTATGGTAGGAATTTGAAAGTTAGTTCTTGATTAAGGAAAGTTGAGGGTGAAGTATAATTAATGGAAGTTTAAATAGTAAATTAATAATAATGGTGCGAAGAATTTTCGGGAAGTCACCGAAAATTAGATCTCGGATAATGAAGCGAATTTGCTTGTAGTTAAGTTAGATCTCATGAAATCTCTAGTGACACAGGAAAGTTCGTTAAATTCAGAGATAGTCGGAATATTTCACAATTTAAATGACAGGTTAAAAGTGAAACCTGAAAACGGGATTTTAGAAAAAATCTCGAAAAATTCTTAGTATATAAGAATATTCGTTTAGGATAAATAAAATTGAAAGCCAAGAATGAAAATAAATTATTTTGGAATTTGACAGGACAGAAGAAAGAAAAAGGGACGTAATGGGTCGGCAAAAAAAAGAAAAAAATTAAAAAAATAAAATGAGAAACAAAAAAATAAAAGAGAATAACAAAGCAGTGAAATGGAGCGGACGGAATGACGACGTTGGGAGGAGAGAGAAAAAATTTTCTGCTTTTTGTTTTAACACGGATTTGAAAATCGTAGTCGGTTTCGTCTCGGATAAACACGGGAAAGTCTTTCCTGAGCCGAAGTATGCATTGAATTTTCAAAGCATGAGTTCTTTAGAGATTCGAGGTAAATATGCAAAAATACGAATTTTTGGTTTTTACCGGATCCCCATCATCGTTAAGTGGTGAATTTTTCGGACCCGAGAAGTTTAAAGATGCTGCGCGGCGAGGCTGCGGCGTGGACACGAAATCTTTGTGAATGCAAGAGGTGGGAGATTTTCCTCTTTGTATTATTTCGGCAAAGTATATAATGGCTTGGAATATTCTTAGAGCCCGTAAATTCGGTCCCAAGAATTTTAGGCGAGTTTAGGAATTTTAGGAAATTTTAGAAATTTTGTTATTTTGAGACGATCGAGAATTTGAATTTGGGGTTGTTACCGGACCGGTTTTGATTAAAATTGAGTTTTATTAACGATCCCAGGTGAGTGAATGTTTTGGTGTTTTAAACATATGGAAAGTCAAAACAGTGCAGAATCACATTATATGCTGTGAATGGCATTTGGGACGCATATTTTGAAAATTTTAATTGTAGCCTTGAGATGTGAGTGCTACAGTTGTGCGACGTGTGTGAAATAATACATCGAGTGTGTAGAATTTAGAACGAGGCGGGGAAAGTTGTGGAAGCTGATACTCAGTTATATGGCGAGGTGAGTGTTAAACTCATTTTCTAATCTTAGTGTATTATTATTGTGTGTGCAGTTAACTTCTGTTCGGTATTTGGTTTGAGTTGAAGCAGATTTTAGTAATGATGACAGAAAGCCAAACGAATGGTTTTGAGTTAAACCATTTTTGAAGAGCAAGCATTAGTTTTTAAGTCGTAAAACCATAAATAGAAATATAAATGGCAAATGGTTTGAGTTAAGCGAATTTTGAAAAGTAAGTAAATGGTTTAGAATTGTAGCCAATCTTTCCAGCTGGCTCAAGTAAGTAATTGGTTTTGAATAATTAAGCGTTTTTCAATGACAGCGAATGGTTTTGATTGTAAAACCATTTTCAAAGAATGGCAATGAATAATGTTTGTGAAAAGCGGGGGTAGCCTCTAGTTCTAAGCAAAGAGAAAGCCCAGGTCGGAGGAGGAATTGTTAAGTGCGTGCGCGGTGGTGTTAGGATGTCACATGCGTTTAGTTTTGCGGTCGTGACGTGGGACACTCATCGTGCATTTAAAGGAAGGCGAGTAGCGCGTCACCCGGGAGTATATAAGTTATGACTCTTCAAATTATGGTGATGGCGACGGGGTCAATTCACCATATTCATAGGAAAAAAGGTGATCTCGGACCCGGGTCATGCGCCTTGATTCTTTGGGACTTCGTGTTATTTCAGGAATCTGATCGCCAAAGTGACTCAATTGGTTGATGTTTTATGAGCATAATATACGAGTTTTGAAAAATCTGACCATTGGTTCCGTCGCCCAGGGCTTAGGAGGTTTTAAAATGACGGTTGTGACTCTAGTTTAGATTTCAAAACGATCGGTTGAGCTCCCCAGGCTCTCCTGTGGGATTTTAAAGCAAACGGTTGAGCAGGGCTCGTTTATTTCAAAGAATGCGGTTGAGCGAGCAAGTTTTTATAGAAAAAGTTTTGAGAAACTTTTTAAAAGCAAAAGGTTTGTGAAAGGTTTTAAGAAACTTTTAAGCAGATAAAGAAAACTGACAAAAGAAATTTGAAGTTTTATAAAACTACAGCAGCCAATGAGTTTTATAAAACTTTTAAAGAAAAAGCAAGAAAACTAATAATGTAGTATTAAAAAGTTTTATAAACTTTTAAGCGACAAGTATTGAGTTTTGTAAACTTGCGAAAGCAAGAGTCACGAAAGTTTTAAGAAACTTTCAAGAGTAAGCAGCGAGAACACGGAAAATATCTTGTAAGAGTTTCTGATTTTTGAGATATTTTCGAAAAATAAAACATTTTATCATTGTACACTCATTAAATTCCGTTTAGCTCGTTATTTTGTATTTTAAAGCTATTTTAAGTGCAATGCCTTGAGCCATTTGAACATAATGAGATTTTGTCTTGAATGACAATATGATCTTTGTTAGTAAGGATATTAAATGAAAATACTTTGAATATGTATAATGGAACATATGTATGTCTGTAGAGTAGTTTATGAAATGTGTTGGTATCTTTGGTTGCCATATTTTGGATATAGTGTAAATTGGATATCTGAGATTTGGGGCATTATCACATATACGTTGTTATCTTCTTAGAAATTTTATAAAATGCGTAAGTTTAGAAAGAAAAATTTTATAGGGGTTTTAGCCGAGCGTACGACAAGTTCACGGGAGTTTCAAGTCGTTAAGAAATTAGCGGTGGGGATTTACGTGAGTGGCGGCACGCATGCTTTGGAAGAGAATGAGGTGTCAGCGAAATATCTCAATATACGTGCTTTCTGCGTTTTAAACACCATGTCTTGTATATTAATAAATACATATATAATTTAATATAAATATATATATTGATGCAAGATAAACATGTACATTAAAATTCTGTTTCCATAAAACTTTTCACATTTAAGATATAAGCATTTACAATTATTTTTCATTTTAACATGTCAAAAATGTTCACTTTTAAAACTGATTTGCGAAACATCGTTTTACATTTCATGATTCCTTGCTCAATCACAGCAGCTCGGTAATTCCTAGTTTCACGATCCGATAGTCCTTTCACCTTTCAAGAAAACGAAACTATACATTAATCATAACCATTTTAATCCACCATACACATTCATTTAAAATGATAATTCAAATTATGCTTAGTAAGCCGCATTTCATTTGGCCAGCAGCACCAGCAATACTCTACTAGACTTTCTGTTTAAAAATTATTGAAGCGGTCTTGAATTATGGCTATAGATCGGTCAACATATATCAGTATCTCTTTAAATTTTCAATTTAAATTATATGGCTTTCAAGTATATATGAAGTTATTGTATTTTACATCTAGATGACTCAATTTGGCAGAATAGAATCTGCACATAGCTCGCTTTGACAAATTTTATGGTGACTTTGGGATTAATTTGCTTGAACTTATTCAGATAAATTTTTCACGTAGAAATTCTATTTTTAGCAAATGACTTGAATCGCTTAAATTGGATTGAAATGATGAGTTATGGTCGAATCGACGAATGGTCGAAAGCGGAAACGAGGCATTTCTGTGCGGGGGGGAACGCCAGGCAGTGGGCTTTACGTGGCTGCGGAGTAAATTTTAGGCGACATAATCAGAGATTTGACGATGCTGTTCTATAGGTTTGATTCTCGCTTGGAAATTACATTTTTAGCGAAGCGGCTTGGATCGCTTTCCAGATCGGATCGAAATGAGCGAGTTATGGTCGAAATACGTGAGTAATTAGCAAGGAAACGAGGCGTTTCTGTCACCTGGAACTGCTGCCAGAAAATGACAGAGGAATGTGTTTCTCTTACTTTTTCATTACAAGCATCCCGATCCTAATGCCTTATACCCATTTGACATATCGCACAAAGTCGCTTTATCAATTCCTAACAATTCCCTCGCTTTCTTTTCAAAGCCTAACTGTATCCGTTCTTACCGATTGATATCAAAATGCATGTCATTATTAAATCTGCTTAGGTACTTTTAAGCTTGTCATATAATTTGATGATTCAGTGTTTATTTTCTCCCGATTGGGGTTTTACTCTCATGCTTACTGTAGATTTCAAGGTTCGTGTGCTCTTTGCACAAAACCTAGACAGGAGCGTATTCTCGCACTTGAAGTCACCAGAATGGAAGTCACTTTGTGGTTACAAGGCAAAGACATACACGATTTTGGACTTCTCCTCCTCCTTCTTCTTCCTCTCTTCCTCCTCTTGGCTCTCTCATATAGCTCCCTACGGTTTGCTAGGGCAAACTTTGAGACAAATGAATTTTGGCTCTTGTTTTCCCATTTTATATTTTCAACTTTTCACTAATTGCAATTTAGTCCTCAAACATTTAAATATTGCAATACCAACTTTTGAAATTCCTACTATGGCCCATCTCTACACTTAATGATTTTCATATTCTTTTTTTTTTTTTTTGCTAATGACAATTTTACCCTTATCCCCATACAACAATCCCGGTTTCCATCATTTATCATCTCCTACTTTAGTCTCCAATACTACAATGTGACACTTAGTGCTCTTATGCACCCTACGGTATCATGTCTTTGTACACTCTCTCGGGACGGGGTGTTACAAAATCACTCCTCGCCCAAAGACATTTCGTCCTCGAAATGAATAAGCTAAACTCGAAAGAAAGGAAAGGGAATTACCTCATTAGAAGTAATTGGGGTAATGGCGTCTTGTCGGGCTCTCGGCTCCCAGTAGCTTGCCTCCTTCTCATGATTCCTCCTTAGTACTTTGACTAATGGAATCCGTTGCTCCTCAACACCTTTTTCCTTGCGATCTACAATGCGCACGGGTATCTCTTCATAAGTCAAGAGTTCTCTTTTAAGCTTTGCCTTTGGATTTGTTCTCAATGCATGTGAAGGGATGCAGGATATATTTACTCGACATCGTGCATGGAATGTATCATGGATAAACCTGATAACTGCGAGATGGCTTAGAGCACATAAATTTCTGCGCACTCATGTCTCATAAGGTCAGTATACCTTGGGCTAAGTTTGCCTCGTTTCCCCAGTCTATTTACACCTTTCAGTGTGAAATCTTCAAAAAAAAAACTTAGTCTGCCTATCTCCCAGGTGCAAGTCTTTGCAGTGGTTGTCGCATAACTTTTAATCAGGTCTTGTGCAATTTCAGTCTATCACCATAACTTTGATCTTATCACAAGTCACTTGGACAATTTAGGACCTCTTAATTTCCTTTAGCCTACCTCGTCAGCCAATTTGGGTTCGGCATTTCCGTCATAAAGATCCTCATGGGGGCCATACCAATCTTGTGATATATTGTTATTATGTCGAACTCCATCAGTGGTGTTCCTTTAGGGTATGATACATCTTTTGCTTCCGGATGCATAGCATAAGCGGAGGAATGGGCTTCCTCCATAATCTCTCTCCCTCCCATCCCACCTGCATCGGTGCACACAACCTACGTCCCATGACCACGATACCATCCTCTCTAAATGACAAATCCCCTCGTTACTTGGACTACCTTCACCTCTCAACTTCACTATACATGGATCACGAGATACGAAGCTCTCCCAGTCAAGTTATTTTTAAGATTTTTGAACTCAACTCGAAAAATAATTATACTCGTGAGCTACTCGAACTAGACTTAACAAAACTCAAGTTAATTAAAAATTAATAAATAATTATACTTGAACTCCATAGATGTCGACTTTATTAATAAAATAGTAAGCTAGGTCGCTCGAAATTTGGAGTCGGATATTGTAATACCCGAACTCAGCTTGACAGAATACTCGCAACTCGAGCTCGAGCTTGACTCTGATTAACTCAGCCAAATTCAAGCATCTCTGGCCGAGCTCAAGCAATCTCTACTGTAAAGAATGTCACCCATTACACCCTAATTAGAACTAGAGGGAAAACATCTAGACAATTTCTAGAACATGAAATCCTCCACCCTTACCATATAGAATTGACAAGGATTATGAATTGATGTTGTTTGTCAATATGAGTCCTTGGATGTAGTTGATTTAACCTTCAAGCTGACTTCATTAACATATTTATTTGAATGAAATTTGATAAAAAATTTATAGAAATTTTATGTTTCCTAACCTTAAAAGGAAATTTAATGAAAATTGTTTCTTTCTAGTAAGATTAAAGATATTTTTCTGGAATTTTTTAGTTTCACCCTTGAAGGGTATTTACAAGAGAATTTTTGTGAAACTTCTTATCCTTCTATTGATACATATTTTCAAATACAGTAGTTATATTATGCCTATTACCTTGAAGTTAAAGTAGAGTCATGAACCAAATAATCCAACCCATTTTAGATTACAGGTCAAATCAATGGGGCTGATCTAACCCCATTTCTATCTCGATCTAGTTTCTATTAATCAATCCAACCTTGCGAAGTTACGGTCAATGGGCTAAAACTTTAAAATGCCAAAAAAATAAGTTACAAATTTTACTAATTTTCTAATAAAATATACAATATATAAGTATTTAATAATATTTATTATATAAAATGATTGAGTCTAAATAAATATGATAATAATAAACAACTTAAACAAATAAATAATAATATAACTATTATAACCAAAGTTCTAAACTAACCTGCTAACTACTACCAAAAATAATAAATAACAATTAAAGAACATTAAAAATAAATCAAAACTATCAAATGAAAATGAAATCTTCATGTCTCTAATGATCATCCCCATATCTTTGATAATAACATTTGACTCCACATTAGAAATGTTAAAATATGTTGTAAGGTTTGATTTTAAAATAAAAGTCTAATCTTTTAACACCAAATAAAATATATTATTTAATTTTTAATTTTTAAAATTTTTATTAGTTGTAGACCATATTTAATATTTTGTTATCCATTTAAAAATAAATAAGGACATAACGTAAACAATATTTTTAGAGCTAGTAATATGAGCTGAGTAAGGTGGACTAGTCCATTTAACCTAATTTTTAAAGGTTTTGTTTGTAAAATTTATGATCAGACCATTTTAGTTTAAAGTTCATTTGGGTCTTAGCCATAGGCAGGTTGTAAACTAAAAATGAAATGTAAAGGAAAAGCTTCAAGAGTGTCACTGGTAATGATTTAGGTGGGGTCTTGGCTCATGTGAACGCACCATAAATCAAGGCTGAATTGAGTACGGCTAATGAGGAATAATTGACCAAGGAAAATAGGTAAAGGCCTAGAAAAAAGGAGGAGTCTCGGATTTTAGTCCTAATATAAACAATTTACTATACTATAATTAAAGTGTTTAGCTATAAATAAACAGATTAATTCACTCAAACAAAAGCATTTAAGTTTATAAATGATAAATAGAGAAATAATTATTTGGAATTTATTTTTTTCACAACTAAACACTTTAGTTATAGTAAGAACCGTCCCATAATTATTTGGAATTTATTTTACAACTAACACTTAGCTTATAAGAAAAAAAGAAAATATATTTATCACTCTAATATGATCAAATGATGATATTAAAGTTGGATGACCTGATTTTATTTTGAGAAGTTCAAGATACTACATTATATATATTTAAGATCTACAATGTTTTTTAGAAAAGTTCAGACTCCATAATGTTATCAAAGGATTTTGACTATAATATATATTATCTTATTCTCATAAGGTTCTATAACCTTCTTTATAATAATAATACCGTACAAACCGTAGGCTAAGTTTCTCTTCATCTTTCCTCTACTAGTGATTATTCTTTAAGCAATAAGATGTAATTTTTTCTTTATAATTCTTCACTTGAAATCACCCTCTACCTACACTTCTTTTCATATTTTTACTTCTCAATAAAGTAGTTATTCTACACAAATTTAGGTTTATTTGTTTTTTCATGATTTAGTCATTATCATCGTCTTTGTGGACATGCGACTATTGTCGTTCAAGGGCGCGGTTATATCGCCTCAATACAGCCGCTTTCGTCACGGTGACGCACTTGTGTTTCACGATTCAGATCTAACAAGATATACTATCGAACAAATCAACCTAATGGTCGCGCATAATAAACTAAGTCATATGTATTTTAGTCACAATAGTAATATCAAATATGTAAACTCTATTATCAATATATAGGCTTTAATCATTTCTATGCTATTAATCATGATGTTGTTTTATCCTTTATGGTTTTTTAGATTTTGATTCTATATTGTATTATTCTATTGCTAATGTGAATCATCGATATTTTCTTAAACAAAACAATAATAATATTTTTTCAAAAAATAAAAATAATAATACCCTAATATATTTAATATAGTGGATTTTCATTCTTTATTGTAGTTTTTTTATAATTTTATTTTATTTTTAAGATAGACGAATTAACAAAAGGAAGATAAAGCTTAGTAATTAATTAATTTATCATATACAAAAGCAAATAGTAACTTAGGGGAGTCAATGGGGGGATGTGGCATCTTTATCTTTATTAATTTTTTAAACTTGGGCGGCTAGCCATGTCCAGTGGAATAGAAGCAGCCTCCACAACCTACCATCCCACTTTTCTTTTTTTAAATTTTTAAAAAATTATTTTTTAATTTTATACTTCTACACTTTATATATTCAAATTTATATACTAGTTTCTCCCGTATACCTATATCCTCCTTTTTTTTATCACATATGTCGAAAGCCTCATAAAAATCAATCTAGACTACACCTTGTAATTTATTGTCCCCAAATTGATTTTTGTTGTAATAAAATATATAAACGTAATATTTGAGATAACAACTTGTATAAATACAAATAAATGAACTCTGTGACACACACACACACACACACACATATATATATATATATATATATATAAAAGACAATTTAAACACCACTATTGAATTGAACCATCAAAATTCAATTTCAATCTTTCATTAATCAAAGAATTTATTCAATCAATTTTCAATTTTACGATATTATGTCCTTCATTGATGAGATAAGAATCAATGTAAATTAATACCTTTTACTCATCATACATTTTGTCACTCAAGCACACATGCAGCATTTTTTTGAAAAATCTACATTTAATAAGAAATGTATAATTGTATGGTTCCGGGTAAAACTTATCATTGCCATAAAGATTAAAAGATGACTTTCTTTGGACATGATTTAATACAAGTGAATGGATACAGAAATTTGTTTTACGGCTTAGTTGTTAATTCTATTGAAGGAAGACATAGGTAAATTTGTTTTTATTTATTGAAATTTTGTTTGATGGAAAAGGCATCCATTTGGGTTTAAATTATATGAATAGAGAAATGTAAACGGCTAAAGTGGACTGTACTGATCATTTTTAAATCTTATTTTTGGCATATGAACCCATTTTCGATATAATTTATGGGAAGCTAGACTATTCTGATTGTTAAATTTAATTTTTGGCATTTACATTTGGGCTGTGTTAACGCCTATTTTCAATGTAATTTATTAGAAGGTGGGGTGGAGAAGGAAATTCAGCTAGATCATTCTTGGCATATACAGAATACACTGTTACGAATGTGATTTAACAGTCACTCAAACGTGACTACACAGTTCCCCAGCATAGTGAATGCATGGTTATAAATAATAACCATATTGAGTACTATATATAGGTCTCAATTCCTTATGAAATATATCATTGGAAATCAGAAGAAAATAATTCTCTGAAATCTCTCTCTCTTCTGTCTCAAATTCTCTCTCTAAATTCGGCTCCGATTCAGAGTTTATAACACGTATCAGCACGATCGCTTCAGAAAAGGTAACGTTATTTTATTTCAGCAAAATCATTTTCAATCTATCATAGAGCTTACCTAAAAATGTCAAAAAATTTAATCTTCAATTTTATTGCACTTGACATTTCCTCGTAAAAACTATCTATCTTGATCCCAGATGCCGAGATAAATTTAGAGGCCACAAATCTTGGAGAAACAATTAAGTTAGTGAAATCAAAGGTCCCCAGACTATGTAAACACTAATTTTCCTTCGACACCATCTCCATGAGGATCTTAAAATTGAATATTTAATCGTAAAAAGATCCTTCTTATTTTATGGACCTAATTGAAGAAGAGACGACCACCAAAAGACCGGTGGATTTTGCCAGCTCGCTATGACTGGATGCAATATGAGGTCAGTAAGACTTTAAATCAAGCATTTAATATAACTCCTTTATTTAAATAAGCTCACTAAGCTCATGGAGAAAATATCACAGCAATATTTACTGTTAGAAAAAACGCTACATCCAAGTCTCACTCGAATGTGCTCCGCACTGTTAACACGAGCCAGATTTACGAATATTCACTATACTATGTCTTCTAGTAGCCGAACAAAATAACAGCCACTAATGAAAATCACAGCCCCGCCCCATCGATTCAAGCATTCCGTAAGTGAATGTATTATCATCCCAAAACTGGCGTGGACGAGGACGGTCGTGGTTTAAGTCGAGGGCGGAATTCATAATATAACAATTCTTCTTCTTATCGAAGAAAAGTCTGCTTCACCACCGTATGGAATAATAATTTGTTTCAGACAAGAAAATGGAGAAAGGAAGAAAAATCCAAGGCCTTCAAGACACATGTTATAGATGGAAGGACACTGGTCTTGTAATTGCCGATTTGGCCACATCTAGTAGATCCAGATCAAGCATCATTGGGAAAATGAAAGAAAAAATAGAAATGAATTTCACTGACAAGAATGGAATGGACCTATCATATTTTGGATAATGATTTTCTTATAGGTCCAAGTGAAAATTTTGATTATTTAATGGATGATGCAAAGAAATGGATACAAAGCAAATAAGTATATGTATTTATTTTGGGGTGTATCTATTTTGATGTAATTTATTTTGGTGTGTGAATACTTCATATTTTTATCTTTTTCTAAATATAAGTGTTTTAATTTCAAGATGAATGAGGGTGATGTATGTCTTGCTGATTGCGCAACCACACATACAACATACTGAGAAAATATATTTCTTTTTAACTTAATAACAACAAACACCAGCTAAGCAGATAACATCTCGTACATCAACTTAATTCGAAGGTCTAAGAGCAAATATAGTACTACCAATGGAACCAGATTATATAAACGGATGTATTATATTCTAGCAAATCCAGAAGAATTGCTTGTTTTAAATATATCCATGGTAAATGGATATCATATTGAAACTATGAATAAAGGCACAGTTAATGCTTATATATTACCTCTATAATTTATAGAAAAAGATTGTTGCGTTAAAAGCTCAGCACTCTCCTCCGGGCTATATCATACAACCATAAGTTCATTGAATCAAATGTTGTCGTGTAAGACCCCAAAATTCCAATTTTAATAAGCAAGAAAATCGCAATTTTGATTACAAAATTGTAATTTCGTTAAAACCGAATTTATTCTTCTAGATCTCGGATGATCAAACGGATTTCACCGCTGGAATCGCTCTCGCAAAATCTGTCAGCACGTGAAAATTTAATTGGAATTCGAGACGTAGAGTCTAACACGCTTTTCGAGGCATCGCTGCCAGGTCGTAAACGACTTTCGATGCGACGAAAGTCACATATAGCACGTACTCATGTACCATAAGTGCTATGAGTAGAGAAATGATGAAAATAGACAACCGAGATAGTGCCGAATATCAAATCTGGGAAATGAGGGACATAACGGTCATTTTAGGAAAGTTTAAGTCACTAAAGGACAAAAGATGTATAGTACTTCTTCTCCTTCATTAAACCAAAAGGAAAGAAACGTGGGAACCATTTTTAGATCCAGTAGCATGCTTTTTGAGAGAATTCTTTTAGAGAGAGAAACTTCTCTCTAGAAATACACAAGATCCAACCACACGGCCTTTCTAAGAGAAGAAAACGCCTACGGAATTGTGCCTTGCGTGGACTCCTGATTGTGAGTTTGACACCCAAGAGGTGAAAAGCCTCACTTGAGTTTTATTCCCTTTAACATTTCGCAAACGTTACTCGAACGAGCCGAGGCCGTTTTGACGTCCCAAACCTCGAGATTGATTTGATGCACTTTTGAATTGATAGGAGCAAACGTGGATCGCACGGCTGATTGGGTTGTTAAATTCAGAAATTTGGTATTACATTACGTATTGGTTCGAAAAGGCCGAATGTCAGGAAATGCCTGGCTCACAAAGTGAACCGACATCGGATGTGTGTTGGAACCATAAAAACTGGTTTTAATGCGTTCTAGAATAAAGGATTAATGTAAAAAATCTATTTTTAGAAAATGGGTTTGGTCGAAAGATCTGGTGTCAATTACTGTTTGATAATTAGCCCAAGTAGTTTAATTTTTGATGTGTATGAATTGATTAATTGGCATGACATGATTTGCGGTGATTGGGCATTGCGTGAAATATATGCATCAGGATATTTGCATGTGTTATATGAGTTATTGAAATGGCATCATAATGCATTTCATATGCAATCGGGGTAGCTCTAGAAATCTAGGTGAGTGCATGACATGGAAAATTGAAAGAAAACGAACGCTTGAAAGCGAATTTCACAGATGATATTCGAGAATTGGGTCGAGATGGGCCAACAGATAGTCAATGAGGACCATGATCGTTTCTAAAGTCACCAACCACCAAATTTCTGAGGCCCCACATTTTTACCGAATATTTCAGTATATTTTCAAGAACAAATGGGTTTTGTTTTGAAAATGATTATTTACTCATACATGGCTAGCGTGTGAGGGAGTCGGGTGAGGACTGATGGGGGACATGTAGACATTCAAGTAGGATCACGCATTTATTTTGAGCGTGTGTTTATTTTGGAGTATCAGACCGCACTTAGGTGGAGAGTAGCCCACTTAAAAAGGACATTCTCTCATTGCTTTAACTCACCTGCCTTGGGACCTCCCTTTTATAGTACAGGATACAGGAGAGACGGTGCCTTCGTCCAGTAGAGGTGAGTCTGAAGAGCCAAGTTGTGGCTTTGATGTATACATGTTAGAACTTTTGCTTAGTCGTATATCAGACAAGAGCAAATATTTGAACTCTTAGAACTATTGGATATAGTGATCCATAGTTGGTATGTTTTGCTGTGGATATTAGTAAGATGGGCCCAAGAGGCCGTTTATCCATATCAGATCATTGTGATTATATCGACTCAAGCTGGGGACATGTGCTCTCTTATGCCGGGTGAGCTCTATTCTTGCAGAGCTCCCCCGCACAAAGGAGACTCGTCGATTTTTCTGAAGGGCGTCGGGCAACCCACATCCACTTGATTCCGCGGTCGCTGCAGTCAACGGACCCCTGGGTTTTGGGGCGTCACATGTCGTGAACCAGAAGTTCAATGACCCAAAGATTTTTAATCTTTGGTATGACAGACTTGGTCATCCTGGATCTTCAATGATACGACGAATCATAGAACACTCAAATGGGCATCCATTAAAGAACCAGAAGATTCTTTTGCCAAATGAACTTTCTTGTGAAGCTTGTTCACAAGGTAGTTAATCAGTCGCACCATCTATTAATAAAATCATGTCCAGCTCAACGGCCTTTTAGAAAAGAATATACGGGGATATATGTGGACTCATTCATCCAAATTACGTAATCTTTTCGCTATTTTATGGTCCTAATACCTCCACTAGATGGTCACACGCGGTCTTTTCTACACGAATGTTGCCTTTACAGTCTTCAGACAAATAATTAAATTAAGAGCACATTTTCCGTAATTATCCAATTAAGACCATTAGACTTGATAATGTTGTGAATTTACATCCCAAACTTTCAATAATTTTTGTATGTCAATTGGGATAAATGTTGAACATTCTCGCTTGCTCATGTTCATACCCAAATGGTTTGAAGCGTAATCCTTCGCATTAAACGCCCAATTAGCTAGACATTATCGAAGGAAAACCAAATATCATATTCATCCCCAGGACATGCTATTATGCATGCCGCAGTCTAATAAGAATTAGACTTCAACACTTTACCATGAGTACTCCCTTCTCACAACTTGTGACTGCACACAACCAAATATTTCATTTACTAATCTTTGTCAGTGCGCCTATGTACCACTACAGCACTCTACACAACACACCAAGATGGGTTCCTCAACGTAGAATCGGGATTTGCAGAACTTGATTCACGCCTATCATAAAATATTTGGAACCCATGACAGAGATGTTTAGAAAGACGATTTGTCGACCGCCATTTTGTGATGAAACAAGAGCTCCTGGCACCAGGAGGAAAAGTCATCCTGTGGTTTGGTCGACACGAGGATCACTTGGAATGCATCTACATTATCTCATCTTGATTAACGCACTAATCAATGTGAACTGGAAGTTCAAATGATTATTTATTTGCAAAATCTTGCAAATCTATTACCAGATGCATTTGTTGATACAAAGAAAGTGACAAAGTCACATATCCCCACGAAATGTCTTCAAAGATGGTTGATATCAGACTAAGGAGACAAAAACATTAGTCTAAACACGCCGAAGCGTGGGAGACCATTGGGTCAAAAGACATAACCCTTAAGCTTTATAAACAAATGAAGTGAAATGACCATGAAAAGTCAAATATTGAAAATCAAACTCGAAGAGATACAAAATGAACAATAAATTCAAGAGGTAACAGTACTAAAAATAATGAGATCTCACAAGTTATGTGCACAGGTGAAAAATGGGATCGAAATAATTTTGATGTAGAATAATATTTTTATGCCTAAGTGGTATTAGACATCATACAAATGATGATGATCCAGTATTACAAAATACAAAATGAATGTAGACAAAGAAATGATTACCTAAATCGAGAGAGGCAATGCGTGCGTAATTACATTCATTAATAAAATGGATGTTTTGGACCAAACCAAACACCGCAAGTATAAAACCCGTTGGGAACAAATGGGTATTTGTACTGGAAGCAAGAATGAGAATAATGATATCATGTATAAGGCGATTAGTAGCACAAGGTTTCTTTACAAAGACCGCATTGACTACTAGAAACATATTCAATTGCTATGGACGAATCACATTTCGCTTTTGGATAAGTTTACAAAGATATGAAGAACTTGAGAGGTGCTCATGGATGTTATCACCGCATATTTATATGGATCCACAGACAAAGGATATACACATGAAAATCCCCGAAGGATTTAAACTACCTTAGCGCTTAGCACAAAACTCAGAGTGCTGTTATCAATTAAGCTACAAAGATCTTTGTATGGATTAAACAATCCGGACGCATGTGGTACAATCGTCTTAGTGAATATTTACTTTCAAAAGAAGGGTATGAATAATCTGAGAACCATACGTTTCATTAAGAAATCAAACCGATTTTTGCCATTATTGATGCTTATGTTGATGATTAAATCTTGTTGGAACCCGAAGAGTCACAAAAACAAAGGTAATATTTAAATAAAGAATTTGAAATGAAAGATCTTGAAACAAAATTTTTGCATCGGCCTCGGCATCGAGCATTTTCCAAATGGAGTGTTGGTTCATCAATCAACATATTAAGAAAATCTTAGCTGCTTTTAATATGAGTTAAAGCACATCCATTAAGCTCCCTATGGTTGCAGTTAGATCACTTGATGTGAAAATGACCCATTTCTGGCCCTGTGAAAAGGTGAGGGTAAATTACTTGGTCCCTGGTACTATCTTAGTGCCATTATGCACTTATGTATCTTGCTAATTGTACAAGACCAAATATTTCTTTTTCTATTAATTTATTAGCTAGGTACAGCCTCGGGCTTCCAACTGTACATTGGAAAGGTAATTAACATATATCATAGCTATTTCGCCAGTAACTACAGATATCGGCTTATTCTATTCAAATAAGTTGGAAAGAAAACCACTGACATGCATGCAGATATCTTTCAGATCCGCATAAAGCTAGATCACAAACCTGCATATGTTTTTAACTACAATGGAACTCGCTTATTCATGGAGATCTCGTCAAGTGCATAATGGTGGCTACATCATCAAATCATTCATAAATTATTGCAATTCACGAAGCAAGTCGTGAATGCATATGGCTTAGATCGATGATACACCATATTCAAGGATCATGTGGGCTCTCCTCCGCCAAAGACAAGCCAACAATATTATTCAAGACAATGCCGATGCATTGCACATCAAAGGAGGTTACATAAAGGAGATCGAATCAAACACATTTCACCAAAATTTTCTATACACATGAGCTTCAAGAATGGCGGAAATTGATATCCAAAGAAATACGATCAAGGGATAATCCGGGCAGATCTATTCACAAAGGCATTAATAATTTCAACGCTCAAGAAACTAATTTACAAGGTTGGAATGCGAAAAGTAAAGGATGTTGATACGAGGGGAGCATGATGAAATTAGTGTAATCGTGACTCTTTTTCCTTCAGCCCGTGCTTTATCCTACCGGGTTTTACCGGGTGCGTTTTTAACGGCGCAGCCCTATTAATTTTTTTATTTTTATTTATAACTATCATTCAAGGGGGAGTGTTACGAATGTGATTTAACAGTCACTCAAACGTGACTACACAGTTCCCCAGCATAGTGAATGCATAGTTATAAATAGTAACCATATTGAGTACATAGGTCTCAATTCTTATGAAATATATCATTGAAATCGAAGAAAATAATTCTCCAAATCTCTCTCTTCCTGGTCTCGAAATTCTCTCTCTAAATTCTAGCTCCGATTCTGCAAAGTTTATAACATACACATCATTTTCTTGGACCGCCCCGATTATATAATTAGAAAGTTGCCCACTTGCTCCAAATCCCTGACTATTTAAACTCTCATTTTACCGAACCCCAGCAGCTGACCGCCTCCTCTTCTCCTCCTGTCATCTCCTTCTAATTGGTTCAATAATGGCCGATCAAGATCTACGCCAAGACAATGCATTTCGCCATGGAGAGAGTCTGATGCTCGAGATTCATGGGCCACGCACTGTATTTCACCTAAGGTTTGGGGATCGAAAGGCGGTTAAGAGAATCCGTAAATCAGTTTCCGTCTATTTTTCTTCCTTCGTCCAATTAGATGTCAGATTATATTTGATTTATTTCAAGATTTTATGAATTTTATGGCCCGAATATGATGATAAACTGTAATGAAAAATTTTCCCTTTATCAAGTGGGAGGAGGGAAGAAGTGGCTGGGGGTTTAATTTGTCACGTGAAATGAAATGAAATGAAACACCCACCCCCATAGGTTAGTTTAATCCGATGCCCATGCCATGCCTCATCCATCTTTGAGTCAATCATGAATTTCAGATATCCTACTTAAGATAAATTATAGATATGATCGGATTTCATTGAAGCAGTAGAAGCCACCTCCATGGTTTTTGGTAGTTTTAATTTGTTTTGTTTACCACTCTTGATATATGAGCACGTATACGCATACTACTTAGTACTTACACACCTGATTCTCAATTTCCGTTTCCTCTAATAAGATTATTGTTAAATCTGTTACTAGGATTACAGAGAAAAAGTAAAAACTGCGAGAAAGAATATTACAAAAACAAAACCCAGAAATCAATTAATACGAAAAAGCCGAGTCTCGTGAGCGTCACGATCTCCTTAAAACAGATTCGCCGTCTCCCTGGTGCTCGGAGAAATCACTGGACAGTTTGTTTCCGTGATACAACGCGCATAAGCAAGACTTCAACACCTAGACACTGCTCCGGCGAACTGAAACTCTGTCCGAGGCTATCACCCAAACACCACACTCTTGATGAACTCAAAACCAAAAGGAAAACTATATAACTGGTTGCGAAGTCTCACCTTTATGTGCCAAAGTAGACCCTTAACATTCAAGAAACGCTTACAGCTAACGTATGACTATTTCACGAGTAAATGACAATGAATGTCATTTATTCCAATAAAACTCCTTGCCCTTTGGACTCCTCAAGGAGTAAATGACTATGAATGTCATTTATTCCAACAATTCCCCACATGAATGACATTCATGACCAAAGATCCTAAAAGATCGCGATAGATTCAATGTAAGAAACCTCGTGAGAAGAGGTAGGTGTTACCCTTTCAACCTTCCCTTTGTAAAAATATAATATTTAATAGCTAAACAAAGAGATTACTGATGTCCTTGAACTATTCTCGCCATTTGTAAACGTATAACATATCTCGGCTAATGGGTGAATCTTCCAAACACAGCTCAGCTTCTCACTTTTACGTCCATTTCACATGGATATGCGCTTGTCTCAAGAGTTTAACAGGACCAGGCCCTATTCACCTCCTCCGAAGCGGCCCCACTTCACTCTACATAGGTGATCTCTCCGTAAATTAAGAGTAGCTCATGTTACTCTTCTTCACCAACTTAGAGATCATTAAAAGCATAGCTTAACCTTCTTTACGAGCATCAATGCTCATCATAGGAATGGACACGTATAATATCCCCACAAAGGATTGTATCAAAGCCTTTACAATTGTCAGTTCCTTTCAACTCAGATCTTCGGGATCAAATGAAGAGCAGTATCCATTGTAATGTGACTTATTCTTTACTGCTTAGTCCCATTCCCTTCGATGACTTTTCAACCAACTCTTTGTTTAACCCTTGGTTAGCGTATCCGCAATGTTATCCTTAGATTTTACATAATCTATGAGATAACCCCAGCTTGAGAGCTGGGTTGCTTAATTCAGACTACTTCACGGTTTGATATGTCTAGATTCTACCATTATACATACCGTTATGGCTCGCCAATAGCGTATCGACCGGGTCACAATGTATGCATATCGAGGCACCGGGCTTCGCCACCTGAATGTCCTCTAGAAGGGCGTAGCCATTCTCGCTCTTCCCACATTTGTCTAGTGCTATAAATTCAGATTCCATCAGGATCCGGCACAACCGTCTGCTTTGGAGGATTTCCATGATACTGGGCCGCACCTCCCAAGCAAAGACATAACCACTATGGGATTTGAGTCTTTAACATTAGATATCCAATTAGCATCACTCGTATCCTTCAAGTACAAAGCAGATATCTTGTGTAGTGCAGCCTATAGTCACGAGTGAATCGTAAGTATTTCCCAATACTCTCATTATTCCCTGCCAATGCATAGCCCAGATCGTCGTGGTACCTACTCACTTATTAACCCGTGATAGCCAGGTCCGGTCTCAGAGGCTCCATTAAGTACATTACTTCCTATCACCCTAGAGTATTCGACTTGAGCAACACTCTCTCCTTATTCTTGGAAAAAATGTGTAGTTACATCTATCGTGGTGTTCAAGCATAATTTAATTATCCTTATCAAATTTCCCAAGAATATTGTCAACATAGCTACTGACCGACTTAACACTACCATCTCGATGTTCTTTGATTTTATTCCTAAAATAGCCATCTAGCAAGTCCCATGTCTTTCATGTCAAATCTTGAATTCAACATGTTCTTGGTAGATGTAATCATCTTATCATCACTATCGACAATCGAAGACACATCTAATGCGATAAACATACAATGACATAGCCATGTTCATCATCTTCGACATGGCACACTCGTCACATTCATCGATTTGAATCCATGCATAACATAACATCATGCTAAATTTCTATGCCATCGTTTTGCTTTTTTAATCCATACAAGGATTTCAACACCCACAGACTTTCATTTCGCTCCGCGAGCGTAAAACCCCTAGGGTTGCTCCAATGTGAGATTTCTTCATTCAAATTTCCATTTAAGAAGGCCGTCTTGACATCCATTTGATGTACCTCAAGATCTTTAGTGCAAAGAATTGCAAGCACCATCCTTATGGAGTTTATTCGCCACAGAGAATACGTGTCAAAATAATCCAGACTTCATCATTAGCCTTTGATCACAAGTCTTGTCAGATTTGTCTATTGATCCGTCTACTTTCCGCTTTCCTCTAAAAATCCACTTGGAACTTAGAGGTTTACAACCCGCGGAAGATCTACTAATTCCCAAGTATGGTTATGCAAGATGGAATCAATTCTCACTTTTAATTGCCTCTTTCCACATGAGACTCTCCGTAGAGTTCACAAATTCTCTTTATAGGCTCGAGGTTCCCTTCGAAAGCATGTATGTCAAAAATCCGACCAAAGCTTGATTTTCCTTTCGCCCTTGCCCCTTTACTACGCCCGTCCCACTTCCCATCAAGATCTTCATCCCGACTATTTTCATGAATAGTCTCCAACACTCGCTGATGAACTAGGCTTTCCTCGATCTCGTATGGAAACACATCCTCAAAGAATGATGCATTCTCGATTCCATTATTATCGTGGTTCTCGGTGAATATCCCGGATATTGTATCATAAACAAGAATGAGTAAGCGTGACTGCTTATGTGCATAACCAATGAAGATGCAATCAATAGTTTTTAGTCCTATTCTCACCTGCGGAGGAACCGCCACTTCAGCTGCATATCCCCATATCAGAAGTACTGTAGGATGGCTTTCATTCCTTTCCATAACTCATATGGAGTCTTTTCGCTTTCTTTTAGGTACCTTATTTATAGCTGTAATTACAGATAAATGGCTTCTCCCACATAAGCCAGGGTGTACTGTAACTTCTATCAAGATTGCATTCATCATTTCTTTTAGAGTGCGATTTTCCGCTCACCACTCCATTAGATTTCCGTGGTGAATAAGGTGTCGTGGGTTTCATGTATAATCCCATGTTGAGCACAAAGGTCAACAAATGGCGATTCATATTCTCCACCTCACTACTCTCAGCACTTTAATCTTTCCGATCGAGTTGATTCTCTAACTCATTTTTGTAGAGAACAAATTTCTCTATCGCCTCAATTCTTACTTTAAGTAGTACACATAACAAGATTTCGTGCTATCATCCACAAAGGTAATAAATATTTATTACCACCCTTGTTTGTAATGAGTCAAATCACATATATCACTATGGATTAAGTCAAGAGGTTCAGCATGTGTCTTTCAATACTTTGAAAAGATGACCGTTAGTTTTTGCTCAACACAAGTTTCACACTCAGGTTTTCAGATCACCTGAAAGTTGGTATATGATTTAAGCACACTTACTTAATGTATCATAATTAACACATGTCCTAATCTACCATGCCATAGATTAGATGACTCAAGAATATAAGGTAAGAACTACCTTATTCATTTCCTCGACTTAATGATAGTCATTACATTAAGCTTCCACATACAGCCACTCATATACCCTTTTTCGACATACATTCCGCTATTTGATAGAACAAATTTATCTGACTCCAACACTAACCAAAATCCATGACTATTCAAAGAAAGAACTGCATACCAAGTTCTATGGATTTCCAGTACATATAACACATTTGAGCAAAGCCGCTCTTTCCGTAGTCATCTTCAAGACCACTCGCTTCTCGCTTTCCTTTAATATCCGATGGTAGTTCCTCCATGAACACCTTTTCTCCGCCTCAATTGGTTCAAAGGTGAGAACATCATCTCATCGCACCACACATGACGGGTAAAGACCAAAGGTCAATCCACCATTCCTGATAATGATCCCACCAAGTTCACCTCGTAGATCAACGCGCCGAGGTCAATTTCGCACAATATCCTCGGGTGATGTCGTCCACATCGCTTCTCGGTTTGCTTTCGAAGTCTCGCAATCAGAAGATTTTTGTGACCTTCTTCCCACAAGCAAAGCATTTCCCGATGAACTTTTGCTTCTTAAACACTCCCTTTGGTCCCAAATTTAGTGCCTTTTCCCTTTGTCGTCAGCTTTTCGAACTTGGAACCTTACCATGTTCCACAAAGTCGGGTTTTAGCCTCTACTGGGATTAGAAAATATTTTCTTCTCAGATCCTTGGTTGCCTCTTCCATGCCATCGGATAACTGGGATCTTCGATACCATCTCCTTTCTTATGTTTGAGGTAGTTTTTGAAGTCTTTCCAAGTAGTGAGGCAGTTTCTCAATAATAGCTGCCACTTGAAAAGTTTCACAACATCATTCCTCAAAGATGAATCTCATGGAGGATTACTTGAAGTTCTTGGACTTGATCGACCACAAATTGGAATCATCATTTTATAATCGAGGAATCGCCCACAACAAACTTTTTTCGGGCCCTCAGATCCTCGCTTTATATTTCTACCTAGTGATTCCCATGCTCGCGCTTTTCTTATCTACATTGCATAGAGAATCAGCTTAGAGCATTCATGACGAAGTTCCCGCACAGAAGTCGAATGTTTCAAGCATCCACAACACCGATGACTGGATATCGCTCATCTTCTTTTGAGCTTCTGAGTTTCTTCCTCAAGAATCTCGCAAGATCTGCGCGGTCAACAGAATAAAGATTCGCCGCCACCTTGAAATTAAGTCCATTGAATTCTCCGTTTTCTTCCGTGTGAGACAGATAGCAAATCAGAGGTAGGCATCACTGGGTGCATGTCACAAGAGGCTGCCACTGAGCAGACATGCGTTGGGAACCATGGTGTTCGAACCAATGTCCATTTCTCCTGAAATTATAGAAAATTGATCAAATTTATCTCAAACCAATTCAGTAATAATTGGAATTAACACGCAACAAAGTATTCCTGTGAGTGACCGGTGGGGTAAAAACCCGAGCCAAAACAATCCAGCCTCCTAGACGCACGCCCGCTCCCGTGAAAGATCGATGGGTCACAAATCCGGCCCCAATAAATCTCAACTCCTGCATTTAACTTTGTTTTCGTAGTTTCCAAATTCCTAAGACCACAAATGATTTGAAGACAAATCACAAAGCGGTGAAAAGCGGTTTAGCCTAAAAGACTTTTCTCCTTATCATATATTCCTGCAAGAAATATCACAACAAAGCACGTGGTTTATCGATATTTCGCTTCAACTATTACCTTAAGTTCAAATCTCTCAGATTTTTTATTTATTTTACAGTGACTTTCCAACAAACCAAGCTGTTTGTTTGTGCTTCTGTCAATCTGTGAGTTTTCCTATTTTATTCAAAAGAAACCATAAGGCCTACTATGTTTCCTTTAGATCGGAAAAGAAAACCACATAGTCTAATATGGTTTCTTTTCCTATTGTATTTTTCTTTAATTTTTTTTTTTTCGTGTAACCAAGAAAACTAAAGGGACAAAACCGTAAAAATTAAAACAGTGGATTTGTAAATTTTTTTTTTTTTTTTTTTTCTCTAAAACCGTAAACAGATTTGTAAATTTTTTTTTTTCCTTTTCCCAACCAAAACAGTGCTTTTATTTTTTTTTCTCTCCTCAAAACCCGTAATCACAACATTTTTCAAGAAGAACCAAAAATTTTTCGAAACCAACGCTGGTAACCTTAAATTTTTTTTTATTTTTTTATTTTCCCTTCTATACCTTAAAGGAATATAAGAGGGTTTTTTTTTTTCCTTTCCAAAATTTTTTTTTTCCTTCCTTTCCAAATTTTTATTTTTTTCTGACCTCTCTTTCTTCTTCGATTCAACCAACTCGGTTTTTTTTTTTCAAGAACAATCTGTTTTAAGTTTGTTAAATCTATTACTGGGATTGGCGTAGAAAAGTAAAATCGCGAGAAAGAATATTACAAAACAAACCCGTAAATCAATTCATCACGAAAGCCGAAATCCTGTGATGCCACGATCTCCCAAACAAAGACTACGCCTCCCGGGTGCTCCTGAGAAATCACTGAAGATCCGCTTCCCGGTGATACAATCCAGACAAGCGCGACCAACACCTGTGACACCGCCTCCGGCCGAACCGAAACTCCGTCCTGCGCATCACCAAACACCACACTCGATGAACTCAAACCAAAAGGAAAACTATATAACTTGAATGGCTGAAGTCTCACCTATACATGCGCCAGCGCCGTGGTATCTCTTAACATTCGGTGAACGCTTGGCAAGCTCAACGTTATGACTATCAAGGAGTAAATGACAATGAATGTCATTTATTCCAATAAAACCGCCTCGACTCCTCGCTGAAAGAATGACCATGAATGTCATTTATTCCAACAATTATTCACTGTGATATCATCTAATTAAGATGGGTGGGTCATGGAGGATTTTATGAATTTGGTCGGGCCAAGAGGGAAGTATTTCCATGTTTTTTAATCTGGAAAACGTATAACATTAAGATTTTTTTGTATCATGTCAAGTATGGTTAAGGATTTTTGTTGACGGGGTATGGGAAGAAAACAAAGCACTCGACATGGGTTTGAGCCGGAATGTTAGAGGGCCCCGTTGCCATCCTTACTTTTGCTAGACTTTAGAGTGACAACCTTCCTTCCCGCAAATTTATGGTCCTCTCAACAACTAATTCACGATTCTTTCTCACGACTACTAATGACTGTCATTCTTTTTTTTTCTCCGCCACTGTAGTTAATCCAACCGAAGATTGTATTAAACTACGTCACGGAACAGGCTTCCACAAGCGCTAAACGGGCGCCCGATTCTTCTCCTTCCATGCGTAGACGCCTTTACGACGTGTTCTTGAGCTTTAGCGGGAAGACACTACCACACCCCGCCGTGATCACCTCTATACCGATCCGGTTCAAGAGTACGAGAACTCGAGACGACAAAACTGCAGAGGAGAAGAGATTCAGCTCAGCTTAAAAGCTTATCAAGAATCAAGATCTTCCATTGTTTTCAAAATTATAGCCGACCAAGGTGGTTTTTAGACGAGCTTGCAAAGATCATGGAGTGTAGACAGAAATATGGGCAAATAGTATTGCCAATTTTCTACGGTGTGGATCCATCCGATATCCTAAACAAAGAGGGAGCTTCGGGAGAAGCATTCACCACCAAGTATGATTATGAAGAAAATTAAGGGACAAGGTAGAGAGGTGAGGGAGGCCTTGACCTTCGCTTTAGCACATCTGATGGCATATCAAGCAGGGGTAATTCTCATAACTTATTTTTTTTAACTTTTTATTTATTTTTATTATTATTATTTGCAAAACTTTTAGACTATGTTTAACTGTGAAAGTTTAAAAGAAATGAAGAAAGAAAAGAAAGAGTAAAATAACAAATAAATTTATATAATACTATTTATTTTATTATAATAAATAAAATTAATAAATTATTTTTATATTCTACTCTGAACTTATCTAATTCAACTATATGAAAATTAAATATTTTAAAATATATGTGACGCCTCAAATCCCGAGGGTCCATTGACTACCCGCCAACTGGCTGAACACTGAATGTCGGGTGACCCGATTTCACGTAAAACTGGGCAGTCTCCTTTGTACGGGGAGCTCTACCCGGGACACATAACATGTATATAACCTGTCCCAACAATCCAATCAACATTCACATGAGTAAAACGGTTCACTGGTAAACCAATACTCATCAGCAATATGTATCCAACTATATCCAATAGCCTAAGAGTTAATAAATGTCTTCTATACTACCATATATTAAAATTCTAAAATTAATACATGTATATCACAAACCAAAGCCAATAATCCGGCTTTCAAAGCTGGCTCTATGACGAGCCGCCTCCCATGCGCTTTCAGAATTGGAAAATATGTTCTTCGACAGGCGTAGCTAATGCTCGCAGTGGAATCACCCTAAATGGCTACTTCCACCTAAGTGCATATGCAATGCCCAGTGCAACACACATTCAAGCAAAATGCATGATCCATTTGAATGTCTACCCGAATAACTTCATACCCCAGTCCACTCTAATTTCACACTTCGCTTAAGCCTCAGATGCGAGAAACATTATTTTTAACAAAGTTACTTGAAAGACATGCGACTACCCTCCGATATGGGCCAGTGGATCGTCTCGATGTTATATTTAGTGATCACTTCTCCGATATAAATAGTGGACCTGTCAACAGCGCATTTAGTGGACTAACCGAGATATATCAATCGCTGCTCGACGGCATTTATATTTTATAATGATCACCCTCCGATGTTTATCAATTGGGCCGACTCCGACGATTGATATTTTATATATGGACTACCCTCCGATAATTTTTATTTTATTTAGTCAACCTGAAACCATTCTCTCAAGAATCACCTCATGCACTCACTCCTACTTTTGAAAAGGCTTCAAACAAGTATATGGAAATGAAATGATGCCAATTCCATAAAATTTTATAAACATGTAAATATATAATCATGTGATATTCACATAATTTAAATCACAATGTCATGTCATGTAATTCACCCATCAATTAATCACACATTCAAGCAAATGCATGATCCTTACTTTGAAATGCCCAATTAACAACTCATACCCCGAGTCTTCATCGACTTCACACTCGCTTAAGCCTCGGAAGTGAGAAACATTATTTTTAACAAAGCCATTTGTTATTATTCTGTGGACTACTCCTCCGATATAAATAGTGGACTCATTCGATGTTATTATATTTAGTGGATTGTCTCCGAGATATATCAATTGGGCCGTCTCCG
This sequence comes from Tetrastigma voinierianum, assembly GCA_016808115.1. Taxonomy (NCBI): domain Eukaryota; kingdom Viridiplantae; phylum Streptophyta; class Magnoliopsida; order Vitales; family Vitaceae; genus Tetrastigma; species Tetrastigma voinierianum. Next base: position 249,512 of record JAEQBH010003604.1, read on the forward strand.
ACGATTGATATTTTATATGGACTACCCTCCGATGTTTATGAATTGGACCGACTCCGACGATTAATATTTTATATATGGACTACCCTCCGATAATTTTTATTTTATTTAGTCAACCCTCTGAAACCATTCTCTCAAGAATCACCGCGCACTACTCCTACTTTTAGTAAGGTTCCTAAATAAGACGTTTAAAACGCATTTACGCCAATTCCATAAAATTTTATAAAACATGCAAATATATAATCATGTATATATTCACATAATTTAAATCACACAACATGTCATGTAATTTCACCATCAATTACATCAAAATTAGCTTACGTGGGCTAATGATCAAACATGAGCAACTCGATTTGAATTACTCAACCAAACACATTATTGCACAAAAATTATTTTGTGAACACTATTCTCAGGAATAGTGTAACCCTCTTGCCATCATTCTCTATGAAATCACTAATCATCTAGCTCACTTATGAACCTGACTCACGGCCATTTCCGGCCCTATGCATATCACAATACAATTTGTTACACTAATTTCACCATAAATAACCCAAGGAAATCAGTGGACAGTCACGGACTGTCCACTTGAACTAAATTAATTTCCAATACCCGTCCAAGCTGACCGATCGTTCACTCACTACTAACTTCATCCTAAACATTAACAAAGTACTTAAATAAAGAATAAAACCCAAGTAGGGAGAAACCCCTACCTTTCTGAGTTTGACGAAACTTCCTAAAACCGGAGTCCAGGCGTTGCTCTCTCCGCGTAGAACAACCTTCCTTCTGAGTTCCGAAGAATTCGACGATCTGGATCTCCGAAAATCTGCAGGTAAGGAGGTCCCTTCTCTCTCGTAAAAATCACCCATCTCGCTTCGCATCTTCTCCCCGGCTCCTAAAGACGCTTTGCCTCTTTTTCACTCCCAGAAGAGACACTATACCTTATTTTCGCATTTTCTATTTAATCAAATTCAAACGACCATTTTGTCTTTTTTTCCCAGCTGACATTCGCACTATCTCTACTGTCCATTTTCATCATTTCCCTACTCATGCCACTTATGGAATATGAAAGACGCCACATGACACTTTTTTCGCATCGAAATCGCTTTTACTTAAGACTCCGATACGCGATGCCTCGAAAAACATGTAAATTCGACCGCCCTTGGTTCACCGAAATTCGATGTGGTAGCTAGATCTCGTGAGACGATTCCAACGATGAAACTGCTTTCTCATTATCCGATCCAGAGAATAATTTTTGATTTTAACCGAATTACAATTTTGTAAATCAAATACGATTTTACCCTTTTTCCAAATATTGGAATTTCTCGGGTCTTACAATATATGTATTTTATTTTATTTTATTATATTATATTATATTATATTTTTATTTTATGTAGTAAAATCAAACATGAGGAGAAATTTTTTACTTTTTTCTTTATTACTTTGCAAGAATCAAACATAATCTTAGATTGTCTCTAAATATAAAATTGATATGTTTTAAAGAATTGTGACTAATATTAGATTTGAAAAAGAAAAATAAATAAATCTAAGTATTTATACTTCAATTATATTTTAATTCTAATAGAATGAAATAATTTAGTTAATTATTTAGAATAATTAATGTGCATGTGATTTCAGAGAGTAACAAATAAGGGGAAAATTAGTAATCTTGTGGTACACATGTGTAGTTTCTTGAGATACTAGTCTGTTTCCCAAATTCTAGTTAAAAAATACCTAATTATAAATATATAACCATAGATAAATCCATTTCATTCCAAATATAATACATATATATACTTCTTGCTATTTGTTTGATTTCTTTCTTCTTTATTTTTTTATTTTTAATGTTTTTTTACTATTTTATAATTTGATTAATAGTGAAATTGTAAATACAAGATTAGTTTAAAAGTGGTCCCTATTCTTCAGATTTTATCCATTCATTTTAGATAAATAATTTATTTTACATCCTGCAAATGTCAACCATTGACTCTAAAATCTAAAAATTTTGTCAACATAATTTTTTATCTATTCTAATCGTTTGTGTTGCCGTTATTGCTAACATACATAATTTTTTTTTTTATCAATTTATTGTTGTTGCTTTAGCTATTATTTGGTGTTATAAATACGATGCTTTTGTGTATTCCAATTTATGTCGACAAATGTTAATTACAAGATCTCATTTCAATTAAATCAATTTTTTTTTTACTAACCAAGCTTCTGTATAATAATTTAGGATTGTTTTAAAAAAAACATAATAATTCTAGAACACAATATATTGTTTAATAAATGTAACTTTAGTCAGTGAAAACAAGTAAAGAATTAAGGTCCAAATGGTGAAGAGTTTGAAATTTTATAAAGAAAACTCAATTTTAAGAAGGTTGAATAAAGAATAAAATATAAGCAAATTAAGATAAACAAATATTATTTTCTGAAATTAAACAATTAAAGGTTAATACTTGATTGCCCTTAATTAAAAAAAATAGGATTAGAGCATATTTTTATTGATTTTTTATAATCTCTTTATTTCTATTTCTAATTGTTATCCATGATTCTATATATTTCTTTCCTCCTATACATTTTGTTATTCTTTTGATTTTATGCATATGCTTGATTATTTTCATTTTATCATTTTTTTAATAATATACATATAATGGTTGGATACAAACTCAAATCACCATGCAGGAGTTAGAAGTTCATAACAGTGGGAGATCCAGATTCAAATTACAAAATTTTATATTTGTATGAAATTTTTTAAATTGAATCAAAGTTAACTTTTTCTTTTTATATTTTTAATGAATTGAATAACTTGTCAATAATATAAGTAAATGTTATAATAAAATTTTAAGAAAGTCTAATGTACTAAATTAAAGGCAAAATATAACTAGATAAAATTCTAAATAAAAATATTATTAAAAATTTATAATAATATTTATAATTGAAATAAAACATTAAACAAATGTTTTAACTAAAACTTAAAGCTCTTTCAAATAAATTATATTTTATAAGTGATTTTTTTTAAAACATAAGTAAATTAAAAGACATTTAGTATAATTTTAATAGAAAGTTAACTTAATGGAAAGTTCATATTTTGATTTTTCTTTTTTCTTGTCATGTACACATGATATTGAAGAAATGTTTAAATATGTAAATGAAATTTCAGTTTGTAACACCCCGTCACGAGAGAATCTACAGTACATGACACCGTAAAGTATAAGCAGCACTCAAGTGTCACACTCAAATATTTCTGAGACTAAAGTAGGGAAATGAAAGTTTATGGAAACTGAATTTGTGGTATTAAAACCAAGGGTACAATGGCTATTAAGCAAAAGGATATGAAAATCAAATTTTAAGTTAGAGATGGGCCACACAACAGAGCAAGTTACAATTGCAATAATTAAAAGATGAGGGTTATTTGCAATTAAAGGAAATGCTAAAATATAAAAATGGAAAATAAACTAAAATCACATTTTGGTCTCCAAAAGGTTAGCTCCACTCGCTTGAAAGGGGGTTAAGAGAAAGCAAGAGGAAGAGAAGGAAGAAGAAGGAGGAGGAGAAGTCCAAAGAGTAAGGTATGTTTGTCTTCAATCAAATGTCTTTTGATGTCTGTGGCTTTTAGTGTGAATTCCCTACAGATTGTTCCTCCTCGCTCAGTTTTATGTAGCGTCACACAAACCTTTCGATCATTTCTGTTAGCGAGAAAGAAACCCAATTACGTAAAAGAACTTGGAATCATCAAATTACATGACGCCAGAAGAACTGCACCTTAGGTGTTCGGATTTTTCAACGGCTTTTGTATTTTGAGGTTCCAAAACACCAACTCACATGCTGCGGAGTTGTTTTAGATGATTTCCAAGTTAGTTTGGAGGTGCATATGAATTATAGAAGTTATATGGAGGAATTGGCATCGTGCGGAGAAATAACAAAATCTCGGGCATTTCGTGTCTCTACCGTACAATTTGGAAGTTGTACCGTACAATCTTGATTCTCGGTCATGGCCGTTGTACCAAAGACAACTTGAGCTTGTACCCCAGACAACTTGTTCTCCCGTTTTCCGTTTCACCGCTTTTCTTATTTCGCCATAACTTCATTTCTTATCCGATTTGAGTGATTCAAGTGGCTACGTAAAATGAGACTTCCAAGGAGAACAACTTAAGAGGTAGGAATCTACCCTGATCCCAAGTGGCCCAAAAATTCACTCAAAGTGGGGCCATGTGCAAGAAAATTCTCTCGTATCAGCTTTGGACATAGAGTAGTCCAGTTGTTTCTGGACGTATCCTGAGTTTCGTTCGAATCGGGTGATTCCAGCTTGGAATGTAACCCTTAGCACCTTAGCTTTGAAAGAGTATGAAGAGTGCATCAAGTCCAGGAAGTATGCTAAGTTATGCGGTATTAAATTTGTCAAGCGTATCTGCTTGAGTGTAGGTTAAAAGTAAAGGGATAAGTGCTAACTGCCGCTTAAGAAGCAAAGAGGTGAGTGTTCTAAACTCATTTTTTTTCTAAATACGAGCGATTATTATTATTATTATTACAAATCGCTTTTTACACCGGTATTTGCGGTTTTGAGCTCAAAACCATTTCAAGAAGCAAGCAATGACTTAGAAAGCAAACAAATGGGTTTTGAGTTAAACCATTTTTGAAAGAAGCATTGGTTTTAAATTGTAAAACCATAATTAAGCAAGCAAGTAAATGGTTTTGAAAGTTAAACCATTTTAAGCAAGTACAACTACAAAATGGTTTTGAATAATTAAACCATTTTTCGTTAGCAAAGTTAAAGTAAACGGTTTCAAAGTGTAAAACCATTTTACAAGAGCAAGCAAGGCAAGCAAGCAAGCAAAGAAAGTTTGAGAAAATAAGGCCTTCCCTAGTTTAGCAAGCAACCGGTCGAGGTATCCCGTACGTGCACCTGCGGGTGTTAGGATTTCCATACATGCATTGTAGTTTTGTATGGTCTGCAAACTTAGGACATACATCATGTGTATTTAAAGGAGACCGTGGCACGATGTGGTATATATAAGGTTATGAGCTCTTAACTAAGTATGGTGATGGCGACATCGAGGTCAATTCCACCATATTCACGAAAATGAAAGGTGACGCGACAAAGGTCCTGTCTCCGCACGGTTGAAAGCATAGGTTCCCGTGTCTACCAGGCATGATGTGTCAGGGTCTCCATTGGTTGATGTTTTATAAGCATGATATACCGCTTTGAAAATCAACTATTGGTTCCCAGCCGCCAGCCCTGAGAGTTTTAAAGCAAACTGCCAGCCTGTGCTCCCGCTTTAGATTTCAAAACGACGGCTGAGCCAAGCTCCCGCGGGGTTTTATTTTCAGCATGCGGTTTGAGCCAAGGCTCTCATATGAAAAAGTTTTGAGAAACTTTAAAGCAAAAAGGTTTGTGAAAGGTTTTAAGAAACTTTCAAGCAAAATAAAGCAAAGTACAAGAAAAATTATGAGAAGTTTTATAAACTTCTAAGCAAGAAATAAAGGTTTTACGTTTTTAAAGAAAAGAAAATAAAGCAAGCAAGCAAGAACAAAAGCAGTAAAGCAAAGAAAAGTTTTAGAAACTTTTAAAGCAAGCAAAGCAAAGTAAAGCTCGAAAATATCAGTTGCTTACAGCTATATTTTTTCCTGAAGTTATTAAAAACCTTTTATAAAAGCATACACTATCGTTCCCTTCTCGGGGCTTAGCTCATTAGTTTCCATTTTAAAACTAATTTCCACAAGTACACAAGAAGCCGACACAATAGGATTGGTCCCGACATCGCTTGCGGCCGGTATTAATAATATTCAGAAGAACATACTTTGAATCTCTGTATATGGAAATATATACAACAGAGTTTAGTGATGGGAATGTGATGGTATGTCGGCCGCCATAAATCGATATTTGGATATAGTGTAAATTGATGATACAGATTTGAATGACTATGTGGTACCGCTATGTCAGCCGGGTTTTTCCGTCGCTAAGATTTTATCAAATCCCAAGTTATAAACAAAGAAAAATTTTTATAGGAGGTTTAAGCATAACACGGCCGCTTCACAGGATTTCTAGTCAGCAGAGGTAATGGCCGGGGATTTCAGAAGTGACGTACGCCACAATAGGGGTGGGGTGTCACTTAATGTTATCATGACATCAAAAGCCATCAAATTACCTTTGATGTTTCTTATCATTTATTAATCTCACCATGTGTTCTTTTCTCATCTTGAAAATGTTCTTCTTTTAACATATTTCATAATCGCTGTGTATGAATCGCAGCATATCGTGGAACACACGTATCGCTAATAGAATATTGAATTCTAAATCCTTGTTTGTCGAGGATAATATAGTAGGAATGGATTCCCCATTTTCAAAAACTGAGTTTGGGATTAAGGATGGAGTCAAATGATGTTCGCATTGTCGATATGTGGAATCGTGGAATAAAGCAAGACAAACTATCGCATATGTATATAATCAAATTTCGGGGATTTGAATGTTGTAGCTTTCTTGAAAAAGTTAGTGAGGTTCACAAAAATAAAGGCCTAGTTCGTTTACAAAATCAACTTCTTAATGATATGCTAGATGGAGGAAATCAAAAGATAAGCAATGTTTTCAAAGGAGCCAATATGAGAAAATATAGTCTTCGCTTTCGCTTTCGAAAGGCTCTTATTGTTTTTGATGATATTGATGATATTGATGATACAGACTTATTGGAGTGTTTAGTTGGAAATCATGATTGGTATGGTAAAGGAAGAAGAATCATCATCACAACTAGAGATAAGCATTTGCTAACTATGCTTAAAGTTGATTATCTATACGAGGTTGAAGAACTAAATTCCAATGAAGCACTCAAGCTCTTTAGTCAATATGCCTTTCGGTTAAATCTTTTTAAAGAGGATTTTGAAAGCCTCCTTGATCGTGTGATGCATTATTGTCAAGGTCTTCCATTAGCTTTGAAAGTTTTGGGCTCTCTTTTATGTGACAAGACAATTAGTGAATGGGAAAAGTGAATTGCATAAATTGGAAAAGAACCTGAAGTGAAATCAAAAGTGCTTAAAATAAGCTTTGATGGATCAGATGATACACAAAAGGTGGTATTCCTTGATATTGCTTGCTTTTTTAAAGGTGAAGATAGAGAATTTGTGTCAAAAATATTGGACGGTTGCAAGTTGTATGGTGAAATTAACATAAGAGTACTATGGGAGAGATGTCTTATAACTATTTCACATGATAGAATATATATGCATGATTTGATACAAAAATGGGCTGGAAAATTGTTCAACAACAATATCCCGAGAACCTAGCAACGAAGGTGTTATGGAATCCAAGATATCTATTCTCGCATTTATAAGTACAAAGGTGAGGATCAAATTAAATTCAATTATCAACTTTTGGGGAGACAAAGGATTTAAAATCTTTTTCTTTAAAAATTTAGGATTTTTAGTTTTTTTCCCTAATTCTTTTCTTTCTGTTTTCTCAGGATGAAAATGTTGAAACCATATCTCTAGAGTTATCTAGATCAAAAGAAATGAGGTTTACCGAAGTAGTGTTTGCAGATATGAAGAAAATGTTTGCTAACATGAAGAAACTTAGGTTGCTCAAAGTCTATTATAACGATCATCATAGTCTTGTGAGAAAGGAGTATAAAACATCTCTCCCCGAGGGCTTTGAATTTCCTCATGGACTAAGATATCTTCATTGGGAAGGTTTGGAGTCTCTACCATCAAACTTTGATTTAGAGAACCTTGTTGCAATCAACTTGAAGGGTAGCAATATAAAAAAACTTTGGAAAGGGAAGAAGGTACAACCATTATTGAGTTTATTTTTTTTTATATTAATTTAAATTAAATTAAGGATTTTTTTTTAATTTTTTTTAATTTTTTTTTGTTACAGAATCATGAAAATTAAGTTTTATGGGTAACTTACAACAACTCATGAAAATGCCCAAATTCTCAAGCATGCTAAGATTGGAGAGATTAAATCTGAAGGTCATGCGAGGCTTCTGCTTTCTCTGTGGCATTTCATGCAATGAAATCTCTGAGGGAGCTTAACCTTGAAGGACCGAAATCGCGAACTACTAAGCAACATTGGGTCCTTGTCATCTCTTGAAATTCTTAATCTTTCAAGATGTTCGAAGCTTGAGAAATTCCCAGAGATCCAAGGGAATATGAAATGCTTAAGGATTCTTTATTTAGATGGCACCGCAATCAAGGAACTTCCAAGTAGCATTAGTTGCTTGGAGGCTCTTTCGGAGCTTTATCTTTCAGGATGTTCGAAGTTTGAGAAATTCCCAGAGATCCAAGGGAATATGAAATGCTTAAGGATTCTTAATTTTGATGGCACTACAATCAAGGAACTTCCAAGTAGCATTAGTTGCTTGGAGGCTCTTTCGTACCTTTCTCTCAGAGGTTGTTCTAATTTTGAGAAGTTCCCTGAGATTCAGAGGACTATGGAGTGCCTAGAGAAGCTTTCTCTATATGGGACTACTATTAAGGAATTACCAGACTCAATAGATCATCTCACCGGACTTATTTTCTATGTTTATAACTTTAAAACTCGAAAGTGGTCTTCCAAGCAAAGCATTTATGGGTTGAAAGACCTCGATGGGCTCTATCTCAATGGTTGTTCAAATCTGGAGGCTTTGCCAGATGTCATGGTTGATATGGGAGGGATATATCACCTTTATGCAAGTGGAACGGCTATGACAGAGTTGCCATCATCAATTGGACGTCTAAAAAAACTTAAAATAATAGAATCAATCTATCATAGAACCTTTTACCCTTCCAGACAAACCGCTGGTAATTTCACGAGTCTTAGCTTATCTCCGTGTTCAGAATCGCTCAAAGCTTCATTAAATTACCCGAGCGCCTCCGGTTTTCCGTAATGTTGCTTAGGAGTTCTTGATCCGTCGGTTGCACCATGGAAGGAGTAAATCCCTAGCGATTCAGGGTGCGTATCTTCCCGAAAATTTTATATTTAAGAGAAAACAACATTTGTCGTGATAATTACATGATCACTCACCTTCCCATGCCGAGGACCTTAGGGTGAATCATCAAGCTGACAAGCTTAAAGAAATTCCGTAACTTCCATCAAGACTAAGAAGTATACAAGCACATGGCTAACCGGTGTCTCAAAAACGTTATCGAGTGATCCAACACATCTACTATGGTTTTCTCTCCTCAACAACTTCAAATTATTAATTGAGGTATGGATTCTACATATATATATGGCCCTTAATTCTAGTGCGGAGGTGTTACGGTGGGTGATCATTTGAATTTTGTTTCACTTAAGTCGAAAAGTTTTACGGTTTTGACATTTTGGATTTTTTATAGAGATTTTAGTGAAGGGATTGGTCTCATAGCCTGGCCCACAACTTATCTTATTGCGATGCTTAGATGCGATTTACATGAGATTCACATGCGCTATTTTTATGTAATCTAGATGCCGTAGACCAAGTAATTCTCTGACACGCATGGAAGCCACATTTTTATTCTAGGAAGCTGTGGGATACCAAAGTGGGTAACTAGTAAGAGTATGGGATGTGAAGTAAGTATAGAGCTCTCAAAGAACTGGTATGAAGATGACAATTTCTTGGGATTTGCTATATTCTTCCATCTTCTTCCACTTGATGGTGATGATGATAATAACAATGATGATGCTGATGATAAATTCAAGAGAGCGTATCCTCTTTTTAATGAATTGAGCACATCACATGGGGATCAATCTAAACTGATATTTAGATTATCACAGCATATCGATTGTAGAAGCTACATCATTCGTGGTCTAGAAGATTCTTATAGATACGTTAAGTTTCCTCGTGTCTACCACAAAGTTGGCACATCAGATCCAACACTGAGTGTATTATATGTCCCTCAAACTGCCATTGCCAGTTCAACTGAGTATCGATCCAGAGAGTGGAACCACTTCGAGGCTCGTTGTAACCCTACTTATCGATGTTGTGACAAAACCTTCAAAGTGAAAAGCTGTGGGATACATCTTCTATATGCCCAAGCTCAAGCCCCAGACAAGAAAAGACATGATCACCAAACAAGACTCACTCCACATCCCAAAAATATCAAGACATGTCTAATTTCTTCTCCCGTAGTCCATTAAGGTGGGTCTTCCCTGCCTATATGATTCAGCTCCTATATTCGAATAACTGAATATTCGAATTCCTGCTGTGTATATAATTTAGAAGGCAAAGCGCATGAACGGGTATTAATTAATGGATTATATAAGTCATAAGATGCCCGATCCTATCATACACAAGTTTGACCTGAGAAAATAACTTGTGGATCCAAAAAATGCATCGATCCTAAATAGTTCATAAAATATATATTTATGTATCATTTCATTTTAATTTTGTGGCATGATATAAGCTTGAAAGTATCCGCTGAATATCATTACAACTCATCTTTTCAACACAAACTCGATTGGCAAGAACTTGTCAAAACTTGGTAATAATTCTTATAGTTAAATTATAATAATAGTTGTGATGTTCTTCATCATTTCATCTCATTTCCACATAGATGTTAAATTTAACTGTTAATTTATAAATGACATGTATTGATTATTTTAAATCATATTTTATTTAATTTTTTTGTTTGATAAAATGAATTTTATTTTAATATTTACATTCTTGTTAAATAATCTTGTTAAGGGATAGTTGCCAGCACTATCATATTATCATAAGAAGAAAAACTTTAAAGGTATGCTTACTCTGGTTTTCTTTTTTGTTTACTAGAGGTTAAAATATTTATTAATTAGAATTAACGAAAAAAACATCTAGATAATTTTGTAAAACGATTTACCTTGAACCTTGAAGGATATCCTTATGGTTGACGGACAAGATGATGTTTCTTGGAATGGGGATTATGACAAAGTTTGAAGAACAAGACTAGACCTAGAAGAAGCACTTGTGATCCTCTTCGGCAGTAATTCCTTGGGGAGTGTTTGGCCTTGCAACTCAGCGGCATTTAATGTATTATTAAGTTATATGTGTAATTAGGAGTTATGACAACTGTGCTTTACGAAGTACTTATTCAACTTGTAATGAGTCTTATATCTCCATAATTTCTCTTTCTCTCTCAAGCCAGAAAAAAAAAAGAAAAAAAAAACCTTGACTCCTAATAGACGAAAAGTAAAAGCAAAATAGATGGAAGCTTCTTGAAAACTACTAGCAAATTTTCATCAAAGGCAATATTGTCATTGATTGAGAAACTGGAAAAATACAATCATGAAAGGACTTCGGCCCCTAATAACAAATAGCAAAAGGAAAGTTAAAGCAAAATGAGTGACCATTTGCTCGCATCATAAAAGTCTAACTCACTTTTTCTTTTGAGTAAAGAAAGAGCCTCAAACATTGTCTTGACTCTTCCTCACAATAAAGGTAAAATACACATCATTGGAAATACTCGCAAAAATAGAAAATTTTAATTTTTCAATTTTTTTTTAAAATCTAATACCCACTTAGGGGGTTAGTTCCACCTTCATCCTTAATAATGGTAGACAACCAATTATTCGAGTGAGGGAATAATGTAAAAGATAATGTTGGTGCTTTGCTACATGTACAATCATAAGAAAAAAAACAAAGTTGCTTTTGAATTATTTGGTGACTCTTTTTGTAAAATCCCGAAAAATTTAAAATTTTCTAAAAGTAAAAAAATAATAATAATAATAAATTACTGAATGACCTTAAAAGCTGTAAAATTCCCTAGAACTCTGATGACGAAACGACCAAGGCTGCTGAGTCCGTCTTCACGAAACCAAAGAACTCGTGAAAAGTTTCACAATTCCAGTTGTGAGAATTCTCAATTTCAAGCTGGTGATTCAAGAATCACACGTAATCCAGATTCTTCTTAAAAATCTCAGAGTTAGAAATAACCTGAAGTAAATCTTAAAATGACCAATCAGTTAACAAAATCGGCTGTGACGTAAATGAACCCGACGAAGTCATGGACACATGGAACGAAGTGGGCTCCGCGTCCAACTTAAACTAAGAGAGACAAAAAAAAAGAAAAAAAAAAAGCTTATTTTTTGAGGGGAATTGGGGCAGTGGGTTGAGTTAGAGAGAGAAATGAGAGAAACTCCTTCTTCTCTCTATGATCTAGGGCGATCGGGTGGTCGGAATCCATCGAGCTAAGATTTAAAATTTATCTACTCGACGAGGGCTACGCGTGGGTATTGACAACACACAATTTCATAGAAGATTTCGGGTTTGGGAAAGAAAAGCCAGTGAGAGAAGCTCTACCTTCTCTCTAAGATTTACGGCGATCAGAGGCTCGGTTTTCGTCAGGCCAAGTCTTAAAGTCGGAATACTCGTCGAAGGCAACGCGTGGACACCGAAATCAAGAATTTTCGTCGAAGATTCGAGCGGAAGTTTAGGAAGGCCGGGTTCTAGGGTCTGACTCCAAAAGTTTCGCTTTCGCTTCAAGAGGTAGGAACCTTCCCGCTGGGGCTTAGTATTTCATCTAAAATGTTGTCTTGGTCTTAGTTGGGCCCTATGGTTGCTTGGATTGTGTTCCTAACACAAAAAATCGTATTTTTGCTTATTTGAGTTGAGCCTTTGTTAAGTTGATTTTCTACCGAAGTTTGGGATCGGCTTCAGGCCATGTTTACGGCTGAATCAGGTTGAATTGCACCAATTGGGATGGGTTTGTTGCCTGGTGAAAGAGTTGTTCGTGGATGAGCTTGGGCAGGGAAAATAGCATGCAATGAGCTTTAAAGGAGTCCCTGAGCAATTTCCTGGCTTTACGCCGCTGCTCCGGCCACTGCTCATAAGAGACCTCTAATTCTCGACGGTCATAACTTTCACCGCCCAAGCTCGCTTTGAGTGTACTGGGACTTATGGAAAGCCCTTTAAGTCTAAATCCATCCATATATAACTAATGCAATTTTGGACTCATATTATGTCCGAAAAATGATGAAAATAGTAGGCTCGCCGGGTGCGCCGTAAGTTACTGTTCATATGAGGCCTCCAACTTTGGACGGTCATAACTTTCTCGTCCGAACTCCGATTCGTGTGTTTTTGGACTCTACGGAAAGCCCCTTGATTCTAGAATCTGGCCATATGCTTGTAAATGGCATTTAGTGCTCACATATTTTCTGAAAATTTTAATTGTAGCAACGAGTGTGCTAATTGTTGGTTGTGTGGATGTGAAAAGTCAGGTAAGTCGGGCAATAAGATGGCAGAACAGAAGCATCTTGTGCATGATATGCCATGAATTAAATTAGAAACAGGTGCCATTACTTGCCTAGGTAGTAAATCCTGATGAAATGTTAACATGTGTCCGGTGATTGATTGAAATGAGATTCGTTAAGAGGTGTCATATTTGATGTCATTACGCGTGTTTCAACATATCGGGCTCAGGATGTTTTCATGTGTACAAGGCTATTGTATGGCATATTGTGCTAGTTTATTGCATTACGCCATGATGCAGCTCAGGATTTGAGTATGACATTACTTGTCTGGGTTGTAGCCTGAATGATGTCGATGCATGCTCGCTTTTGATGTGTTGACATGAATGTGATAAATGTTAGTAAGGATTGCATGTATATTAATGCTAATGAATGTATGGACTTTTATGTGCATTAGACATGAGTGTCCAAAAGGCCAAAGTGGGAGGTAATGATAGGGTGTCCAAGTGTAGAGGTCTTTATACATCACATGACTTCTAGGCGCAATGGGCACAATTGCATTTCACTCCGTGCACGGGACATCGATGCGTGGGTGTGAGTGATATCGTTGTCATTCACCATCCGTGAATGGTCATGGACTCGTACTTTGACCTAAGTCCAATGGAGATCCACGGTTTGTACTAAGAAGACAAAAGCGTTTAAATGGAAATGGCTCATTGCATTTACATGCATCGGGGGCACCCTATGAATAGTAGGAGTGAGTGCATGAGGTGGTTTTTGAGAGAATTGTTTTTATGTCAATTAACAATATTATTTATCGGAAAGATATCCACTACACACCTTGAAATGGGTCTACACAATATCAATTGTCGGAGTATGCCCGATTGATATACATCGGAGGGTTGTCCATATAATGTCAATAGTCGGAGTATGCCCAATTGATATTGTAAGACCCGGGAAAATTCCAATTTTCAGAAAAAGGGCAAAACGATAATTTTGGTCAAAGCCCGAAATTTTTCTAGATCTCAGATGACGAAACGGATTTCACCGTTGGAATCGTCTCACGAAATCTAGCTACCACGTCGAATTTCTTTGAATTCCGAGACATTCATAATTTCACGTTTTTCGGCGGCAATCGAGTGTCAAGGGGTCGAAACCGGTCTGAGAGACATATGATGTGACAAAAGTCACTTGATTACATGTACTCACGCGACACATGCCGCACAAAGAGAGAGACGATGGAAATGGATCATTTAGATTAGTGCAACCAAGTGTCAAAATCTAGAAGAATGACATGATTGCACTTTGAATTGTTAATGAGCACAAGACAAAAACATGAACAATGTCAGTTTTCTTCATTTCGACAACAAAAGGGCACAAATGGAGGGAGGCAAGTAGTGCATTTTGTAGCCTTGTGAGAGAGAAGCGTGCCTTCTAGATTTTCTACTATCTGCATCGCTTCTGGGCTTCGAACTGAGCAAGAAGCAAAGTTGCTCTACGCTGGCGAGGGCCACGTGTGGACACCGATTCGTGGAGTTCACAACTCCAAGAAGTATGGATATTTTCCTATTTGCGCGACCCGCTAAGAGCCATGTAAATGGTTAGAAATGTTCTCGAGGCTTGCGAGCCGTGAACTCTGGCCTCAAATGCGAAACCTCAACCCGACAATGTTATAATAGTAGTTTTTAACCGTGAGCCTGAGGTCTAATGATGTAAACGAGGGTAATTTTAAAATTTAGAACGTCCCGACCTCATTCGATACGATGTGAATTTAAAATTGTAAACTCAATGCCCTAAGAAATAAGGATTTCTATTATATCCTGATGGAGGGGTTTGCAAAGGAATTTAAAATTTCAGCTCCATGACTTAACCGATATTTGTAAGAGAATGCGAGATTTGTTAATAAGGATTTCCGACCGAATTCTGAGTCATGAAATTTTTTCTGGAATCAACAAAATACGAAAAATGTCCAGAATATATCATAAAGACTAACGAAACTGAAATAAAGGAAACGGAGTCCGCTTTGATAGTTTCCCTGATCCAACGTAATTCCTGTGTAATACGCTATCGTCCGACACGATTTTAATGATTTTAACCGATTTCTGATTTCGTGAGCTCGAAATTCAATGTGAAGAATTTAGTTAGAAGATTTTATGTTCAAATTTAAATATATCGACCATGTAATATTTTTTGACATAATCGATATAAAAACAAGAAAAGGCTAAACTGAGATAAAATCTCATATGCTGAGATATTTAATTGTACTAGCCAATCAAAATCTTTCTTAATGGCTAAGTTATGATTTAAATAATGGGTAAAATGACTGGTCTCATAAAACGGACCTATGAGAGGCTTTTGGATTAAAGGGTAATTCACTCTTTACAATAACCACTGAATTCTTCGACTTAAGGGTAATTTTGGAAAGTTGAATTTAAAAGCAAAATTAGGATTTAAGTCTCCAACAGAGGAGATCACGTATGAGAAGAAGAGAAAGGAGAAAAGAGAGAAAAGAAAGTGGAGAAAGGAGAAGGAGGAAGAGAAAGGAGAAATCCAAGTCGGGAGGTGAGTTTTCTTTGTTTTCAAGCTATGATCTTCAAGTGGTAATCAAGGAGAGGAGCCAAAGAAACTCAAGAAACAAGTAAGTTTTCATGGCGGAAAGTTAGTGGTTTGATGTTTTCCATGTTTAACGCCTTAAATTTCTGGTGATTGACAAGTAAATCGACAGATTTAAAGTTTAATTGGTCAATTTAATATCAATTGAGAAAGCCATGGTTTAGGTTAGGGTTTGACAAAATCAAGTGAGTAAAGGGTTAGGGTTTGATAGTGAATTGTGTGTGTTATGTTGAAATGGGTATAATGCATCAGTTTAAGTGTTTAGAGTGAAAGAAAAAATGGAAGAGAAACACATTTTGGTCGATTACAGGCAACGGTCTCGGTACGAAATGTCCTGTTTTACGTTTGACCAGTTTTAGTATTTTGCCCATAACTTGCTCAATTTTGATCCGATTTGAGTGATTTAAGTGGCTACGTAAAATAGACTTGAAGGAGAACAAAACTTAAGGTATCGCCAAATTCTGATCATAAGTGGCCTAAATATTCCTCAAAGTAGGACCATGTGCAAGCAAATTCTGGTTGGGTTTGAGCATAGATTAGCCGGTTATTTGGAGCGTGAGGCGGAGTTTCGATTGCTCGGAATTGGGTGATTCAATTGGAGATAGAACCATAGCACCTTAGCTTTAAATGAGTATAAGGACATAGTGTCAAAATATGAAGTCAAGACCTCGGAAAAATGAGTAATACAAAATGTCACTAGAAAAATCGGTAAAATGACTAGTTGGCATGAAAATGCCATAACTTGGATTTTGGATGATCGATTGGATTGATTCCAATTCCTAAGTAAAATAGATTCCTAGAGGAATAAGAATTTAGGAATGAGTGTTTATGGTGGATTAAATGGAAATTATGGTTAATGTGTAATTGTGATTTTCTTGGAAAAGGTGAAAAGGACTATCGGACGAGGCAGGGAACTCAACGGGGAAGCAGCGGGATTGAGCGGGTGAGCGTAGTGAAATGATATTTTGAAAATTGAGTTTTAAAAGTGAATGATTTAATGTTAAACTGAAAGTTTAGTAAATGTTTATGTAAATGCTAAGGCATATGGAAATGTTTATCTTGCATCAATATATGTTTATATGTATATGAAATATGTATGCATATGTTAAGGTATTATGAAATTTAAAATGTAAAGAATGCATATGTGTTTTAATGATAAAGTAAATGATTTAAATGGATTTATAAATGTATTTTGAAGAAATGTTTTCTTGATGGTACCACTAAACCCCCTATGTTTGGTATAGGCGATATGGCGAGGTACCTTAAGCGTGTAAGGATTTAGAGGGTAAGTTATGATTTACTAGCGAGGAGAGAATTAGGTGTGCAGAGTAATATCGCTGCATTGATGAGTCTTGTGGTGGAACCACATGCAAGCGTGAGTTTCTCCGCGGCGTAGTGGTTATGGCCAGGTGTGATTGTCCCTCACCCAGTCGGTACCGAGCCCGTTAGTGTGTTTATTCCCCACAGGGTTCCATCGGAAAAGAAAGAAAGAAAGGAGGAAATAAAGAAAGTTTGAGGCATAATTGTTTAAGGCATAAATTGATTTTAATACTATAAGTATTTATTATAAAGAAAGAAAGAAAGTTTGAGGCATAAATGATTAAGGTATAAACTGATTTTAATTGTAATAGTATGTATTACTTTGATATATACTGAAAATGTTATTTTAATGAAAATGTACACTCACTGGGCTCCTTTAGCTCATTCTTTTCCTATGTTTCAAAACATTTTCGGGACGAGATAGGTGCACGGTGGGCGTCCGGTGCGGGTGGTCGAGCCATCAAGGAGACGACACCTGTGATTTCATTGTATATATAATTTTCCATACTGTATATGTTGAATATTTTGTTACGGATATATGTATATGTATAAAGTTGAAAAGGAACTACGTGGGCTTTGATCCTCAGTGGACGAGGTACGTAGGCGGTCGGCTTAAGTCCGACTCAAGCCCAAAATGTTTTGATAAAAATGTGCATGGAATTTAAGAGGGTTTGAATGTTTTGATGATTTGAAGTAAACAAATGTATATGTATATATTGTGTTGATTTGGTTGTGGGCTGAGAAGTCCTAATGGAGAAGTATAAAGTGAAGTTTATAAGTGTTTTTGATGCTTTTATCGAGGTTTGTAGAATTTGGGAAATCCCAGAAAACGGAGAGCTACGGCGATTATTACGAAAAATCCCAGTGTTTGAAAAACAAAAGAAAAGAAAAGAAAAAAAAAATTTATCACTTCGCTTCCGCATTATTTTCTAAAGATATGTTAAGGATTGTAAAGGGGTTCGCTCCATGGATTTTATTTGGTATTTAAGGAAAGTTTCTATATCGATGGAGTCTTGGAAGAATCACTCGGGTTCATGAGGTTAATCCCGTTCGGATCCTTCACCAGCTTTGAGCAAGTGGAGAAAATTCTATTTGTGTGTTTGTGACGGTGCCACGGGGTTTCCTTGTTCATGTGAATATTAGTGACATGAATATATTTTTGTGTGAACTTTTACATGATGTTGAGTGATTCAAAATGAATTGCTCGTGTTTGTTAATTAGCCCATGTGAGCTAATTTTGGTGTAATTGATGGTGAATTTGCATAACATGTATTATGTGATTTAATTATGTTAATATATATGCATGTGAATATATTAGCATGAATGTGTTGGAATTGGCATCATGCATTCCATATGCCCAGGAGGCGCCTGAAATATTAGGAGTGAGTGCGTGACATGAAGTAAACAAAACGAATGTTTGTGAAAGGAATTTTGTGAATTTTTCGAAGGAGGTACCTTTGAGGGGCGTCAGCAAATCACGCCGGATGAGGACCATGTGTCCGCCGCCGGATCCGGTCAGAGCTGATTGGTGATCAGACAAATTAGGAGCCTGAACTATCTATACTATATACAGTATACTATACTGTATTGGGACTCTCATTGTCCTGTTCTTTCTCAGAGTTATACATGTACTTGTAGTATACAAACAATTTATGTAATAACAAAAATCATTTACATATACCAAAAGAACTACCACAAGAGTAGTGTCCATAAAAATCTATACACTTATACATAGTCCCATTTATTTATACATGTACAATTTCTATTACAAAACATAAATTGCGAGCGGTATTGAGCACCTATCTAAAAGGATGGCCTGCTTTGGCACGATGTGGGATGTCTGTCCCTCTAGCCTTGTCTTACGCTCTGTACCTACCTTGGATTGAACACGATCTTAAGCTTTTGCAGCAGATGAGATTATAAGCATGGACAACCACCAATGAGTGGCGGAATCCTGAAGCTTATACATATGCATATTCATATAACTTTAATTACTTATCATCTTTACATTCCTATTGCATGTCAATCTCTTTCAGTACATATTCTATGTCTTTGGCATATCTTTTATCTATACTTTTACTATATTCCTGTTTCTATACTTTACATATCCCTATACTTCTCATCTTTCATATCTCCCATAGGAGTATAAGACTTATATTTTTACTATCATATCATATACTATCATATGTTTTCACATATGTTTTCATGTGTTTTCATATACTATATTTTTCATATACCTTTATCTTTTCTCTACTTTCTGTTCTTTACTTGTTCATATCCTTTTCGTGTACTATACTTTATACTTTCTATATACTATATTCATGTACTGTTCATGTACTATTTTCATATACCTATATTCATGTCTTGTTCATTTTATATCTTTGTTTTCTGTTATACTTTTCATATGATAGTCATATCTTGTGCTTTTCATCTTATCTTGTCATATACTATACTTTCATATGATATTCATATCTTGTGCTTTTCATATCTTGTACTTTTCATATGCTTTTCATATACTTTATCTTGTCGCCTTACATTTCATGTCATTGACACTTTATTTCTTGTACTTGTATACTTGTCATATACTTTCTGTATCTGTGCATTCATATACTTTTCATGTACTGTACTTTTCATATACTATCATCTTGTATTTTACTGCTTGTTCTTGTAACTGTCTATACTTTCATTGCATAGTGGGGCTATGCTTCTCATATCATGTCATATATTCTATACATGTCATTTCCTTTTAGGTTTCATGTCTACAAATACCTTAGAAGCGGATACGGGAAATAACTGTATGTACCAAAATTACTATCCTTTATGCGAGGCAGTGATCTCTATCTACTATTACCAGAACACTATCCTTTGTCTGAGGCATTGATCTTTATCTGTTTATACCCGGAGTATCATCAGCATGCGAGATGGTGACCTATGCCATGTGCTATGTAGTGACCCTTCGGGGCCACCGTGATCAAGCGAGTTTATGTCATCGACCCAAGCGGGGCCTCGATATGCAATATGCGTATCGTATCTTTGCTGACCATTTGTATCCACATGGGTATGCTTTATCATCCCTCACTAGGTTCTAAGCAGACAATCCAGATATTTTTCATATCACATTTTCTGTACATATTTCATAAGCATGAATAACTATTGTTATCATGATTGCTTATGCAATATATACTATCATTACTTTAATCTGTATTCGTTCTCATATCTGTAGATTCATATTACGGTTCTCATATTTCTCTTATGTACATATATTCATATCTTTTTGCTATCCATTAGTTTGTCTTATTATCATATATGTAAATCTATCATTTGTATACTTGTACTCATTCACAGTACTTTGTCATCTTTACTTATCTCTATGGATCTATGTTTATGCCTTTCTATCATGTGCTCTAGCATGTTCCATCTTCTTCCTTTTCGGTATCAATACATCATATATTCATATCATTTAATCTTATATTCATATGTGCCTATCATTCGTGTACTTTAGACTATCATATCTTATGACATGTCCTATCATATATTCATATCATTTAATCTTATATTCATATGTGCCTATCATTCGTGTACTTTAGACTATCATATCTTATGACATGTCCTATCATATCTTATCATATCTTATGACTTATAACTATCATATCTTATGACATATCCCTATACATTTCTATACTTGTACGTTTTACTTGTTCTTTATAAGGCTTTGTCTATCTCAGTAGAATGCAAGACGAACTCTTCCTTTGATACCCATAGGTACTTTTCTTATCTATCTTCCTTTACATATCAAATCTACATATAATACTATTTCTTGTTCATATCTTCTTACCATGTATTCCATTTAACTTTAGCAAGCGATTAGTACGCGGTACAACAATTTGGATTTTCAGACAGATATGGGAACCAGAAATGCCATTAAATAGAATATGGTTAGATTCTAGATAATTATCTTTCCACTTAGGTTCGAGAATACCCATGTGGAGTCTAACGAAAGAATTATGCAAGTTGCAATAGTGAAGAAAATCGATGACTTCTGCATTTGTGACATGATGGTAGCCACTGTCTTTTGTCATTTTTGGGAATCTTAACTTCATATTTGACACTAGTTCCTTGTACTCATTTAAATCTAAGGTTCTAAGGGTTCTTTTCCAACTGGAATCACGATTCAGACAGAAGCTCGAAGATATGACCTAGACACGGGACTACTACATGTTCAAAGCTGGAACGGTTGGCTTAAACATGGCCCCACTTTGAGTGAATTTTTGGGTACCTATAATCAGAATTTGGCTTGATTCCTATTTCTGGATGTTTGGTTCTCCTTGGCGTATTTAATTATCACTTGAATCGCTCCAAAATCAGATAATAATTGAAAGTTATGGCTAAAATACAAACAACGGTAAAATAGAGCGGGGTGTGCGGATGCAGTCGGCCTATCTTGGTACAGGTTGGCCAAAAACGACGAACCCAAGGCGTACGGTGCGAGGTACAGGTTCCTAGAAAAATCTAGAATGTGTGTTTTCACCCATTTTCCATATTTTGCTACCCGATCAACTCTGTCTCCATAGCCACACCTCAAAAACCATTTCCTATGCATCTTGCTTAATCTCTTTTCTACTCAAATCCTCTTTCCTTCTTATCTTATTTCAAAAAATCTATCATGAATTACTTTCAAACCAACTATAATATGGATCTGGCTCATGTGGCTTGACATGAAGGTTAATTAGGGTTTGTTCTAAACCCTAACTCAATTTCTTGTCATTTAACTATGAATCCATCCTCAAAGAGAGGATTTCATATGCTTCTTGTACCTTTTAGGATTTTACCAACCTTACTTTTAAGAATTTTAGGGTTAGGATGAAAACCTAACAAAACCCTAGGTTTGGAGACAACTAATAACCATACAATTGCATGGAAAACCATTCAAAGCTTTAAAAGCCCATGTAGTTCCATACCTTTTTGGCTCCTCCATCTTCTTCCTCTTCTCTTCTTCTTCTCTTCCTCTTCCTCTTCTTCTCTCTTTTCCTCTCCTCTCTCTCTCTATGGTTTGGTCTCTCAAAAATGAGACCAAATTTGCTCTTATCCATGTTTTGTTAAGGCCATGTTTGGCCTTTGCCTTTTTAAATCCTTTTCTCATTTTTGCAATTAAGTCCTTCTATTCTCTTCTATTCTCAATTTAACTTATGAAATTTCTATTTTTGCATCCAATCTATTCTTCTTATGTCGTATATATCTACTTGGATAAAGTTCCACTTTTACCATGGCTTTATTATTAATTAGGGTCTCTTATTATTTCGAAAATTCATATTTAACTTTTAATATACCTAAACAAGTCAGAAAGCGCTAGGGTATATTTCGGAGTCTACCATTGTTTAGAGGATTATCCAGTGGTCGGTCTCGGAGGGTAGTCAGTATTTTTCTGAACTTCGGTAGTAGTTTTTCGAGCAAAAAAGCTTTTGTTTCAGAAAACTTGATATTTTACTCGCATTCGGCTTAGGCATATGTGAGGAGTTGGCAGGTGAGGACTGGGACATGGGATTGGTCATGTAGACGTCGAGTAGGTTCATGAAATTGCTTGAATGTGATTGTTTGCCATGCATGTGCATAGGTGGGAATGCTTAGGGTGAAATTATCTATACTGGGCTTTTCTCACCCTGTCGAGGGATCACCATTTCAAGTATAGGGAGCGATCGGGAAGGCGGCACTCACTAGAGGCCACGTGTTAGAAGAAAGTCGACTTGTGACTTTAATATTGTTGTATAACATGTATTAGAAACTGTGACGCCCCAAACCCGGGGGTCCATTGACTACCCGTCAACCCGCGGAATACAAGTGGATGTCGGGTTACCCGGCCTTGCCAGTCGGGCGAAGTCTCCTTTATGCAGGAGCTCTACCCAAATACAATACAGCCATATCTGTTCCAAACGGTCTTATAATCGATATATCCCGATCGCATAGTATCGGCCACTTGAGCCCATAAACCAATACTCATCAAAACAAATATCACACTATATTCCAATTATCTCCCAATAATTCAATAGTTGATTACACTTTTATACAAACATATATTAAAACCTCAAATTCTAATACATGTTATATCGAAAACATCAACCGTAACAGCTTTCTTCAAAAAATCAACCTCCCAGTGAGTTGTCTTCAAAAATCTCCACATTGCACAGAAATGTATAATCCCTCGGCAGGGTGAGCTATCGCTCGATAGTGGAATCACCCTAAATGGTTACTCTCCACCTAGTGCATATGCAATGCTCCAAAGTAAACACACACTCAAGTAAATACATGATCCTGCATGAATGCACGCAGTCACCCCCATGTCACGAGTCCTCAGGCTCACTCACCTTGCCTAAGCCATGTATGAAAATAATCATTTTCGAAACAAAACTTTTGTTGTTCTTGAAAAATATACTACGTGTCGGTAAAAATATGGGACTACCCTCAGGCGAATTGGTTGGTGAGCTTTAAGGCTTGATCATGGTCCTCATCCGAAATGATATGTTGGCCCATCTCCCAACCCAATTCTCCGGAATATCATCCTGTGAAATTCCTTTCGCAACCATATCTGTGAGACCCCCACCCTTCGTGACCACCTCATGGGTACCCTTCAGGTGGAAGCTCACTCATAGGATATCCTCATTTCCCCTTGCTTGAAGTTCCTTTTCGCCTCCCCGAGAGGTCGAACCCGGGACTGGGGTCTTTAGTCCAATGGGAAGCATCTCTGGTACCAACTGAGGGCCCATCTCCCAACCCAATTCTCAGAATCATCTGTGAAATTCCTTTACTTAACCATATCTGTGAGACCCCACCTTCGTGACCACCTCATGGGTACCCTTCGAGGTGGAAGCTCGCTCATGGGATATCCTCATTCCCACGGGGTTTCCTTTCGCCTCCCTAGAGATTGAGACCCGGGACCTAGGGTCTTTGGTCAATGGGAAGCATCTGGTACCGCCTGATGCGCCGGTTGGTACCGAATACTCCCGTGGAACTGCAGGTCTGAGTTAAATCTGCCGGTGAGTGAGGCCTCTATGGTGACTTCCACGAAGAGGCCACCCATGGTGATCATGAGGGTCTCCCCAGCTACCTAAACGCCTTTTATTGTGGGGTCCACACCCGTCGTGACCACGGGGTGCCTTGGGTGTGCTTGTGGGGTCCGCTGTCGTAACCCTTTGGTGCCCTTCAGGAGGGGAGAGTTGTAACACCACGAAAGATACCCTAGTAGTTTTCGGACTTGTGTAGGGTATATTAAAAACTAAATAGGAATTTTCAGAAAAAAAAAAACGAGAGAACCGGAAGTTATATCCTAAGCAAGGGTAAAAGTGGAACTTATCCAATTAGGATATATATGACATAAGAAGAATAGATTGGATGCCCAAAGTAGCATGTAAGAATAAGGATAAATTAGTAATTGAGCAAAGGAGATATGAAAATCAAAAAAGTGTAGAGATGGGCCATAGTAGGAATTTCAAAAGTTGGTATTGCAATATTAAAAAGAAGGAGGACCCAATTGGCAATTAAGGGAAACATGAGAGTATAAAAGTTCATGAGACAAACCCAGAAACTCATTTTGGTCTCATTTTCTAGGAACCGTGGAGAGAGGAGTGGAGCAAGGAAGAGAGAGGAAGAAGAAGAAGAAGAAGGAGAAGGAGGACAAGGTCAAGATCAAGGTATGGAATCCTTTATTTTGGGTTTTTGGTATGAATTCCCATGGAGAATTGATGCTCCTTGGTCTAGGGTTTTGGAAGAGATCACCTAAACCCTAGATGTTTTATTTGGGATTGAGTTTTCCCTAATTGGTGTAAAAGTAAGCATGGAATCATCAAAGCATGTGGTTTAAATAGGAATTGGTGGACCTAGGTTGGCAGGTTCTTGGATTTCCACCTAAGGTTTTGAGGTTTGAAGTTCCATAACAGTCATTTCGATTGTTGTGGAGTTGTTTTTTAGATATGCTCCATGTACATTCTTGAGGTATATGAATTATAGAAGTTGTATGATGTTAATTGGTAGCAAAAAGTGGCAAATAAAGCAAATCGGAAAAATTCAAGGGGCGCTCAGTGCGGGGAAATACTACATTTTCTGACCCAGGCCGGTTTTGTATTTGATCATAACTTTCTCATTTCTTATCCGATTTGAGTGATTCAAGTGGCTAATTAAACTAGACTTCAAGGAGAACCAAGCATATAGAAATAGGTATCGTCAAATTCTGATTATAAGTGGCCTAAAAAAATTCACTCAAAGTAGGACCATATGTAAGCCACTGTTTGGTTCTCGGTACAGGAAATACTCTGTTTTCCTGTTTCGACCAGTTTTCATATTTTTACCATAACTTGCTCATTTCGGATTTGATTTGAGTGATTCAAGTTGCTGGTTAAAATAGACTTCAAGGAGAATCATACATATAGAAATAGGCATCGTCAAATTATGATTATAAGTGGCCTACAAATTCACTCAAAGTAGGACCATGTTAAACCAAATTACGGTTTGATTTTGAACATAGATTGTACAGGTTATTTGGACGTAAAGTGAGTTGGTGCTCCGATTTGGGTGATTCAATTTGAGAAGAACCCTTAGCACCTTAGCTTTGAAATAGTACAAGAGATAATGTCAAATATGAAGTTAAGACCCTGGAAAAAAAATGAGTAATATAAAAGCTGCTCCCTAGTATGTCGGTAAATGGACTAGTTGGCATGAAAAATGCCATAACTTTAGTTAAGGATGATCCGATTGGTTGATTCCCAATTTCTAGAGTAAAGTAGATTCATAGAGGAACAAGAAGGATTTGAATTGAGGGCATTAAGGTCATTTTGTAAAGAAAAATGTAATTTGGTCTTTCCTTGATTATGTATTTTTTAAGTATGGTTAAATGGGATTTAAGTAAATGTGATGTGGTTGGGTGAAAATGAATGTGTATGAAGGATTAAATGGAAGTTATGGTTAATGGTTAGTTGTGGTTTTTCTTGAAAAAGGTGAAAATGACTATCGGACGGGAAACAGGAATTCGACGAAATGACAAGATTGACGGTGAAGCTGTGAGTGTAAAAATGATGTTTTGCAAATTGAGTTTTAAAAATGAATAATTTTGATGTTAAAATGAAAAGTTTAATGTAAATGTTTATATTGCCTAAATGAAAAGTTTTGATGTAAATAAGAAAAATTTAATGTACATGTTTATCTTGCATCAATATATATATATATATATATATATATATATATATATATATTTATATTAAATTATATATGTATGCATATGTTAAGGCATTATGAAAGTTTAAAAATGTGTAAAGAATGCATATGTATATTTGCATATATATATGAGTTTTCATGATAAAGTAAAGGATTTAAATGGATTTATAAATGTATTTTGATAAATGTTTCTTGATGGTTACCTAACCCATATGACATTATGGCGATATGACCGAGGTACCTTAAGCGTGTAAGGGATTTAGGGTAAAGTTATGGGTTACCCCTAGCGGGAGAATTAGGTGTCTGAGTAATATCCTTACACGTGATAGGTGCTATGGCGGAACCCTATGCAAGCGTGAGTTTCTTCGCGGCGCGTAGTGGTTATGGCCCGGAATGTATTTGTCCCCTCAGTCGTGCAGAGCCCATTAGGTGTGTTTATTTCCTGGTTTCCATCGAGAAAGAAAGAAAGAAAGAAAGTTTAAGGCATAAAAGAGTTTAATTGTATAAGTATGTATTATAAGGAAAGAAATGAAGTTTAAGTATAAATGTTTAAAGCATAAATTGATTTTAATTGTATAGTATGTATTACTTTGATATATCACTAAAATGTTATCTTAAGGCATAAATGGATTTTTAAATGTATAGTATGTATTACTTTGATACATGCGAAAATGTTATCTCTTAAAATGTACACTCTTTGGCTCTTTTTAGCTCATTCTTTTCCATGTGTTTTTCTGAATATTTCGAGGACCGAGGCAGTGCGGCCGTGAGTACCCTCATGTGCAGTGAGTTGAGCCATCGAGGAGACGACGCATGTGAACTGCATTGTATAAATAGTTTGCATATTTTATATGTCGAATACTTTGTCATGTATATATGCATATATGGATATATTTTGAAAAGGAACTACTTAGGCGGTCGGCTTAAGTCCGACTCAAGCCCAATCTTTTGATAAAAACAAATGCATGGAATTGAAGAAGGTTGAAATGTTTTGATGATTGAAATGAATAAATATATATATATGTATATATTGTGTTTGATTGGGTTGTGGACGAGGAGTCTAAAGCGAGGAAGTTGAAGTTGAGGATGGAAGAATTAAGTGTTTTTGAATGTTTTTCGCGGGTTTGTAAATTTAGTCCAGAAGAAACGAGAGGAAACTTCACAGTAATTTTTGAAAATCTAAGAGTTTGAAAAAGAAAGAAAGAAAGAAAAATTTACCACTTCGCTTCCGCATTATTTTCTAAAAAGATATTTTTGGGATTGTAAAGGGGTTCGCTCCATGGATTTTATTTGATGGTTTTGAGGAAAGTTTCTATAACCATTGGAGTCTTGGGAGGATCCCCACTCGAGTTCATGGGTTAATCAGGTGGGATCCTTCAGCGTGGTATCGAGCCACGGTTTTGAAAATGTGCCAAGATTTGAAAATTTGATTTTCATATGATTATTTAATGTTTATTTTAAGAATTGCATAAATTATTTATGTGATTTAAAATCATATATGCATTACATGACATATTAAATTTTGAATTCCCACGAGAGAAAAATGCGTCGATCGAGGCGGAGCCAGCCACGGGAGAGCTCTGAGGGCATTAGTACCACCACCAATGCGAGGTTTCATTTATAGGAAATAATCTTAGATCTTTTGAGTTGGAAGGTCTAGAGCGAAAGTCTTGGACTTTAATTTCCGAATTACATTTGGAGGATAGGAGAATAGTGTGAGTGAAAAGATCGCCAAAAGTTGGAAAAGAAATTGTGACATGTGTAGAAAGAGTCCACTTTCATCATCAACACCTTAGGAGGAGGAATATTAATGTAATGTAAATCGAGACTTGTCCAAATGGGGAATCTATTAAGTGGAATGAAAATGCATTACTACTTGACATGGAAATGATAATGTTCTACGGGTTCAAACAGGGATGAGCAATTAGAGGACATGGGAGATCGATATTATGAGGAATCAGTGTCAAGATGATTGTTGAAAAAAAATTGAAGAAGACGATTCTAATGATAGATTAACATAAAAAATGCATGATCTTATACATAATCTTGCACAATCAATTTAGGATGAGGTCCTTATTCCAATGCCACAGTCATGTATGAAGTTAGTCATGTATCATTGCTTGAAAAGTTGAATCAATGATAAAAAGATAAAATGGAAAAACAGGGAGAGAAAAAGGTCCATATCATGGCTTGAAGAGAGGGTTTCTTTGTGGTTTTTAGTCCGAGAAGATTTGGACCCTGATGGCGTCGGCGGCCCACACACGGTCTGACCGGGTGGTAGAGGCCTTGAGTTAGGGATGAGAGGAGCATAGGTTTGAAATCCAGGGCTACGCCGATCCAAGAGACAAGCAGTGGGTAAAAGCTTGGGTTAGGAGGTTCCGGTAACAGTGGGGTTTATGGATTATTTATCTAAATCTTCGGGTAAGGTTATATTAAGACTCTAGCTATGAAATTGACATGATTCTAGGTTGATTTTCTTTAAGAAATTGAAAAGAAAAGAATGAGATTATAAGGATTGTCAATTTACGTCTGACCTTGGATGTAGCTAGGTGATCTTTGTTTGATTAGTTTTAATTGATTTAATGACATTGCTTGAATGCTTGAAGGAATTAATGGAATTAATGGAATTACTTGATTGAAGAGAAAATGAGATGAAGGGTTAGGCGAAAGGTTTAGTGGAAATGCATTGGTTTGATTTAGTTTAAATAAATCAATGACATTAGATGAATTATCAAATATAATTTGTTTGAAAGAAAATGGAAAGAAATTGAAGAAATAATTATGAATGTGTGACATGTAAGTTTGACCACATTAGGAGAAGTATGGAAGGATTGAGTTTTCATTGATTTTGCAATCAATGGAATTGATTAAATGTCTAATGGAATCATGTTGAATTAATGTTTTAAGAAAAGAAGAATTGATTAAGATATAATGTAATTTTGCTAAGGTGAAGGGCATTATGGGTTTCACTTTAAGGATCTTAATGGCTTGATTTAAGGCTTGCAAGATGTTGTCATGAGCCTTGATTAAATTGGAAGTGAATTGGATAAGTTGAGGAGACTTCATGATGAGGATGTTCCCGAAACGACGTCGAGAACCACGGTATGGGCATTTTTGAGTTTCTAGTCATGCCATTTAGACTTACAGATACTTGGCCCAGCATGTATGGATCTCATGAGCGGGATTTTTAGGCCTTACTTAGGTCCGAGTTTGTTATCGTGTTTATTGACGATATCTTGATCTATTCAGGCGATGGAGAAGAACATCTTGACACTTGAGGATAGTCACCAAACATTGCGGGAACATAGGTTATATGCTAGGCTTCGAGTAAGTGTCCATTTTGGCTCGACAGTGTTGCCTTTTTAGGACACATAATTTCTGCAGAGGGGGTCTTAGTGGATCGCGAAGGTCGGCTATGCGGATTGGAAACCTCCTACGAGTGTTACGCATGAATGGGGTTTTTGCGGGTTTGGCGGGAATATTGCGAAGTAAGTTCGTTGAGAGGGTTCAAGATAGCCGCACCTTTGACTAGTAGACAAAGAAGAGGCAGTTTTATGGTGGCTTGTCACAAGAGTTTCATGAACTCAAAAGAGATCGACCTCGCCTCTAGTACTTACACTTCCATCAGTAAGGTGATGGTTTTGCAATGTATTGTGATGCCCCCTAAAGTGTGGCTCCAGTTGTGTATTAATGCACGATAAGGTAATTGCATATGCTTCTGTGCAATTGGTTAAGAAGGAATGTTAATTATCCTACATTGAATGCACTCCTCGCTGGAAGCTAGTAGCCGTAGTATTTGCCTTGTGGATATGGAGGCATTACTTATATGGAGGCTCAGAGGATTTTATGACTATAAGAGCTGCAAAGATTCTGCTACTTGCATGAACTGAACATGAGACAAAGGAGATGGAGTGAATTGACCAAGGATTTTGAACTCCACTTACTGAATATCATCCGAAAGGCGAACGTGGTAGCAGATGCTCTTAGTAGGAGACCCATGAGTTCCATATCGCACTTGAGGGTCGTGCATCTTCCTCGACTCATAGAATTGAGGTCCTTGGATATGAGACTGGAACTGACAGATTCAGGAGCACTGTTAGCCACATTTCATGTACGTCCTGTATTGATAGACAAGATTACAGAGCTTCATTCGTGGATCCATGCATAATAAAGTTTAGAGGTGAAGTGGTAGAGTCTGCAACGAGGATTTGTCATCGAGAGATATGGTACCGTGGTCATGGGACAGGTTATGTGTACCGGATGTAGGTGATGGGAGGAGAGATATTATGGAGAAAACCCCATTCCTCCGCTTTATGCTATGCATCCTGAAGTACAAAGATGTATCATACCTTAAAGGAACACTAACATGGAGTTCGCATACACAACGCTTATCGTATCAAGCATTGGCATGGCCCCTTATGAGGCTCTTTATGGACGGAAATTTCGAACTCTAGTATGTTGGGACGAGGTAGGTGAAAGGAAATATGTAGGTCCGGAAATTGTTCAAGTCAGATAAGATCAAAGTTATAAGGGATAGACTGAAAATTGCACAAGACCGACAGAAAAGTTATGCAAACAATCGCCGTAGGGACCTAGAGTTCGAGGTAGGGGATATGGTATTTTGTGGATTTCCCCATGGAAGGGCGTACTAAGATTTGGGAAACGTGGAAATCTGAGTCCACGGTATATTGGGCCATACAAGATTGTTGAGGATCGCAGGGCATATCGATCGAGTCACATCTTACCTTGATCGCATTCACGATGTTTTCCATGTTTCTATGCTCCGCAAGTACATACCAAACCCTTCACATGTATTGACAGAGCAACAAGTGGAAATACAGGATAACTTAACATACGAAGAGGAACCAGTGCAAATCCTAGACCGTCGAGAGCAAGTTCTCACAAGAACAAGACTATTCCACTGTGAAGGTATCAGGAGGAGTTCATACAAGAGGAAGCTACATGGGAGCATGAGGAGCAGATGAAGAGGCATTATCCCCATCTCTTTGAGTACGAATGTTTTAATTTCGAGGACGAAATTCTTATAAGGAGGGGAGAGTTGTAACACCACGAAAGATACCCTAGTAGTTTTCGGACTTGTGTAGGGTATATTAAAAACTAAATAGGAATTTTCAGGAAAAAACGAGAATCCTAAGTTATATCCTAAGCAAGGGTAAAAGTGGAACTTATCCAATTAGGGATATATATGACATAAGAAGAATAGATTGATGCTAAAGTATAATATGAGAATAAGGATAAATTAGTAATTGAGCAAAGGAGATATGAAAATCAAAAAGTGTAGAGATGGGCCATAGTAGGAATTTCAAAAGTTGGTATTGCAATATTAAAAAGAAGGAGGACCAATTGGCAATTAAGGGAAACATGAGAGTATAAAAGTTCATGAGACAAACCAAAACTCATTTTGGTCTCATTTTCTAGGGCAAACCGTGGAGAGAGGAGTGGAGCAAGGAAGAGAGAGGAAGAAGAGGAGGAAGAAGAAGAAGAAGAAGGAGAAGGAGGACAAGGTCAAGATCATCTGCATGGAATCCTTTTATTTTGGGTTTTGGTATGAATTCCCATGGAGAATTGATACTCCTTGGTCTAGGGTTTTGGAAGAGATCACCTAAACCCTAGATGTTTGTTAGATTATGAGAGTTTTCCCCAATTGGTGTAAAGTAAGCATGGAATCATCAAAAGCATGTGGTTTTAAATAGAATTGGTGGACTCTGGGTTGAGTTCTGGATTTCCACCTAAGGTTTTGAGGTTTGAAGTTCCATAACAGTCATTTCAATTGTTGTGGAGTTGTTTTTAGATGAATTCCATGTACATTCTTGAGGTATATGAATTATAGAAGTTGTATGATGTTAATTGGTAGCAAAAGTGGCAAATAAAAGAAGCAAATCTGGAAAAAATTCAAGGGATCGCCGGTACAGAAATACTGCTTTCTCCATTTCGACTAGCTTGTATTTTGGATCATAACTTTCTTACTTATCCGATTTGAGTGATTCAAGTGGCTAATTAAACTAGACTTCAAGGAGAACCAAGCATATAGAAATAGGTATCGTCAAATTCTGATTATAAGTGGCCTAAAAAAATTCACTCAAAGTAGGACCATATGTAAGCTAACGCTTATTTCCGGTACAGAAATACTCGCTTCCTGTTTCACCGGGCCATATTTTTACCATAACTTGCTCATTTCGGATTTGATTTGAGTGATTCAAGTTGCTGGTTAAAATAGACTTCAAGGAGAATCATACAAATAGAAATAGGCATCGTCAAATTATGATTATAAGTGGCCTACAAATTCACTCAAAGTAGGACCATGTGCAAGCCAAATTCTGGTTCAGTTTTTGAACATAGATTAGCCTTATTTGGATCGTAAAGAGTTTCGTGTCTGATCTGGGGTGATTCCAATTTGAGAAGAACCAGCACCTTAGTTTAAAATAGTACAAAGAGATAATGTCAAATATGAAGTTAAGACCCTGTAAAAAAATGAGTAATATAAACTGTCCCTAGTGTAATTCCAGAATGTGGACTAGTTGGCATGAAAATGCCATAACTTTAGTCGATGATCCGATTGGATTGATTCAATTTAAGTAAAGTAGATTCATAGAGGAACAAGAAAAGGATTTGAATTGAGGGCATTAAGGTCATTTTGTAAAGAAAAATGTAATTTGGTCTTTCCTTGATTATGTATTTTTTTGAAGTATGGTTAAATGGGATTTGCAAATGTGATGTGGTTGGGGTGAAATGAATGTAAAATGGCGATTAAATGGAAGTTATGGTTAATGGTTAGTTGTGGTTTTTCTTTTGAAAAAAAGGTGAAAAGGACTATCGGACGGAAATAGAATTCGACGAAGCAAGCAAGATTGAGCGGTGAACTCGTGGAGCGTAAAAATGATGTTTTGCAAATTGAGTTTAAAAGTGAATGATTTTGATGTTAAAATGAAAAGTTTAATGTAAATGTTTATATTGCCTAAAATGAAAGTTTTGATGTAAATGAAAATTTAATGTACATGTTTATCTTTGCATCAATATATATATATATATATATATATATATATATATATATATATATATATATATATATATATATATATATATATATATATATTTATATTAAATTATATATGTATGCATATGTTAAGGCATTATGAAAAGTTTAAAATGTAAAGAATGCATATGTATATTTTGCATATATATATGAGTTTTCATGATAGCAGCGATTTAACGATTTATAAACGTATTTTCGATAAATGTTTTTACCGTTACCCTAACCCCATATATTTGTTATGAGTGATATCGGTAGGGTACCTTAGCGTGTAAGGTTTAGAGGGTAAAGTTATAGGTTGCACTACCCAACTGGGGGAGGGGTGGGTGTCTAGAGTAATATCCTTACAGGCGGTAAGGTGCTATGAAATTTGGAACCCTATGCAAGCGTGAAGGTTTCTCCATGACGTAGTGGTTATGTTGGAATGTGAGGCGCTCTCTCAGTCGTGCCGGAAGCTGTTGGGTGTGTTTTATTTCTCTGGGTTATGGAAAGAAGAAAGAAAGAAAGAAAGAAAGAAAGTTTAAGGCATAAAGGATTTTAATTGTATAAGTATGTATTATAAGGGAAAAGAAATAAAGTTTAAGGTATAAATGTTTAAAGCATAAATTGATTTTAATTGTATAAGTATGTATTACTTTGATATCACGAAAATGTTATCTTAAGGCATAAATGGATTTTTAAAATGTATAAGTATGTATTACTTTGATACATCTTTTGAAAATGTTATCTTAAAATGTACCTCACTAGGCTCTTTTAGCTCATTCTTTTAATGTGTTTTGAAGAATATTTTGAGGACCGAGGCAGGTGCGCCGGTAGAGTACCCTCACAATGCGGTGAGTTGGAGCCATCGAGGAGACGACGCATGTGGCTTGCATTGTATAAATAGTTTGCATATTTATATGTGAATCTTTTGTCATGTATATATGCATATATGGATATATTTTGAAAAAAGGAACTACTTAGGCGGTCGGCTTAAGTCAGGCTGAAATGATCTTTTGATAAAAACAAATGCATGGAATTGAAGAAGGTTGGAAATGTTTGATGATTGAAATGAATAATATATATATGTATATATTGTGTTTGGTTGGAGTTGTGGACGAGGAGTCCTAAAGCGGAAGTTGAGGATTGAGGATGGAAGGAATTAAGTGTTTTTTGAATGTTTTGTGGGTTTGTAAATTTGGGAAAGTCAGCAGAGGAAACTACGACGATTTTACGAAAAATCTAAGAGTTTGGAAAGAAAAGAAAAGAAAAGAAAAAATTTACCGCCGGCTTCCGCATTATTTTCTAAAGATATTTTAAGGATTGTAAGGGTTCGCTCCATGGATTTTATTTAGTGGTTTGAGGAAAAGTTTCTATATAGCCATTGGAGTCTTGGAATTTCAAATTCGTAGGGTTAATCAGGGTGGGATCCTTACCAATATCCGTTTTACAAAATACCTTGTCATGCGCTCCACTTTAATTCTAGTGCCCGGTCATGAAATAAATTATGCGTTTTCAAAATCATTTACACAATATGTCCAATATATTTTCCATCGACTACAATTACACTCATGTAATTCCAGCATCAAAGCATCACCCAATTTAGCGCTGATTGACAAATCATAATCTCGATAGCTTTACAACGATTTTATTCCATATAATTGTGACCTCGTGTTAATACTCATTAAAGCATTAACCTGTTGATTTCTACACCCACGCTGACTCAAGTCATTCATTTAAATACGATTTCGTACCAAAACACATGGACGTTCTTGGCCCGTTCCCACCTGAGCAGGGTATTTTTAACAGTCCGAAACCCGGCGATGAAACGTCATGAGGCGACCCACTTGTCAAACCTGGTTCACTTTTTGGGACGAATCATACCCATTTCTGGTCTTATAAACACAAAGCATAATTTATTCAATAAATTATCACTAGAACTCATAGCCAGTCAATGCTGAGTGCGGACACTTGATGGCTCCAAAAATTCTAACACTTCGGTCCCATGTTTTGGGACCAATCAACGACCCCTCCCATGGCCTCGAACCCAAACTCAAGCCCATTACAAAACACTTAAATAAAGTGTAAACAAGTAGGATGAAACTCCTACCTCACGGGTTTGTCCAAAAACTCCTAAAGCGGAGTCCACGCGTTGCTCGCCGCTAGAACCTTCCCTTCTTGCTGTCAGTGTGGTCCGTGCGGGATCTTAGAGAAGGAAGATCTTCTCACCTTAGAATTTCTCCATTTCGATTTCTCCACCCCTCTGCATCCCTCATGTGATTCACGTTTTTGCCTTTGATTTAATGAAGGAGATGAAGCAACGTGACAATTTGTCATTTAGTGACTAAAATCAAATTCACAAAATGACCATTGTAATCATAACTACCGGTTGTTCGGCCTTATCTACGGCCGTCCATTTTTATCATTTATCTACTCCTTACCACTTATGGTACCTTAGTACTTGTTATATGTGACTTCGTCATGTAGAAACACGTTTTACGGCTTTTAGAATGTGATGCGGAAGCGTGTCAGGCTACGTCTCGGAGGTCGGCGAAATTTTACTTGCTAGCTAGATTTCGCGAGGCGATTCAACGATGAAATCCGTTTAGTCGTCGAGATCTAAGAATTAATTCGGATTTTGAAATTACCGTTGTCGAAATTACGATTTTGCCGCTATTGAAGTGGAATTTCGAGGTCTTCTGAAACTCTAAATTTTAATATATGTTTTGTATAAAAGAGTAATTTATTAACTCTTGAACTATTGTAGATAGTTGATGTATTTGGGATATATTTTGTGAGTATTGATCTGAGGCCAGTGACCGACCTTTACTCGTATGGTACTGTGTGGTCATTGTTGATTATTAGGCAAGTTTGTGTGTATTTACCCCACCCCTTCCGGCGTGACGTGCAAGCCACTCCACCAATCCCCAGCCGTTACCTCTAACGACTAAAACTCCTGTGAAGCGAGCCGTATTTCTTACTAAAACCTACATTATAAAATTTTTTTCTTTTATTTATAACTTAGGATTTGGTAAAATCTTAAACGGAGAAAAACTAATGACATAATGGTACACATAGTCAAATTCAAATCTTTATTATACATCCAATTTACACTATATCCAAAATAGCCTTGACCATACCAACACATTCCTCACAAAACTACTGCTTGTATACATCGTGTATGTTCCATTGCCTACATACTATTCAAAGTATTTTTCTTACATAATATTCTTTAATTTCTGACACTTGTACAATGTCGGGATAAAATCTATTATGCTCCAGTCTTAAGTGCAATATTACACGGAAAATAGTTTTAAAATGGAAAATAATGAAATTCAGCGAGGCTCGGTGAGTGTAATATCTTTCATAAAGGTTTCTTCAGAAAGCATCTCGAAAATGTAAAAACTCTCTTTTTACAAATATTTTCCGAAGCTTTACTTTGCTTTGCTTGCTTTTGAAAGTTTCTAAAACTTTCTTTGCTTGCTTGCTTGCTGGCACTTACTTGCTTTTTGTACTTGCTTGCTTTTAAAAGTTTATAAAACACATTACTTTGCTTGTCTTTTGTTTTACTTTTCTTTAAAAGCTTGTAAAACTCTTATTTCTTGCTTGCTTAGAAGTTTATAAAACTTCTCATAATTTCTCTTGCTTGAAAAGTTTTCTTAAAACCTTTCACAAACCTTTGCTTTAAAAAACATTTTCATAAATACGGGAGCCTGGGCTCGACCGCATGCTTTGAAAATAAAAGCGGGAGCACAGACTCGACCATTTCTTTAAAATCCCACGGGAGCTTAGCTCAGCCGTCGTTTGAAATCAGCGGGAGCACGAATAACCGTTTGCTGAACTCTCTCAGGAGCTGGCGACAGAGGAGACCTCGTTGTGATTTTTAGCGTATATCATGCTTGTAAAACATCAACCCTTTGGAGACTTTGTTACCCTTCTCATGCCTTGAGTGGGATGGAGCTATCATCGGCGGAGTGCGGGGTGGAGGACCTTTGTCCGCATCACCTTTAAAATTAAAATATGGTGGGAATGACACGGGTCGCCATCACCATAATTTAGTTAGAGCTCATAACCTTATATACTCATGTGTGCCACGATCTCCTTTAAATGCATGATGTATGTCAAGTTTGCCGACCGAGGCAAAACTCTGATGCATGTATGAGATCCCCAACTCACCGTCCTCGGAATACCTCTGACCGGTATGCTTGCTTAGACTAGGGAAGGCCTGTTTTTCGCAAATATTCTTTGATTGCTTGCTTGCTCTTTGTAAAATGGTTTTACAATTTAAAACCATTTGCTTGCTTGCTTGCTTGAAAAATGGTTTAATTATTCAAAACCATTTGCTTACTTGCTTGCTTGCTTGAAAAATGGTTTAATTATTCAAAACCATTTGCTTACTTTCTAATTAATTGCTTGCTTCTTGAAAATGGTTTGCCATCAAAACCATGAAATACCAGTGTAAAACAGTTTATAATAATAATAATAATACACTAGTATTTGGAAAATGAGTTTGAAACGCTCCTTCTTTGCTTCTTAAACTTGAACTGATTTCCACACTTTTCCCACCTTTACTTTAACCTACAACTCAAGCGAATACGGCAGTGGTGCCTGTACCAAATCATAGCAACTTACTCCTTATAATTGGTCACTATCTCTTTGTACTCTTTTTAAAGATAAGATACTGGGTTTGTTCAACTGGAATCACCCAATTTAGACAGAAACTCAAGTTGCGATAAGCTTGACCAGGACTACTCTATCTGTCCAAAGCTGGAACCAGAATTTGGCTTGTACATGTGCCCTACTTTGGTGAATTTTAGTAGAACTAGATCGAATTTAATGATGCACATTTCTTTGGGTTTGGTTTTCCTTGAAGTCCTAGTTTAAGTAGCCACTTACAGTCACTCAATCGGATAAATGAGCACGTATGGCTAAAATAGAAAACTTGGTCGAAGTGGGACGAGCAGGGTGTACGGTGCACCACCCCGAACATGTATAGAGTACATTGGCCTCCCAGTGGGAGGTGTACAGGAATTTACACCCCACACATGTGTCAGTACACCTTAGAAATTTTCCCGATTTGCCTTAACTGTTTCTTCTGGGTGCGTCGTACAACACATAATTCATATACCTCAAGAATTTACATGGTGCTCCCCAAAACAACTCCTGACACTTGAATTGGTGCTATAGGACCTCCATTCACAAAACCTTAGGTGAAAATCCAAGAACACTACCTAGGTCTGATTCTTTATAAAACCACATAATTTGATGATTCCATGTCTATTTTTCTCCTGATTGGGGTTTACTCTCATAACCCCAACAGATTTCAAAGGTTTATGTGATCTTTGCAAACCTGAACCAAGGGCAACTATTCTCCTTACCAAGAACCCAAGAATCCAATTACCCGTGGTTACAAGGCAAAGACATGCGATTTTTGGACTTCTCCTCCTCCTTACTTCTTCCTTCCTCTTCTTCCTCTTGGCTCTCTCCTTCTCCTTAGTGACTACTTCAAAATATGAGACAAAATGACTTTTGTTTGTCTCATTTTCTTATATTCTAATATTTACCTAAATTACCAATTAGTCCTCCATCTACCAAGAATTTTAAGATCAACTTTTGAAATTTCCATTTATGGCCCATCTCTAAGCAGTTTTCATATTCATATCCTATTTGCTAAATGACCATTGTACCCTTGTTCTCCTTACGATCGGGTTCCATAATTTATCATTTCCTACTTTAGTCTCCCAAAATACTACAATGTGACACTTGGAACTCTTATACACCCCTACAGTATCATGTATTGTACACTCTCTCGGGACGGGGTGTTACACCTTGGGTAGAGCTCCCCATACAAAGGAGACTCTGCCCGATTTTCGTGAGTGGCGTCGGGTTGCCGACATTCCGCGGTATTCAGCGGAGTTGATGGGTTTATTAGCGGACCACGGGTTTGGGCGTCAGCGTATATCACGTAGGAGGTTGTCATGAAATAGATTATCGGAGTGTGTCCTTATTTATATCGGTTGTCCGGGTAAACACAAAAATACCTTTGTTTGAAAATGGTTTTCATTCATGGCAAAATGCATGTTTGAGGAAGTCGGTGAGGACTTGATACATGGGGCATGATGGAGTCGTCTCATTCATGACAAGTAGGATTCTGTGTGCTAGGATTTAAATGTTTACAGGTTGGTGTGCTTGGTTGTTTTGACCATTCATGCATTTGGGTTGGGAATAACCCTTGTAGGACTTATCTCTCTTGGCGTGCTTCCGCCGTCGTGGGACCTCCCTTTCAAGTCTGGGACATGTCTTTGACGGAGATGGTGCTCCTTAGAGCCCGACATGTCGTGAGTAGGATTGTGGCGCGATCATGTTTTGTATATTATATTAGAGCATGTTAGTTTAATATAATGTTTTGTATTAAAGTGATGTAATAGCTCTTGGTGAACCCGATGATATAGATTGTGATATGGATAAATGGGCCCTATGTGGCCATTTTGCATGTGGGCCGGTGTGGTCGTTGTGTATATCGTGGGAACGGGTTGTATGAAAATGCCACGAGGTTGTATTTTGGGTAGAGCTCCCCGTACAAAGGTGACTTTGCTAGATTTTCGTTAAATCTTGAGTCCTAGGAAAATGGGACTAAATGGTGTGGTGTCGGGTTACCCGACATCCACGAATCTTCTACGGGTTGATGGGTTGTCAACGGACCCCCGAGATTTGGGGTGTCACACTTTTCTTCTACTGTTTTAAAAGTCTCCCATCCCCACCGTCCTACTCATTACTTTTAGACCAGGCCTTTGATACTCTTATTAACTTTTGATATTCAAGAAAACTTAAAGCAAATGCTAACCTGGGTTTTTTCCTATTTTGAAAACACAAACAACACCATTTTGGTGTTTATTGAAAAGCGGTGTGTTTTTTAGATAAACACTTTAGTTATAAGGTAGTGGTGTTCTCATTGGGACTGAATCAGAATTACTCTTTTCCTTATGTCCTATATTTTTTGAAACATTGAGTATCCCATAGTCGCGATGGGGCTATTATTGTTATTTGAATTTAATGTTTTTTTTTATGTTCTTTGTGTTTTTAGAACAAAAAAAAACCGGGAACCAAACTCGTTCCCTATGTTTTCCGTTTTCTCCTTATTTTATAACACTAAAATAGTTTTTAAAAACGATAACTAGACATGCCATATACTTATCCTTCCGCCCTTTTAGATTAAAATGTTCTTTTTTAACATGTCATGTGATTTTTTCTAATATCATTTCCATGTTTACAAAAGAGTAATGATGGTATAATATTGATAGCAAAGTCTTATCTTTCCATGATTATGGATTAGGGAGTTTCTATGAATAATCAAGAATACTTTGAAATTTTAGTAATTTTGATTTAAACTCTCCAACTACCACTTGTAAACATATGTTATATGATTAATTATAGAATAAATTAAATATGGATTTTGGTACTTGTTTTGCTTTATGGTGAAAGTACATGAATTATTTTCCTTCAAAATATAAGACAAAATTTTTAAATTACAACTTTATATATATAAGTCATATACGATTAAAATATAAAGTGACACTAAATAAATTTTATAATTTTTTTAAAAATAAAATTTATTAGAATTAGTGAAAAGTATCCAGCCAACTTTGGTTAATGTTAT
This sequence comes from Tetrastigma voinierianum, assembly GCA_016808115.1. Lineage (NCBI taxonomy): Eukaryota > Viridiplantae > Streptophyta > Magnoliopsida > Vitales > Vitaceae > Tetrastigma > Tetrastigma voinierianum. The sequence continues at coordinate 290,432 of JAEQBH010003604.1, forward strand.
ATGTTCCGTACGTTTGAGTGTGGTATCAGCTATTTTCAAATCATTTAAATGACACTGCGTTAATTTTTTTTTCTCTTTTTTATTTTGATTTAATATTAATTATCTATTCTTAATTATTCTGAAATATCACTTTCTTCAAATTGTCTAAGTACTTATCCTAAGCTATCTTTGAATTAAATTATTGAATTTAGAAGGACAAATCCATATATAGATTTTAGAAACATCCAACTTAGAAGCCAAAACTGAAATGTGTACATGGATCAACACCAAGTGAATATCGCGTCACATAAAATTATGGATATTGATTTTATAGTCAAAATTTTATTTGAGTTTTTGTAATTAGTTATGATATATTTGTAGATTACTTGATGTAAACGGAAAAGCATGAATTTTGGCACTTTTCTCTATTTTCTTTCAAAATATAATTACAAAATTTTGAAACTACAACTTTCTCAATGTAAGTTACAGGGCTGTAAGAGGAGTACCGCGATTAAAATATAAATAGATAAACCAAATAAATTTTGTAAAACAAATTTAGGCAAGTACAAATATTAAATGGATCTTAAAAATACCATTTAATGTTCATAGATTTTAGATGAATAAAATCTACCCATATATATATATATATATATATATATATATATATATATATATATATATATATATATATATATATATATATATTGACTCTCGGTGAGATGTGCTTCTTTTGTTTCTTTCCTTAAATTGATTTAAAATTGCTGTTTTAGTAAAAAATAATTTAATTTCTAACATTTGGAAGCGTATGATCATAATTTAGTAAATGGTATTAGTTACCATAAGTGTTTGATTTGATGGTTTATCTTTTTATTTTTTGTAGTATTTTATTCTTATAAAGGACTCGAGGTTAGATGCGCCGTATACCCTCCCCTTTACCCTAATGCATATGACAACATGACATGTTACGGGATAAGGTGCATTAATGCACATGATGTTCTTAATATGTCAACTTGAGTCTTCTTTTTAGTGAATATTCTACTAAGAAGTTTGTTACGGAAAATTTCTGAATATGTTTTATCGTCATTAGAGTGAGCGGATAGGCAAACGAATCAACGTCGATAATGTACCCATCAATAGCATGACCGTCGTAGGTATGTCATAGAGTGGTGACACGTCAACCACATTAGACACCTTTTTTTGTACATCTGTTGACTCTACATTTGATGGTAGGGCTAGTATTTAGTACGAAACAAGCGTGGGACGGCAATTGGATCGAAGAGATTTTTAAGAGCTAAGTTAGACATATGATCAAACATAAAGGGCATGTGTGTACCTCATCCTGACATGTTTCTTAAGTCACTTAATTACCTTCAATTAAATTACATGAAACATGAATTTTAGTACTTGATTTGCTTTGAAGTCACATGTCAAACATTTGTTAAGGTAAAATAACGCATGAATTGTTTTCTTATATAAAACCTAATATATGAAAATTTAGATTACATTTCATAATATATAAGTTATGGGTTTGGGAATGAGTGTAAATAATGAATAGTACTAAATATGATTTATAAGATACTTATTTATGTAGTTTTAATTTTAATTCATGTTTGTAAATTTAATTTTATTTAAATTACAACTTTATATATAAGTCATGTACATGAGTATAATACGATGAAAATAAGTGTCACTAAATAAATTTTATACTTTTTTTAAATAAAATTTTATTAGATTAGTGAAAAGTATCCGATAGCTTTATTGGAATAGTAATTTCGATTGAATCGTAATTTTCTAGATCTCGGATGAATGACAGTTCACTATTGGAATCCTCTGGTAAATCGCTCTGTGTAATTCAGTGGTCAGGGGCGTTCGAATTCGCGTTTTTCGAGACGGCGAGTGGTCTTGAGCGAGCGGCACATTGTGAGTTCTTCGAGATGTCATGTCATGTATAGAATGAGTCAAATAATGAGAAGAACAGTGGCCAGGCCCATAGGTGACATGTGGCATCATGCAGTTGGAAGGAAATCGTGATAGATGGATGAGAGGATAAAGTGTAATCACATACTTGATAGTAGGGTGACATGTGGCAAGGAGAATTACTCCCGCCAACCAACCTGACCGAACCGATTGAGGTGGGGAAAGAAAATAGAGAGAGAAAGGAAAAGGAAAGAGAAGAGGGATTTTGGGGAAAGTTATACACACCTGCAGTTTCCTGGTGTCAGGTGTAATTGTGACGAGGCAAGTTATTCCCCTTTCTACAAGAGGCTACGCGGAGTCTTAGGTTTTATGGAGTTTAGCAAACTTAGAAGGTAGGGTTTTAACCTGCGGTTTATTAACAGGTAAGAAGCGATTTTAATGGATAGGGATCTTTGAGAACTGGATAGTCGTGTTTTGATTCAAGATTTGGTGAGTGAAGAAATCACCAGAACAGTTTTTTACGATCTGTAATAAATGGCATTTATGTATGACTTTGTGTGTGAATATGATATTGTTTGATTGAATAATATATTGTGTTAATTATGTGATATACAGTCTCAAGACGGACTGCCGAATTTTATATTCACACACATGACAGTAATAATTAAGGTTAATGGCTTGGTGGGAGGGAACACGAACAGAACTCACATTCTCGAATTTTCCTCTCAATTATTTTAATAAAGAAAGCAAAAAAAAATAATAATAATACAGAAAAATAAAGATGACAAACAAATAATATTTCTCCTTTTAGAAAATAATGAAAATATTATGTTGATAAGATTACTCAACCAGTTTATTAATCGGGGCTGCCTTGTGTATCTCTTAGCATTCCACCCATTACCCAGCTGTGACATGTTCCTCCTCCTTTGGCAGTTTTATTGCTGTGGCAGATACTAGCACTTTTGTTGTGGCTAGGGCCATAAAAATTAACTGCTTGGAAAAACCTGACAGTTGCGTGTGGACACAAACCACCTAAGCTCAGACCCATTTATTAGATTGCGGTTCAAAAGTCAGTTCTGTAAACCCACCATCTCATCATAGGCAGATACATCGTTGCTATTTATAATAATAATAATAATAATAATAATAGTTACACTATATATTTTATTGGGAAAATTTTGAAAATAAAGACAAAAAAATATATGAATAATATAAAATATATAATTTAAAATATATTAAGAAAAATAATTAATTTTTAAGTAAAAACATTATCTTAATCATTAGTGGTACAATCTTAACTAATTGTACGTATTATATTAAATAATTGGTTAAGCTTGTGTTTCCCATTTTCTGAACCATTATTTTTCCCTATCATATATATTTTTCATTATCCATATCTTACTTACTTCTATTTCCAAATTGATTGCATGATATATACTTTTCCCAAACGTGTTAGGTAAAACCCATAAATTTTAAAATTTTCTAAAAGTTAAAAAAAATTTCTAAGTAATGAGAATTCTTTATGAATTTTTAAAGTTAAGTATCTAGTAATTTCAGGAACGAGATTTTCTTAAAATCTGAGGATTAGAAATGATTCGAGTTGTAGTTCATTTAAAATGAATTGGTGAAAAATAAATTGTTTGGGATGAAGCGAGCGCCAGATGATCGTGGATGCGTGGGCAAAGTGGGCTTCCCATGTCATTATCTTGTGGACAAAAGGGAAAAATGAAGGAAAAAAAAGAAAGAAAATAAGATTTTCTCCCATTCTTTTGGCAATGGGCGTGAGAGAGTGAGAGGGGAGAGAAAAGTTCTTCCTTCTCTCTTTGATCCTCTGAGGAATCTGGGTGGTGAATCAAGTCGACCAAGATTTAAAGTTCATCTACCAGAGCCGGCGTGGGTACTAACAACACATGATTTCACGAGAAGATTTCGGGTTTAGGAGAGAAGAAAATCTAGTGAGAGAAGTTCCACCTTCCTAAGATTCTGACGATCGGCTTGATTTACGTTGGTAGAGACTTAAAGTCGAAGTACTTGTGGCCTTGAGGCAGGGGTGTCAGATTGGCCACAGATCAATCGACGGAATACACATTTTGTCTCGTATCGAGACTCATACATGAAGTAAAATGGCCTCTTAGCCCATAAACCAATATTCTATCAAAATATACACTAACTATTTTCAAGTAGTTCATGAGTTATACGTTTAAATGAAAATATCCAATCGCTATCTCATGGTTCGAGAGTTATACATTACTCTGTAATACAAAATCGTATTAAAATTTACAATTCTAATACATATTATCCAAAAATCATCAAAGCCACAACCCGGCTTTCTTCATCGGCCTCTAAGATGGTAAAATTACCGAAACGCCTGGCCACTGAAAAATGTTCCGCCGGCAGGTGAAATTATCATTCGATAGTGGAATCACCTAAATGGGTTACTCTCAACTAAGTGCATATGCAATCTTTGCAAATTTAAACACACTCAAGTAAATATGTGATCCTACTTGAATGTCTACATGCCCCATTCCCATGTCTCGGTCATACGCTTTCTCGCACTAAGCCATGTATGAGAAAAATATCATTTTCAAAAAACAAAACTTGTTGTTCTTGAAAATAAACTACGAATGTCGGTAAAATATGGGACTACCCTCAAGGCGGGTGTGTTGGAGAACTTCCCAAAAACTTGATCCACGGTCCTCATACGAAATGATACATTGGACCGTCTCAAACCAGTCTCAGGAAAATAATCACATGAAATTCTAGCACTGCCCGTAGTATTCGTTTTCATAAAATTCATGTCATGCACACTCACACCTAATTTCCTAGGTTATCAGGTGCATATATGAAATGCATTATGCCATTTCAACACAATATATACAAATAATAAATATATTAACAATTTTACAATCACCATGTAATTCAATAATATCAATAAATCCCACCCAATTTACTCGCGAGAAAATCACAATCCTAAATCTCAAATGGCTACACACACAATTATTTTCCATATAATTGTGATATCATATTAACACTTCAAACATTGAACCTATTAATTTTCTTTGATCAACCAACTCCCAAGTAGCTAACTTGAGCAGTCGCAATATGTCTCTATTTCTGAACACAATTATATTTTATATAATTATGTCATTGTGTTAACACATTAGAATCATGTATTAACCTATCTTTTCCACCTGACACAAGCCATTTCTATTCAAACAATTTCAAGCAAGCATGCATGGACGTTTTGGTCCGATTACACACAAACACAGGACTATTTTAACAGTCTAAAATAGAAAGAACCTTGAAGTGGGCTGCGTGGCCCCAAACACCGAAGTCCGTTGACTACCCGTCGACTCATGGGAATCTGAGTGGATGGGTTGCACCCAGCCACTCACTTCACCAATCAGACGAGTCTCCTTTATCTTTGGAGCTCTACCCGAATCTGACACCCTGCGTAGAGCACATCCCAAGCGGGTCGATATAATCTGTAATTAAAAGCTTGGCCACTTGGGCCCATAAACAATACTCATCATAATACAACAACATATATCGATAGTTTCAAAAGAGTTAATCAATTCTCTTTTTATATACAACACATATATTAAATTCTAAAATTCTAATACATGTATACATCCACAAACCAAAATAGCCACAATCAGAAACTTTTCTTCCTAAACTCATCCTCTAAGGCAGACACACCGTCTCCTTGTGCGCTCCCTGTACCTGAAAATATGTTCCCTCGACAGGGTGAGCTAATGCTGATAGTGGAATCACTTACTAGAGTGGTACTCTCCGCCCCTAAGTGCATATGCAATGCTCCCAGAAATAAACACATTCAAGCCATACATGATCTACTTGAATGTTTACATGATCAACTCATGTACCAGGCCTCATCGACTCCTACTTTTTGCCTAAGCCATGTATGAAAACATCTTTTCAAGACAATTCTTGTTGTTTTTTGAAACTACTAGAAGTATCGGTAAAAATATGAGACTACCCTCAGAGGGGCGAGATGTCTTGGAGAACAACAAGCAGTCCATGAGATTACATCGTCCAGTGATCTGTTGGGCCAGTCTCTAACCCCATTCTCCAGGAAATTCATCACAATGAAATTCCTTTCAAAAAGCATTTTCGTTTTTCTTTCAATTTTTTCCATGTCATGCACTCACCCTAATTTCTAGGTTACCCAGTCACATATGAAATGCAATGATACCATTTCGATAACTCATACTCTTAGCATCTGAATATATAATCGTGCATATATTGCAATTTCAATTCACCTGATCATGTTATGAAATTTCACATTTTCATACACCAAAATTAGCTCGCGTGGGCTATTGATCAAACTACGAAGCGATTCTACTTGGTGCTCGGCCGAACCACATTAATTCACAAAAATTGCTGTGAGCCTTTGTTTCAGGCAGTAAAACCCTCGATTCTTGTTCTGTCAACTACATTTATCGGTTCACTTAGTGAACCAGGGTTTCGGCCATTTGAAGCCTCATTCGATCACAACATGATTTAATTCCTTAAAATGCAGCCTGGCTTCGACCCACAGGTCACGCACACGGTCAGTGATTTGTAAAAATGACTCAAAATTATAACAATTCGGTCAATTTGGGACCGATCAACGGCCCCTCACGACCTCATTCGACTCAGCGTCATAAATACACTTAAATAAATAATAAAGCCCAAGTGAGGAGAGCCCTGCCTCTCGGAGTTTGAGAAAACTCCACTCAAATCCGGCCACCCGCAGCAGCCTCTCCGCGTAAACCGACTTCCCTTCTTGTCCCGAAAAAGGCTAGACGGTCGGATCGCGCGTATTTCTAGAGAGAATGAAGACTCTCTCTCACTAAAAACACCATTTCTAAACCCTCTGCATCTCCCCTACTCCAATTCCCGTTTTTCCCCCTTTTTGGCATTTAAGAAGACAAACACTATTGAGTGTTTTGTCTTATTATCATTTAAATCTTTTCCTTTAATACCAATCATGTCCTTCATTTCCCAATTTTGACACTCGGCACTATCTCGGCAGTCGATTTTCATCATTTCTCTACTCATACCACTTATGGTACGCCAGTGCGTTTTATATCGTATTCGTCGCATCAAAAATCGTTCTGACACCAGAGACATGATGCCTCGAAGCGTTCAACTCAGACCATCTTGGAATTTTACAAAATTTCTACGTGCTAGCTAGATTTCGAAGGCGATTCAACGGTGAAAATCGTTTCATCATCACGAGATCAGAATAAATTTTGGATTTTAACTTGAAATTACAATTTCATAACGAAATTCACGATTTGCCATTTTGAAATTAGAATTTCTCGGGTGCATTCTCATCATAAAAATTTCGTCGAAATTGGGCAGTCATTATCGAACACATGCATATGCAACGCGTGCACTCTACCATGCATATATGATCCTTTAAATCTTAAACAACTGATAAATGCAGCCGTCCTAAACAAGAAGGGATGGGGTGGCGTCGATGTCCTCACGTTCCCATGTTGACTCCTCCACTCCATAGTGCGCCATAGCACCCTCACCAGCCTCACGGTCCTGCATGTAAAGGCAGATCACGGCTCTCAAAATACATCTTGGTCCACCATGAGGTCAGTAGGTAGTCGACCTCAATGCAGTTGATCCACCACATGGGGTGGATGCGGAGCATACTTTTGGAGCATGGAGCGTGGAAATACCTCGTGGTTATCGATCTTTTGGGCGATAGCGTGGCCGTGCATAGCGGTGCCCTATCCTCTTGGGATCTTGAAGGTCGACAAACCTGGTAATAACTTCCCTCGCTTACCGGAACGACCACTCCCTCTGTGGCATCACCTTGAGAAGGCTGATCCCCAGCCTCGGGCTCTAAGGGTTGGCGTCGCACATCGACATAGCTCTTGCTTAGGCTGAGTCGTAGGAAGATGCTATCGATATCAAGCTCACCTTCTCGAGGTGTCTCTAATCGAGATCGGGACCGGTGATGGAAGCTCTCTCCGCTCGATCCGACCTGCGGTGATCACACATGGCCTCAGTACAATGCCTCATATGGTTCCATTCGTATACTGCTTTGATAACTATTGTTGTAGGAGAATTTCACTAAGAACGTTAATCCTCTGCCCTTATGACCTAGGACGTGCCTCGTGGCGTGTCCTTTAACACAGTATATAGTACACGTGTAGCTACCACCTGATCCTTACTTTGTGTGAGCCGACCTTCCCAAAGGCCATAATGTTGACCAGTTCCATCAAGATGATAAACCCCAGTCCATATCATGTATGACTTCCATATCAAGGCCCTTGCGAGCATAGCAACGCAATGCAATTTCCAAGGGGTGTCTGACCTGAGTCACCCCGACTCTGTCACTCAACTCCAAAGTCTGTGATAACCATGTCCGTGTGTTTTCATCTCGGGCAACATAACTCTAAGTCTGCGTGATAACCTTACCGTGTGTTTTCATCTCTCGAGCAACCTAACTTTTAAACTGCTTCAGACCTCTTTCGTTTACCTGAAATTCCCCGGATATCTCATGGTCTCTTACACCTGCGAAATTTCGGATAACCCGCAGGTCTCTTACACCTCTAGCAATTTCGGTTTCTCATGGGTCTCTTACACCCACATAGAAATTTGGATTTCTCCACGGGTCTCTACACCTGAAATTTGGTTCTCACGGATGCCACCCACCACCAGAAATTTGGATTTCTCAGATCCTGCCTCACAGAAGAATTTGGGACGTCTCGGTGTCCACCATCTGAAGTCGGGATATCTCCGGGTCTCTTGGCGCGAAGTCGGGATCTCTCACGGGTCTCTTACACCCATCTGAAATTTAGGATGTCTCCCGGGTCTCTGCACACACGAAGTGGGATCTCTCCACGGTCTAACACACCCATACTCTGGGCTTCGCATGGGGATCATGACCCCACTTCTTGCTTTGACACACTTTAATTACCTGCCCCATTTCCTAGATGTTAATTCTCGACCTTCAGTGGGCGTAGTCTAAAGACAAACTCAACCCACACTCGCAGATGGTGGTGTCCCACCACCGTGCACCCACACGAGCTTGTGCGATCTTGCAGTGCACATGAGCCTTAATGGTGCCATGTTGCTGCGACTTGTCAGGTCACCATGAGCGAATCTTAGGAGATCTCTCTCGGCTCATAATCATTTTATCGGGTCGACTCTCACACCACGTCTAGGGAAGAACATCTATACGTGGTTTCTCTAAAGGTCTTAACCTCTTAAGTCGAATCCATCACACAAGATGCAATAATTAATGAATATGATGCATCGATTTAAGCGGACTACTCTAGTCAACAAGTGCAAGGTAAGCGTACCACACATATCAGGCTTGTAAGACCCACAGAAATTCAATTTAAGGAATAAGGGGCAAGCCCAGTAATTTTGATTACGAAGAATTGTAATTGGATCTAAAAATCCATAATTAATTATCTAGATCTCAGATGACAAAACAGATTGTACCGTTAGGTGTCTCGCGGAAATCTAGTTAACGGTGAAATTTGTAATTTTAGGACGGTCGGGTGCAGTTTTGGGGGCATAGCATTTAGGGTCAGTAAATCGATTTTCGATGCGACGAAGGCATATATAGCAGGTACTCGTGTCTGTACAGTGGTATGGTAGAGAAATGATGAAAATGGAAGTAGGGGTAGTCTTAGGAATATCAAATGCAGAGAAAGAGGGACATAATGAGGTATTGTAAGTTTGATTTTAAGTCGCTTCAAGGACAAAATGAGAATTAGTCTTAACCTCCCTTTAAACCAAAGCAAAAAACGTGGGAATCCATTTTAGATCCGGTAGCTTGCCATTTTAGAGAGAATCCATTTAGAAAGAGAAACTTCTCTCTAGAAGCTACGAATCAGGCCGTCGAATGGAGCTTCGGGATAAGAGGAGAAATGTTCTGAGGAGCTTGAGCTCTGTGATGAATTTCACGAGGATCGAGGAGTTCTTGAGCTTCAACTGAGGTAGGATTTTCTCCTCTTGGGTTTATTACATTTTAAATGTTTTACTAATGTTTCCGTTGAATGAAGAGGTCGTTGGGGGCGTTTGGATCAGGTTTGAAACATCGGATCGGGTGTGGAAATATTTTCTTTGCCATGGTGCAGCCGTAACCGTGGGTAGGGGCTGTTTGGGTTATTTGAGTGTTGATTTGTGGATCAAATGGTGTTTTGGTATATGGGGCGAGAAATGGCCAGTATGAAATCCGGGTTCACTAAGTGATAGATGTTTCGTATTTTGGGAATGACCAAAACGAGGGTTTCACTATTCCCGCAATAAATATTCCCATAAATATATTTTTTGTGAAAATATGTGTTTGGTTAAGTAATTCGAATGGTGCTTGTGTTTAGATAGCTGAGTTAGCTAATTTTGGTGTTTGAAATGATAATTTCATAACATGTTGTGTGATTATATTTTTATGTAAATATATTCATGTTTATATATTTGCATATGGTTTCGACTGTATTGGAACTGGCATACATGCATTCCATATGCACTGGAACATCCTAGGAATATAGGAGTTAGTGCATGAGATGGTCTGAAATGGTTAGGAGGGTAGTCTAAAATGTTAATTATCGGTTAGTCAAACTAAATAATATATCAAACCAGTCGGATGTGGTTGATAATTATTCGTCGGGTAGTCTGAGCGAATAATATATATCGATCGTCGGGCGGCGTTGATATATATTCGTACGGAGGGTTGCCTGAGATAATGCAATAATTCTCATACGAGCTTAGGCGGGTGTGAGAGGGAGTCGGTGGACTCGGGATGCGGAGTTAAGTAGTCATGTAGACATTCAAGTAGGATCGCATTTAGCTGAATGCGTGTTTAAGATGGAGTGCCACGCTGCGCCAGGTGGTGAGTAGCCCATGGGCGATTCTCCTGCGAGCTTTAGCTCACCGGGTCGTGGGACTCACACTTTATTTCACAGTGCAACGGGAGCGTGAGGGGCGGCTCGTCGAGGTTGAGTTTTGAAGAAAGCCGGATGTGACTTTGATGATGTATACATGTATTAGAACTTTTTAAGTTTAATGTATGTATGGTATAAGAGTAAATATTTGAACTCTTAGAACTATTGGATATAGTTGGATTCATAGTTTGTATATGTTTTATGGATATTGTTGCATGGGCCCAAGAGGCCGTTTTTATCCATACTTGTATATATTGCATATATTGGTGTTTGGAGCGAGGATGTCACCGGGTTTATTGGGTAGAAACAAGTATAAGGAGACTGCGGATTTTAAAGTGGCATCAGGTGCTGACCTCACTTGTGTCGCGGAGTTGTGGGTAGTCAATGGATTTGTTTGGGGCGTCTGACTTAGTATGAGCTTAGGTATCGAATACCTAGGGGCGCTCGAGGGTTGGGTATCCATCACCATATGGGTGGTTTGATGAAAGAAGTATAGGTATATGGAAACCTATAGATTGGGGCTGGGCTTAGGCCATGGTTGAGAGGAGCATCCACCACTAGGTGTGGATTCGATGTTAAATCACGGAGACAAAGCTACGGACACTTTCCCGTGCACGTGTGTTGATGTGTTTGTGTGTGATTTGTCGAATGTTTGATGATTGGGTGTGTATGCCATGTCATCATGTTGTGTGTTGAATTATGATTGCTTGACATGTTTTTAGGTGTTGAGATTGTATGTGTGGTGATTAGCACATGGAAGTGAAAATATTTTGAGTGGTCACGGTGTACCAAAAGGTGGAAAGAAGATGAAAAGAATAAATTTTATAAATTTATTTGGCATGAGTGATGAAAATAATTTTCTAAGTTGAAGAAAATACAAGGAAGTAAATTTTTATGAATTTATTATGGATGAGGATCGAAGAAATTTTCTAAGATTTTACAAATGAGTAAATTGAAGAAAATGGAAGAAAATAAATTTTATAAATTTATTTAGTGGAAAAAAATTCCGTGACTTGGAAAAAAATTTATAAATTTGTTTAGTTTGTAAGGGTGATAAAATAATTTTCTCTAAGGTTTTATATGGTGTAAAATTGAAGAAAATTGAGAAAATAAATTTTAGAAATTTATTTATTATGATACGGAGAATGAAAAAAATGGAGTAAAATAAATTTTTATGAATTTATTTGAGTGTCCAAGAAAATGGAAAAAAAAAAATTGATTTTATTGATTTTTAGTGATTTTTCCAATTTCTGGAAATAAATGAAAAAAAAATATAATATATTTATAAAGAAAAAAAAAAAAAAAATTTGGTGCGGTGAATGGTTGGAGCTCTTTGCCTAATTATCGTGACACACCCATTGTATTGCAACTAAGGTGTGTTGAGGGCTGAAATTGTATTGCAGTGGAAGGTCTGATGAGGCTGGGAAATGGTGTCACGATACAATGCTGTGTATGTGTGTATCGTGACTAAAGCGAAGGTTGGTAGAGATTCTTTGGGGTGTCTTGACCGGCGCGAGTGAAATAAACCTCAGGCCCGCGTCTGGCTGTTGGGACGCGGGAGGAGGAAGCGTTGGGTGGCGCCCGATACAGGGCTGATGCACTTTTGCAGCATGGCGTGCTGAAGCCTGAGCTTATTTGGCGGCTCTGTTCTGGCAGCCTGGAGCCTGCGACACGGCCGGCCCTGGCTGCGACACGGCCGGGCCAAGGGCCACGACACGGCCAGTGTGCGCGCCTAGGTGCGCCTGTGCGCGCCTGGGTGTGCTCAGCTGGGCCTGGTGGGGTGTTTTGTGCACTCTGACTCAGTTTTTGACCCGGTTTGACTGGAGTCTTGTTCATGAGTCACTGGAATGGACTCTTATTCATCTCATAAATTTTCGAAAAAAATATAATATATATTTTAAATTAAATAAATCAAATAAAATCAAATAATTTGATAAAATTTTAGAAAATAAAATTTTCAAAAATAAAATTTTGAGAATACAAAATTTTGTTAAACAATATTCTTGAAATTGATTACTTATACAGCGAGTTGGTGCAGGATTAGTGTCTCGGGGCTATGTTCATGCCTTAGAGACACTGTATTGGATTTAACTACCAATTGAAATCGTAATTGCGCGGTAGTTGCGTAGGAAGTTATATGCATGGTGTGATGCGTATAGGAAAAAAGGGTGAATTCTAAGGTTAGGGCCAGATATGGCCTTTAGGGATTTGGATCTTGAAGCTGGTGGTTGGAATTTAGCGCCATAGGAAATGAGCAGATTCGGGTTCATGGTTGTTTAAAGTCTATTGGCATGTAATACATTGCTGGATTAGGCGATGAAAGGTAAATGACTGCGGTGCTTGACTGGCGTATAGATGGCTAAGGTCGGGATGTGGAGGGACGTCCAGGGGCGGCCAGTTAGGCTCAGACACTTGACCGGCCGTAGGCATTGATCAGCCAGACCTTTGTGAGGCCCGTAGGTGTTGTAGTGGCTGCTATCTTCAGGCTAGCATAGCGGTGGTGAGAGATCTAAGTAACTTGGAGGTTTAGGGCCAAATCATCATAAGCGTTCACGGGGGGAAAGGATCAGATGGTGGTGGTAATTGGATTCATCTGAATCGAGAAAGTGTTAGAGGCTATAGATGTGACGCCCCAGCTTGGGGGTCCGTTGACTACAAAATCAGCTTTCTTGTGAGAGACCACAGAGTGGAGTCGGGACGCCACTTTAGAAAATCGAGCGAGTCTCCTTTGTGGGGCTTTCTGCCCAGATCACCTTTCATATCATTGGCTTGATCAATATATGTACAATATAATCCAGCATGTGAGTAAAAATGCCTCTTGGGCTCATAAATAATACTCATAAACCCATCTCCAAACTATTCTCCAATTGTCTCGATAGTACATAGTTTGATACTGCTTTGTTTTGCTCTGAGCATATATTAAAATCTGTTCAGCCATGTTATGTCCAAAAAACCATCAAGCCCACAAACGACTGCTAAATCTAACCTCAAAATGAGTTTGTCTCCTCGGCTCTGCGTACCTGAAGAAGAAAATAAGGGGGTCCCGACGAGTGAGCTAAAGCTGTAGGAGAATGCGCCACCAGGTGGGCTACTCACCACCCCAGTGAAGTGCGATGTTCCAAAGTAAACACACATTCAAGCAAATGCATGATCCTACTTGAATGTCTCTGCATGACCAACTCGGATCCAGGGTCCTCAGACTCTCTCACACTCACCTAAGCCTTGTATGAGAATTATTGTGTTATTAGTGGACAGCCCTCAGATGAATATATATATATATCAATTGTTGCTCCGGCGATTGATATATATTATTTATTAATGGACTACCCTCAGATGAATAAATATCAAGCGGGCGCTCGACGGAGTTTGATATATTATTTAGTTTGGACTACCCTCGATAATTGACATTTTAGACTACCCTCTGAACCTTGTTTTACTACACATTTCTTCATTACCTTGCTTTCACGCATATTCGCAGGATGTTCCGGTGCATATGGAATCTGCAATGTATACGGTTCAATTGATCCCAATCACATGCAAATATATAAGCATGAATATACTCGCATAAAATTAAAAATACCTGAAACATGTTATGTAATTATCATTTCACACATCAAAATTAGCTCTCTTGGGCTAATGTTTGAAACACAGTAATTTAATTTAAATCCTTTCGACCAAACCTGTTTTCAATCGACTGATTACACACATGTAATTCCACACTTCAATCATCACAATCTAGCTTCATGAGCAAATCATAATCATCTTAAATGGCTTCATACTGATTAATTCTATATAATTGTGTCATTGTGATCTAACACATAACATTAACCTAATAATTCTGAGTCAACAAACTCTCCTTAAAATTAATTCTACACATACGAGCCATTCAATTCACCTGATTTCAATGCAAAACACATGGACGCCTTTATGACCATTTCACACAAGCCGGAATTTGTTTTTAACGATCCGAAATAACAGTCAGGCTGTCCCACGGGCAGCCCACACTTCCTACGACGGTTCCTCTTGGTGGAACCGATTTCCATTTCCATTTCCGGTCTTATACCTACCAAAATAGAATTTAATACATAAATTCCCGACAACCCGCCGATTTAGGCATTCAGGACTCTTCAAATGTCAAAAATATTTTTCATAATTAGGTCCATGTTTTGGGACCGATCAATAACCATTCAGGCATTTTCTCATATCAAGCATGCATTTAATGCCAAATTTCAATTAAAGACCAAAGACAGCCTTAACTACGACGGTCACGACCGCTAGAGAAAATCTCAAGAAAATTCCGACAATTGGTCCCATGTTTTGGGACCTGATCACTTCGCGGCCTCGAACCAGCAGAAACATCGAAAAACCCTTAGAATTGGGGTAAAGCGTAGTAGGAGAAAATCCTACCTCTTGGGTTATTGGCTTCATGAGAACCCGCGGGGTCGCGTAGCTGCTCGGCGTGAGCGTTTCCCCTCTTGCTCGATGAAATCCAGCGGTCGGAGTCGTGTATTACAGAGAGAGAAGACCTTCTCTCTGAAAACTCCATTGAAACCCTTGCATCTCACGAATTCAGGCTCTGTTTTCCTTTTGGCCTCATGTAGAAGAGGAAGAATATTCCTTTTGTCATTTAGTGACTTAAGATTTAGTTAATGACCTTTATGTCGCTTCTTTTGCGAATTGATGTCGGCACTACCTCTCGGCCGAAATCCATTTCATCATTTCTCTACTCATACCACTTATGGTACATAATTACATGCTATATGTAACTGTCGCATCGAAAACCCGTTCTGACCTGAATGGAATTTGCAGCGTGTAAATTGATGTCTCGGAAAGTGAAATTTTACGTATTGTCCGTTTGTGAGGCGATTCCAACGGTACAATCCGTTTAGTCATCGAATCTAGAGAATTAATTACGGATTTTTAACCGTAATTACAATTTTGTAATCAAAATTATGATTTTTTGCCATTATTCCAGAAATTGGAATTTTTCGGGTCTTACAATAGAGATTACCTCTGACACGACCAGGATTAGGCTAGTATTACAGGTAGAGAATGGCGAATGCGGTGGAAATGGAATGAGGAACTAGGGACAGAGGGCTGAGTAAGCGGAGTTCTCCTACAGGGATTAGGGTGAGAATAAGAATGATAGGTTGAGGTTGCGAGTTGAAAGTCTCGGGGACTCTACTCACGGTGGACACAGGATCATGGACTTGTCGAGTTCGAGGAGTCATCACGAGGATGGATTGGGTGTGGCTTACAGTGGATTATCGATTACGGCGTGGGAGATTCACCTTTGCACGCGAGGCGGTACTCATGTGTGGTATTTGAGTGACACGATGGCTGCCCCGGATGGTTATACGAGTCCAGGTGTTAGGGACGGTTGGGGTTGGCCTAGCTAGTCTTACCCTAGAAGGGCGGTGAACCGAGACTTAGATCCCACCTTAGTAGTATGCGAGTTTTGTGGATGTTTTCGGATAAGACTACTGGGGCCTACTCTCATGGCGTGGAACTTCGGTGTTGAGTTACACCACCGTGTATTTCTGTCTCTATGGCTCACATAGGATGGCACCAGTTAATTATAAAGGAACTGAGTCCGATTCTGAGACTGTGAATGAGGGTTTATAAGCGGCCTTGCGTGGTGCTCAGGTTCTATTTGCGAAGGGCAAGACCCCCTTAGAGCGTGCGTTGATATAGAAGGTGGAGCAGGGTTATGATCCAGAGCTGAGGTACACCTATTACCAGTTGATGATTTATTTGACCAGTTGAGAGGAGCGAGTCTACCCAGATAGGTGCCCGTGGCCCCGGATTTCTCATCAGTTGAGGGTTAGGGATACGGATATCCACACCAGGCGACGTTGGGACGTTATGGGCACTTTGAGTTACGGTGATGCCCTTTGGATTGACGAATGCGCTAGCAACATTCATGAATCTCATACATAGGGTGTTCCAACCTTATCTAGATCAGTTTGTCGTAGTCTTCGTGGATGACATCTTGATCTACTCCCAGTCAAAGTGGGAGCATGAGTATCACTTGAGGATTGTTTTACAGCTGCTAAGAGACCATCGGTTGTACGCTAAGTTCAGTAGTACGAGTTTTAGCTTACTGAGGGGAGATTTTTTGGAACACGTGATGTTAACATCAAGAGTGTTAGTTGACCTAGAGAAGGTCGAGGCAGAGATGAGTTTGGAGAGACCGAATGTCAATCTTGAATCGTAGTTCTTAGGATTAGGTTTGGGTAGTACGAGACTTCGAGAATGGATTAGGATTGTCCATTCGGGACGGGGTCGTGGACTTCGCCTACGGGACATAGACTCCATGGTTGGGGCGGCCCAACCATAGAGAGAGATTGAGGATACTAGGAACACTGGGGATACGGTGTTGGTAGCAGAGGAGGATCGGCTTTCTGGTTCGGGAAGGCGAAGACCTGGCACCACCTTAGTTTCGGGACTAGGGGCGAGGATTGAGCATGAGTGACGGGATTTCCTCGGAGACAGGGATCCCAAGACCTTGGGACAATGCAGTCCTAGTTAGCTGTAGAACAAGATAGTATACAGTTCGTTCCCTCCTTTCCACAATGCAGATTCGAGGAGGAACTAGTTTCGGTTTTGGGGTCTTATCTGAAACACTTCCAGCCAGCTCTGAGATAGACGAGAGGGGCGAGGTGTGGAGTCGAAGTCGGGGACGGATCGGGGTTCTGTGGCTGAGCGTGAGTGGACCTTAGGGTGGTAGACGTATTGGTTGTTGATGTCGAAGCTTGACATGGATGGTCGACAATCATCGGGTGCGTCGATGGTGAGACCTTCTTAGGGTTGTCTTGCGAGCACGACGATGGATTTGAAGAACTGAGGTTAAGGCGCTAGAAGCGGTATAGGTACTCTTCCCTAGGATATAGGGTGAGAGTTGACCTGATAGGTCGAGATTATGAGTGAGTGATCTCTAAGATTCTGCTCATGGTGGACCCCGAGATTAGGTGCCATAGTATGACATTACTCCGTTTGTGTGCAAGGTTACATCGTATCGAGTCGGGTGTGGGTGCACGGTATGGTCATTCACCACTCTTGGTGAGTGTGGGGTGAGTTTGTCTTTAGGACTACGTCCAGTGAGACTCATAGTTGAATCGGGAAATGTAAGAGCTCGAAGTGTAGCGGGGTCATGTGACTCGAGATGAAAACACACGGTCGGGTTGTCATGCGGTGAGGTTGAGTGTTAAGTCGGGGTGACTCGAGGTTTGGATACCCTTTGGAAATTGCATTGGGTGTTATTGAGCTGGCGAGGGCTCGGTAAATGGATGTCATGAAAGGCATGGATTGGGTTGACAGTCCATTGGATTGTCAGTGATTGTGACCTTGGAGAGGTTAGCGTTTACACACCAAGCAAGGGTCGTGTAGGGTTACGTGTGTATGGATTACATACGGGTGTTAGAGGACATGTTGCGGGCATGTGTCCTCGATCATAAGGGTAGAGGATTAATTGCCCTTAGTGGAATCCGCCTACAACAATAGTTATCAGGAGAGTATACGAATGGCACCATATGAGACATTGTATGGGAGGCCATGTAGATCACTAGATTATGTTGGGCGAGGTGGAAGGGGCCGAAAAATCGCGATCACGATGCGAATCGAGACGCACACATGAGAAGGTGAAGCGATACGATAGTCTTCTCCGCGGCTCAGGCGGCGAAGAGCTATGGTAATGTGCGACGTCGACCCTTAGAGTTCGAGGTTGGTGATCCCGTTTCCTTGAAGGTGAATCCTAAGAGAGAAGTGGTCAGGTTCGGCAAGCGTGGGAAGCTATCGCCGAGGTTTATTCGGCCTTTCGAGATACTCGAGAGGATGTGCACTGTTGCGTACCGGTTGACGTTATCGCCACGAGGTGTCGCGACGCCTCCATGCTCCCGATATATATACCCGCATCCAAATTTCACGTATGATCGCATTAAGATCGGAAAGCTGACACGCATGGACCCTTCGAGCAGGACCGTTGGTGCATTGTCGATACCGTGGATCTGTCTTGCGACGCAAAGACCGTGAGACTAGTGAGAGAGTGCTATGGCTGGTAATCAAGTGGAGCCGGAGGAGCTCAACGTAGAGAACGCAAAGTGACACAATGCGGGCCACCTATCCCTTCGTTTAGGGATGAAGGTAACG
Organism: Tetrastigma voinierianum; assembly: GCA_016808115.1. Classification (NCBI taxonomy): domain Eukaryota; kingdom Viridiplantae; phylum Streptophyta; class Magnoliopsida; order Vitales; family Vitaceae; genus Tetrastigma; species Tetrastigma voinierianum. The sequence goes on from JAEQBH010003604.1 coordinate 309,394, forward strand.
AGTTTTAATCGTTTAAGACGAATGATAGCTTACATGTGCATGGTAGAGTACGCGCTGTACATGCATGTGCGTTGATTGATTGTCCCCGAATTTCGATCAAATTCTTTAAGGAGTAAGGGAGAATATAAGACCCGAGAAATTCCAATTTCTGGAATAAGGGCAAAACCGTAATTTTGATTACAAAATTGTAATTTCGGTTAAAAATCCATAATTAATTCTCGAGATCTCAGATGACAAAACAGATTGTACCGTTGGAATTGTCTCGCGAAATCTAGTCAACACGTAATTTGCAATTTTCAGATGCTTGAAGTTCGCACGTTGGAGGTGACGTATTTCTCGGCATCAGAAATCGATTACGCGACGAAAGCAAGATATATACAGTACCGTTTGATCATAAGTGGAATGAGTAGAGAAATGATGAAAATGGATTATCGAGGTAGTGTCAATATCAAATCTTGTGAAAAGAGATTATAATTGCTGCATATTATGGGTGATTCATTTGGTCACTAAGGACAAAATAGAGAATAGTCTTCTCCTTTAAACCAAAGCCAAAAAACGTAAACCATTTGAGATCCAGGAGATTGCCATTTGTGAGAGAATCCATTATTTAGAGAGCAGAAACTCTCCCAGAAATACACAAGATCCTAATCGGGTCACAAAACAAGCCGGACAAGAAGGAGTAGTGTTCTACCGAGCAGCTACGCCGTGGACTCCGGGACTGGAGTTTTTCAAACTCTTTGAGGTGGTGGATTTCTCTACGCTTATTCCTCCTATTTTAAATGCTTACTAACGTTTGGCCAACGAGGCCGTTAGGGGTCATTGATCTGTCCCAAAACACGATCCAATCATCGGTAAACACTTACATATGGTGCAACAGAATCGCGGGGTAGGGCTAGTTAGTTTGAGTGTTGATTTGTGGATCAAATGGTGTTTTGGTATGTATAGGGCCGGAAATGACCGTGAAATCCGGGTTCACTAAGTGAACCGATGTTTCGTATTTTTTGGGAATAGTAAACGAGGGTTTCACTATTCCCGCAATAGTGTTCCCATAAATATATTTTTGTGAAAATATGTGTTTGGTTAAGTAATTCGAATCGAATTGCTTGTGTTTGAATATTAGCCCAAGTTAGCTAATTTTGGTGTTTGAAATGATAATTTCATAACATGTTGTGTGATTATATTTTTATGTAAATATATATCTATGCTTATATATTTGACATATTTGATCGTATTGGAACCGGCATACATGTGATTCCATATGCACTGAACATCCTAGGAATATAGATGTTTTATGAGATGAGCTCCAGAGAAAATGGTTCGAGGGTACTTAAAATGTTAATTATCGGGAGGGTAGCGTCCAAACTAAATAATATATCACCGTCTGAAATGCCCAGTTTGATAATTATTCATCTGAGGGTAGTCCATTAACAAATAATATATACTAACGCTGAGCGCCCAATTGATATATATTCATCGGAGGTGCTGCCCACAAATAATACAATACCCTCATACAAGGCTTAGGCGAGTGTGAGAGAGCCTGGGTGAGGACTCCTGATCCGAGTTGGTCAGTGTAGACATTCAAGTGTGATCATGCATTGTTGGAATGCGTGTTTAAATTGAACATCAAGACGCACTTAGGCAGAGTAGCCCACTTAGGCGATTCTCCCATCGAGCTTTAGCTCACCTCGCCGTGGGACTCCCTTTATTTTACAGCAGAGCAGGGACCTGCCTCGCCCAAGAGGTTGAGTTTGAAGAAAGCCTGGTGTGACTTTGATGATGTATACATGTATGAACTTTAAGTTTAATGTATGTATGGTATAAGAGCAAATATTCAACCTAGAACAATTGGATATAGTTGGATTCATAGTTTGTATATGTTTTATGGATATGTTGCATGGGCCCAAGAGGCCGCTTTTATCCATACTTGTATATATTGCATACATTGGACTGTTTGGGACAGGATATGCAGGTTTTGTATTCAAAACAGCTCCCCGTATAAAGGATCTCCCCGCCCGATTTTCAAATTACGCCTGGGTAACCACCCACTTGTATTCCGCTGGTTGACGGGTAGTCACCACCCCCTGGTTTGGGGCGCTACACGGCCGCTCAGATGCTTCACTCTCTAAGCACCATGAGGCATCCGTCTTCCTAGATAATCTCGCCTCATACGCCTAAAGGCCGGTGATAGAAATAGCATTTAGTCTCCGCCCCGCCTGGACAGTTCCACCGTGGAGTCCCGGGTGACCGACCGACCCACCCGGGCTCCTCCGCCCACCTCAGAGCCTCCGAAGGTGCTCGTGACAGTGACCTAAACCGAACCGGTCTGATCCCGACCTGCATAGGCGCTGGAGGAACGAATCAGACTCCTCCCGCTCTACTTTAATCGGGATCGCTCGTCCTGCAGCCCCGGGATCCCCTGCCTCCTCGGGGCAATCCCGCCTAACATGCCTAGGCTGGGCTTCGGGCAGGCAACATATCCTCCGTCCCGGGCCGACTAGATGCCCAATCCCGTCCCGTCCCGAAACTCATGTGAAGCAAGATCTTCGCTCTCTTCCCCGAACCAAGAAGGTTGATTCTCCTCTCGTTACCAACACTCACATCCCGAGTGCTTCGCGGCATCATCGATTTCATGGTCGTGGCGTCCAAACCATGGAGTCCATATCCCGTGAGACTAAGTCCTACATCCCGCCCTAATGGACAACTTCACCATTCGAATCTCCTAACTTTCGCCACGCTTGCAATAATGCATCATCAAGAAACGGGCTAACCCGTAATCGAGCACGTGAGTCCATTCAGCCGTCGCTCCTCGCCCAACTCTAGAAACTCCTAAGCCCTCGGCATGTGTCTCGCTGCCTCTCGGAAAGTACTTACCCATGAACAGCCTCAAACTCGCCCATGTCATAACTCCTAAGTCTCTAGTCCTAGCCCATCTCCACCCATACCCGGGCCTCGCCTCACCGGAATGCACTAACCCCGATCCCGGTCGATCGGGCTATGATCTCCATAGCCCCAAGACGCTCTCGATCCGTGAGATAAACCAATGGTCTCACCATCGGGTCTCCTCCCCGTGGAATGCCTGAGGGTGGTGCGCCGTAAACCCTCGGAGGTTACTAGACCCTCCCACTACCTACCATGCTAGCCTACGCGATGGCCGTCGCACCCACAAATTTCAACAAAGGCCCGGGCCGATCAAACATCGCGTGCCCGACCAGCACTGGACGCCCCACGTCCCGTCCTCGACTAGCCATCTACATATTTCCAATGGCAACAAGAATCATTTAATTTTCATTTCCCGCCTAACTAGCAAATGGCCATGCCAATTATTAATAGACTTGACAACCATGAACCTAATTCGCTTCATTTCAAGTGGCGCGAAACTCCAACCACTCACTCATTTATTTCAATAAATTATAAGTTCTTTGCTCATTTCATTATCCAAATCCCTAAGGTCATAGTTCAAACCTTAGCATTCATCCTTTTCCTATACGCATTACACCATGCATATAATTTCCTACCAAATAATATCGCAATCACAATTCCTATATACATCATAATGGTAGAGATATGGTCTTCACTACAATTCAGAAACATAAAATCACGCTGATTAAAATGTAGTAACCTTATATACTATGTCCTTGATTTATAAAGCAATGCAAGACAACTAATTTCCACATGTCAAATCATTTTTTTTTTCTTTAACATCAAAAATTTTATTTTATTTTATTTTTTAAAAATTTCATTTTTTCCAAAATTTTGTCTCATGTTATTTTATTTTATTTTTCAAAAAAAAAATTTGAAATTTATCGCTCACAATTGAACAATAACATACTGCTTCACGATTATCAGTTCACTCTGACATCAAGGCTCACATAAAAATTGTATTGCAACACACTTCCAAATGAACCCCTGTTGTCTCGCAATACAATTCCTCCTGTCCCTCCTATTGCAATACACTTCCTCATGTTGTAAATACAATCGAACCCCCTTCCTCTAAGTCACAATACAATATATATTGCAATACAAACTTAGCCCTCAAGCCTTCTTCTTCTCTCGCAATACACTACAGATCAAGTAATACGAATTTCAAATTCTTCCAAACCCTCTCTTGCAATAATGATTTCTTCCATCTCGCAATATAAACCACTATATTGCAATACATTTTCTAGCCTAAACAAGCCTTCCAACTTGCAATACTCTTCACTTTCTCGCAATTACAAATTTTTTTTCTCATAATATAATTGGGGCAAGAGTCTAAAATCTGTTTCACTAAAAAAAAATTATTAAATTTTTATTTTTATTTTTTTTCATTTTCGCTATTGAAAATGCCATAAAATATATATATATTCATTTTTTTTTTCATTTTCTGCACTCCAAATAAATCATAAAATTTATTTTGTTCAATTTTCTTCAATTTACAACTTGTAAAACCTTAGAAAAAATTTTATTTTTTCTCCTTAGACAACCCAAATAAATTCTATGAAATTTATTTCTTTATTTCCTTGTTCAATACTCCACCGTAAACTCCCAAAATGTCCACTCCTAAAATTTTATTGGAATTTCTATTTTGTCATCCACTTAAACCAAATAAATTGATTTCAATTTATTTCATTTCCAGCTTTGTACACCGTAAAAATTTTCTCCACCTTATATATATATATATATATATATATATATATATATATATATCAATAAACTAAATAAATTGCTTAAAATTTATTTATTTTATTTATTTTTTCATTTACTCCCGAAAAAGGTCCAAATTTTCTCAAAAAGCCTCCTTTATATAACACACTAACCCTAAAGTGTTCAACCTCAATTTATTTATGATTCAACACTCAAATAAATTTCTCAAAATTTATTTATTTTATTTTATTCTTCTAGTTTTACTCATCAACAGAAAAACTCCCAAAAGTTTTCCTATGTGCTAATCTGTGAGACCCCGGAAAAATCCAAATTTCCTAAGGAATGATAAAATGGTAATTTCGGTAAAAATCCAGAATTTTTCTAGATCTCGGATGACAAAACGAACTTCACCGTTGGAATCGTCTCGCGAAATCTACTAAGGAACTGTCAGATTGGCCGACCGACACTGAATTTCACGCGTTTTTTGAGGCACCTGAGGGGATGCATGACACTTGGCATTATAAGAGCCAAGAGGGCTTACTGTCCAATGCGTATAACATGAGCCTGGGCTGGGCTCATCGTGACACATGGTAATGATGCCACAGTGGAAATCTCATTGCTGGCTGATAAGAGATATGTGTAATCCTCTCAACCAATAGGAATCTGGACATAGTGGGCATTGAGAAGATTCTTTTCTGTCTGAACTGACTAAATGGATTGGGAGAGAAAGAGAGAGGGGAAAAGAGAGACCAACCGGTGTTAGGAGTGAAGTCATGATTTGCAGAGAGAGCTCTACCTTCTGCACTCCTTTGCTGGACGGACCGCCTGGCTTCCGACCGACAAGCAAGGTGCCGTTCCCACTGAAAGACCACGTACTTCAAAGACGTGGAGTTTCGACAAACTCGAAAAGGTAGGGTTTTTCTCCTACTTGCTTTACTTTTTGTTTAAGGGCCGTAATGGATGGGGATTTGTCGAGGCCCTGATGGTTATGTGGATTTTGCCCAAAAGATTCGTGGACCGGCTTCTAAGAAATCCCTAGAATGGTCAGACAAACACCTTAATCGCTTTGTGGATTTGTGCAGATGCTGTGTTATTGCCATGAGTAAATAACATGCTGATTGTGATTTTGTGGGCGGTTCCAAGATGAACCGCCGGATTGTGCCTTAGCCCATGTGAGCTAATCTTATGTTATTGTTGTAAACTGAATAACATGATTTATGTTATGTATTTTGTTAATATATGCATGAGTGATATATTAGCATGTGTTGAATGTTTGTGTGTCATTGCATTGCACTTAGGTGGGGAGTAATCCAAGTAGGGAAATTCCACTACTGGGCATTGCTCACCCCGTCGTGGGAATATATTTTCAGGCACCGAAGATGTACCTGGGATGGGACGCATTCGGGACCTTAGAGGCGAAGAAACGGCCAAGATGGCCTTATCTTGTAAAATTCTGGGCAAGAGACCCATTTTTGTATAAATTGTAATTGAATACAATTGTAAATAAAATCATATTTGTATAAAGTATACATTTTATGAGTAGGATGTGTAGGCCCAAGTGGCCATTTTTACTCATGTGTGTGTTTCATGACATAGACACGAATTCACCGTCGGGACGGCAACGGACACCCCGGTTTGGGGCGGTCATATAATCACTTCAAGACAATAAACATCCACAACACATAATTCATATGCTATGAATCATCATTCACACAACAAATTCATCAAATCACACAAAATACACCAAACACATGCATGCGGTGTCCTAGTCTTGTCCCGTGAATTTCTAGGTAATCTCATACCTAAACTCAACATCGAACCACCCGAGTGGTGATGGATACCCAACCCGAGCTCCCTAGGTATTCGTATACCTAAGCTTTGATACCAAGCTATGACGCCTCAAACCTGGGGGTCCGTTGACTACACGTCAACCCGCGAAATACAAGCATGCCTAAGGTTACTCCGACGCCACGCCATAAAATCAAGCAGTCTCCTCAGACGGAGCTCTACCCAAATACAACACTCCGCATGAAACCCGTCCTAAGCAAACAATATAATCAGCCAACATGAGTAAAACAGCCACTTAGGCCCATAAACAATACTCATCATAATACAACAACTATATCCAATAGTTTCAAAAGAGTTAATCTGTAAGACCCGAGAAATTCCAATTTCTGAAGAAAAAAAAAAGGGCAAAATCATAATTTCGATTACAAAATTGTTATTTTTGTTAAAAATATGGAATTTATTCTCTCTTAGATGCTTTTTTCTTTTGATGATAGTAGAAAACTGGATTTCACCGTTAGACTGCCTCACGAAATCCAGTTAGCACGTAAAATTTCGTAGGAATCAGGACGCTGGAGTTGGCACGCTTTTCGAGGCATCGTTCGGTGCCGTAAACACTTCTGATTGCACGAAAGTCACATATAACACATACTCACAGCTGGTGGTATGAGTGAGAGAAATACAGAAAATGGATGGTCAAATAGTGCCATGTCAAAATCAAAAAGTAGGGACATAATGGTCATTTTGAGTTTGATTTAATGATAATAAGACAAAATCCTAAATAGTGTTGTCTTCTTCCAAATTGGTGCAGAAAACGGGAGAGAAAAAGGGAAATTAGATGCAGAGGTTGATATTACGCTTTTAGTGAGAGAGAGTCTTCCTTCTCTCTAGGAAATACGCGCTGAACCCGACCGTCTGCAGCCTTCTGACAAAAGGGAAAGCCGCTTCACGCGGGAGGCTTCTGCGTGAGTACCGATTTAGGAGTTTCCTCAAACTCTGTAGAGGTGGGTTTCTCCCTCCTTAGCTCTTTGGCACTTTGCTTCTGGGCGCATTTATGATGCTTGCTGCTCAGGCCTCAACTGCCGCTTGATCGGTCCCAAAACGCATTTAATTACAAATTTTGAAGCTCAGAATCATGCAAACAGACCGGCACGGCTGGTTTCAATGTATGGATTGTGATTTATGTATTAATGAATGCTTTGATGTAAGAGGTCGGAAATGGCTTGAAACCTGTGCAGTTCACAAAGTGGAACTATAATCAGGTTTTGATAGGAACAAAGCGACCGAGGGCTTTAACGTTCGAAAAATGTGTCTGCACAATTTTTGTGAATTTATGTGTTTGGTCTATAGATCAAGAATTGTTCGTTTCATCATTAGGCCCACGTGAGCTAATTTTGATGATGAAATGAGAACATTATATAATATGATTGTGTGATTTCACCAGGAATATATGCAGCAGATATATTTATTGTGTTATATGAGTTATTGAAATGGTATCACAATGCATTTCACATAATCGGGTAACCTGTAGTTAGGTGTGAGTGCATGACATGGTTTTTTGTAAACGGACATGGTTGCAAAGAACAATGTGATGATAACTTGAGAATCGGGTCGAGACGGGCCAATGCTGCATCATTTCTGATGAGGACCAGCACTATTTCGGAAAGCCTACTAACCACCCGCCTCTGAGGGTAGTCCCATATTTTTACCAATATTGGTAGTATATTTTCAAGAACAAATAGGTTTGTTTTGAAAATGATTATTTTCTCATACATGGCTTAGTAAGTGTGAGGGAGCTCTGAGGTTTTGAGACATGGGGGGATGGTATGTAGACATCCGGCTAGGATCACGAATTTGCTCGATGTGTGTTATTTTAGAGCATTGCATATGCACTTAGGGGTGGGAGAGTAGCCCACTTAGTGGCGATTTCACTACCGAAGCATTAGCTCACCCCTATCGAGGGAACATATTTTCAGTACGTGGAACGCACGAGAGCATCTTACTCGCCTTAGAGGTCGAAGCCAAGGAAAGTCGGATTGTGGCTTTGGTTTTGTGATGTATACATGTATTAGAATTGTAGAATTTTAATATATGTGTTGCATAAAAGAGTAAAACATTTGAACTCTTAGAACTATTGGATATAGTTGTTGTATTATGATGAGATTATTAGCATTCAAGTGGCTTTACTCATGTTGTGATTATATTGGACCGGTCAGTATTGTGTTTCAAGCGTAGGTCGAGCCTGGGTAGAGTTCCTGCATAAAGGAGACTCTACCCGATTTTCTAAGTGATCGCTTCTGCAACCCGACATCCACTTGTATCCCACGGGCTGGCAGTCACCACCGGCTCAAGGCGCCAAATTGGCATCGTAGCTTATGCATACTAACATCTAAGGAGCTCTGCCTTGCATCCATCACCAATGTAAGGGTTTGACAGAGTATGTGGGTATATGAAACCCAGAGACGAGGCTTGTGCTTAGGTCATAGTCTGTAAGAACATCACCAGTGGTTCGATGTCTTAGTGTAGGTATGAGATTACTCAGTAAATCACTTTACAAAACGAGAATAATTTAAGAGCAGACATGTTTCAGGTGTTTTGTGTGATTTGATGAAATGTTGTGTGAATGTTTGATGAATGGTATATATATACCATGTCATGTTATGTGAATGTTGTGTGCTTAGGAAAAAATAGCAATCTAGGTGTATGGGAAAGTTTAAAATTTTTACGTCTACAAAATCAAACAAAATGAGAAAGAATAAATTTTATAGATTTATTTGTAGTTTATAGGGTGATGAACAATACTTAATTAAAGAAAATAAATTTCATAAACTTATTTGGCTTGTTGGAGAAAAGATTTTCTAAGGCTCTACAATTTGGAAAAACTTAAAGAAAATTGAAAAAAAAAAATAAATTTTTTATAAATTTATTTGAGTTTTCAAAAAAAAAATGAAAGGAGGAAAATAAATTTTTAAAAATTTATTTGAGTGTAAAAGAGAAAAAAAGATTTTTAGTGATTTTTCCAAATTGAATGAACTGAACTAAGAGAAAATGAAAAAAAATGTTACAGGTGTAACCGTTTAGACAACGCCTAAAACAGATATTGTAGAGAAATCATTTGTATTGCAATAGAGCCGGTGTATTGCGTGGCTTAAGGCTTGAAGGCTGGCACAGTCACAATACACTAAGGCCAATAAAGTTGTGGCTTGGCTTAGATTGTATCGCAGAATAGGCTAGGCTGAGTTGCAACATAAAAAAAAAAAAAAATCAGATTAAGTAGTCGAAAGGCAGGGTCGTGTCAAGATACAATGTTTGTACTGCAGACCGGGGAAATGGTTTCGTATGAAGTGTGTCGCAATACAGTTTGTGGGCAGGTGACAAGGAGGCAGCATGGTAGTGAAGGTATAACAACAGCACGTGACTGTGATTGTGGGCTGCCTGTGAGGAAGATGTATTGCAGATACTGATAATGTGCACCACTGCACAGGAGTGCCTACTGGGACACTCGATCGTTAACACAATGGGTTGTATTGTGATAGGAGGCATAGGCGCTCGGGAGCCGCAGGGGTTGGGCGAAGGACAATGATGGCCACACACGGCACCCGGCAGGCTCGCAGTGCGCGGCGGCACATACCTGGTCAGTCACACGGCCAGGGGCTAGCCGCGACACGGCTGATCGGGCCACGCGATGAGGCCGCATGCACTGCGGCGCACAGAATGCACAATCGGGCCAGCCGGGCTACGTGTCGGGTCGGGCCGGCCACAAGTTGGTGCAATCGTGCACCGGGCTCGCTTCGACCAGCTGATCCGGTCACTCCAAGATCGCTCGAAAGTCACTACAAATGAACACTGTTCATTACAAAAAATTTTCGAAAAAAAAAATATTTTTAAAATTTAATTAAATTAAATAAAAATCAAATAAAATCAAATAAAATTAGACAAAATTTTCGAAAAATAAAATTTTCAAAATGAAAATTTCCAAAATAAAATTTTGTCAAAACAATATTTAATGAAAAATATCAGATTACTTGTAAATGCAAGGACAATGTGTATACACCGACATGTATGATTAGGTCGGGGCCGTGGTTTATGCCTGTAGATATCAGATGTAGATTTGGGCACGCCATGTTGATTGTGTAGATGGCTAGTAAGAGGATTTAGGACGAGGAGAATGTCCACTGGGCACTGGTCGTGCACCACCAAGACTCACCAAATTATTTCAGATTTCATCAACAAGCCTTTACCTTGTACTTATTACAATAGAATGCTATCGCACAGCCGTAGTGGGAGACAGAAGATCCTGAAACTCCGATAAAGCCAGAGACATCCTCCGATATCCGCTGTGGGGAGTGAGGGTCCACGCGGCAAGACCACTACCATACAGATCGAGAAGGTGCTGGGAGGCTGAGATTACCTCCGGCACTACCAGATTGTAATTAACTACCAGCCAGAGCGAGGCCCTAAGTATAGAAACATGGGACTCCTAGAGGCCTTAGAGGAGCCAGACGCCCAAACCCGGATGTCCATCACTCACCACAACCCGCGGAATTACAGGCAACTCATATCATGGTAACCCATACATGTGCAAAAATGGCCACTGGGGGCCTATACATCATAATTTCATAAAATGTATTTTATAGCAAAATGATTTAATTACAATATGTTTGGCTAATTTATACAAAATGGGGTCTCTTGCCTTAATTTTAGAAAATACAAGATAAGGACATCTTGGCCGCTTTTTCGCCAAGGCCCCCGGATGCGTCCCATCCCCAAGTACGCTTCACAATTCAAAATATATTCCTATATAGGTATGGTTAAAGCCTTATGGAATTCTTCCTACTTGTTATTTCACTATGTAATGCAATGCATATTCAAACATTCAACACATGCTAATATATCACTACATGATATATTAACAAAGATTAATTCCATAAATCATGTTATTCAATTTACTATAATGACATAAGATGTTCATATATATGGCTAAGGCACAATCCAGTTAAATGCCTGGGAACAACCCACAAATCACAACTAAGATGTTATTCACTCGTATGGCAATAACACAACATCATACAATCACGAAATGGGCCCGTGGACCGCCCAAACCACTTGGTGGATTTATTCACTGATCCAAATCTTTGAACCGAAATCACGCCATCCAGCCCTCAACAAATCCCCATCCATTACATAACCTTAAACAAAAAGGCCAAGTAGGAGAAACCCCCACCTTCCGAGTCATTTAAACTCCTCAAGACTGCACCATCGTGTAGTCCTCAGTGGGGAGCAACTGCTTTCTGCCTGCCTGAGCTCGCAGGTTCGATCGTCGAAATTTAGAGAGACAGAGATTTCTCTCTCTCTAAAAACCCACACTTCTTCCCTGTTAAAAGTTTCTCCTCTCTCTCCCAATCCATTTGGTCGAAGATTTTGACGCAGAAAAGTCCCTCTCAATGCCACATCACCCCATTGGTCAGAGACACACTTTATCCTCTATCCCTAACCACTCTGAGATTTCCCCACTGCATGAGCTAAGGTCACATGTGAGCCCCACTTGAGCTCAATGTTTGAATTCCATAGCTGACACGTGGCGCCCCTCGTCACTCATAAAGTGCCGCGTCCCACACTCCTCTACGCCTCAAAAACGCGAAATTCTGATCGCCCTGAATTCGACCTAAAATCGACATGATAGTTAGATTTCGAGAGACGATTCCAACGGTGAAGTCCGTTTTATCATCCGAGATCTATAAAAAATTTCGGATTTTGACCAAAATTACCATTTTATCCTTCCTTAGGAAATCTGAATTTTCCGGGGTCTCATAGGAGCCTTTGTATGTGAGTTCTCCCCTAGGGATTAAAGCGAGAATAGGGATGATATGTCAAGGTTGCGAGTTAGAGATCTCGAGGACTCTACTCACAGTGGACTTGAGGATCATGGATTGATGTCAAAGCCCATGTCATCCTAGGATGATCAATGGCAGCCATAGGGCTGTTAATGATTGTGATCGCAGGAGGGTTACCGCTATTGTCAAATGCCAGGATCTGCACTGCAAGATGGTGCTCTTCAGGGGGACAAGATGACATTTGGCCCCGCATTATACGAAGTTCCAGTGTGTCGTGTGGGACGCTTAACTGGTTTGCTAGCGAGCCCAATTCTAGAGGATCTAGGAGAGCCTAGACTTAGATCTACCCCAGCACTCATGAGTAGGTGAATGTTTTTCCGTATTGCTACCCGGGATCACCCACAGAGAGGGTCGTTGACTTCGTATCGAAGCTACCTTGGTACTTCACCCATCTCTATGACTCCACATAGGATGGCACCAGTTGAGTTGCAGGAACTTAGAGTCCAGCTACAGGAGTTACTGGATAAGGGGTTCATTAGACCGAGCACTTCACCATGGGGCGCTTTGGTTCTATTTGCGAAGAAGAAGGACAAGACCCTTCGACCGTATCGACTACGCATAAATAATGGTTAATACGATCAAGAATCTATCCACATGCAGGATTGACGATTTGTTTGATTAGTTGAGAGGAGCGCGAGTCTACTCCAAGATAGACCTTCGCACTAGCTACTATCAGTCGAGGGCCAGACATGATATCCCCAAGACAAAGGGTTTAGACGCGCTATGGGCACTATGAGTTTACTGGGTGGATGCCCTCTGATCGATCACAAGCCAAGAAGATTCACGGACTCCTACGCATAGGGGGTAATCCATTTAGACTGCCTTTGTCGAAGTCTTCGTGGATGACATTTTGATCTACTCCCACGTAGTGGGAGTAATATATCACTGAGGATCGCTTACGCTGCTGAGAGACCATCAGCCGTACGCCCAAGAAGTGCGAACCTTGGCCATCGAGGTGGTGATTTTGGGGACAATGGTATCAACATCCGGCGTGTCGTACCAACCTAGAGAAGGTCGAGGCAGTGATGAGTTGGGAGAGGCCAAATCGCCAGATACGTAGTTTCGATCGACTAGGCATTACAGAGATTCATCGAGATTTCTCCAAGATAGCAACACCTATGACTAGGTCAATCTAAGGAGGTCAAGTTTGAGTGGGACGGCACCGATGCAGGAGGCATTCAGAGTTGAAGAGGAGACTTACTTCAGCCCCATCTTGATAGTTCCTATAGGACAAGGGTACACAAGAGGTCAGGATGCTCGAGGGCCTGGATTAATGCTTGAGATAAATCCGGAGGTGAGCTTATGGCCTCGCCATGAAGAATAACGAGTGCACTACCCCACAAACGACATGGAGTTACGGCCATAGTCTTCGCCTGAAGACGGCGCTCACTACTTATATGGCTGAGGAGTTCGAGGTGTACCTGCACTCATAAAAGTCTCAAGGAGACACGTAGCGGGACCTCAACATGAGGCAACGCAGATGGATGGAGTTCCTAGAGGATTATGACTCACTTTGCATTACCATCCCAAGAAGGCAAATGTGGTGGCTAATGCACTTAGCCTAAGTCACGAGAGCGTTGGCTAGTATAGCTTCCTGAGTGGCTGATGCTCGAGACCGTGATAGTTTGGGCTACACACTAAGGCACCTCGTGGTACTGGGAGTTTTAGTGGCCAAGCACCGTCTCTCGTTGAGGAAAGTGATTGAGTCCCCAAAGGGTGTGGATCGCAGAGATATGGTCCATCGGGGACCGAGCACAAATGTGCACGGTGACAAGTAATGACCGCTCACGCATGATAGTCTCGATATAGGGGACTCGCAAAGTGGTTCCCGCTTGACCGACGGAGAGGAGATTCTCGTGGAGTTTCACTACTTTCGATTTGTCGTGCATCCAGGTGGCACGAAGATGTACCAGATCTTCACGCCGCACTATCGAGGGATGAAAGAGACACGGACCTTGTTCGACGATGTCTCACATGTCGCAGTTAAGGCTGAGCACCGGCCAGCAAGGCTACTCGTACCGCCGAGGTGTATCGAGCCGGAAGCCGGAGCACGTCACGATGGACTTTGTGACCCACTTGCCACGGACGCAGCCAGGCTACGACGCCGCAGATGGGTGATAAGATCGACTCACGAAGTCGGCACATTTTCTAGCCGTGCGGATGACCTTGCCTTGAGAGACTCAGCCGTGGTTGTACATTCGAGAGATAGTCCGGCTACATGGAGTACCAAGATCCATAGTATCGGATGTGGACCCGAGGTTTACGCACACCCTTTTTGGAAGAGTTTCCAAAAGGTTATGGGCACACTACGACGATATACAAATAGCTCCACCCCTCGTGCATGCATGGTCTACCGAGAGGACTATATTGTGTATTAGAGGACATGCTACGAGCATGTATGTCCCGGATCACAAGGGCAACTGAGGAGCATTTGCCTTTAGTGGACCCACTCCACATCAATAGTTAATGCGAGTATACAAATGGCACCGTATGAGGCACCGTATGGGAGGCCAGTGCAGTCACTACTGTAGGTTGGACCGAGGTGGGAGCAGAGCTCCACCGGGTCCCGATCTGATTAGAGACACCTCCGAGAAGGTAGGACTTGAGATGACAAATGCCTCTCACTCCGCCGTAGCCCAAGCAGAAGAGCTGCATGCGGATGTGCTACATCAACCCAGAGTTCGAGACCGTAGATCATGTCTTCTCAAGGTGATGCCTAAGAGGAGTGCGGTCATGTTCCTGCTAGTTTGGAAGCTATAAACAGGTTCATTGACCTTCGAGATACTCGAGAGGGTAGGCACTGGTTACAGACTTACTGGCGCCGTCGCCCAACATGATAGGTGTCCATGAGGTTTTTCACGCCCATGTCTAACAAGATACTCAAGATCCGTACCCCATGTGGTGGATTGTAATCAGATCGAGTCGATAATGATGGGACCTTTGAGGAGGGACCAGTATGTATTTTGGAGAGCCGTGATCGGGTTTTACGATGCAGGACCGTGAGGCTAGTGATATGCGCTATGTATGCACTATGGAGGAGGGCCAATATGGGAACGCGTGAGTGACATGATTATGGGCACCTATCCCTTCTTGTTTAGGGGATGAAGGTACGTGATTTAGTTGTTTAAGATTTAAAATGACCTGCTTACATGCATGGTAGAGTGCACGCTGCATATGCATGTGTTCATAATGATCGCCCAATTTCAGACGAATTTTATGACGGGAGAATGTAAGACCCGAAATTCCACTCGAAAGGGCAAAATCGTAATCATTACAAAATTGTTATTTCGTTAAAACTGAATTTATTCTCTAGATCTTGATGACTAAATGGATTTCACCGCAATCGTCTCACAAATCTAATAGCACATAAAATTTCGTGAGAATTCTAGGATGCCTGAGTCGGGCACATTTTTCGAGGCATCGCCGTTCGGGTGTCGTAAAACGATTTTCGATGCGACGAAAGTCACATATAACACGTACTCATGTTCCATAAATGGTATGAGTAGAGAAATGATGAAAATGGATGACCGAAATAGTGCCGAATGTCAAAACTAGGAAAAGTAGGGACATAATGGTCATTTTGGAGTTTGATTTAAATGATAATAAGACAAAATACTAAATAGTGTTTGTCTTCTTCAAATTGAAAAGGGGAAAACGGGAGAGAAAAGGGAAATTAGATGCAGTAGGTTGGATATTACATTTTTAGTGAGAGAGAGTCTTCCTTCTCTCTAGAAATACGCGCGATCCAACCGTCGGCAGTCTTCGGGACAAGAAGGGTGAAGCCGTCGACGATGAGAGGGCTTCGCGTGATACCGGATTTAGTGGAGTTTCAAACTCCGGAGGTAGGGGTTTCTCCCTTACTTGGTTTTACATTTGTTTAAGTGTATTTATGATGCTTCGAAAGTTGTTTCGAGGCCTTGAACTGCCGTTTGATCGTCCCAAAACGTGGGATGAATTGTTAGAATTTTAGCCTAAATCATGCAAATTCAGGATCGAGCGTGGCTGGTTTGGGCTGTTGGATTATGTATTTATGTATTAATGAATGCTTTGATGTGTATGAGGCCGGAAATGGCCGTGAAACCCGGGTTCACAAAGTGAACCGATAATCTGTGTTTTGATAGGAACAGTGACCGAGGGTTTTATTGTTCCTGAAACAATGCTCACAAAATAATTTTTGTGAATTTATGTGTTTGATCGAGTGATTCAAGTAGAATTGCTCGTGCTCGATCACAAATTTCACGCAACTAATTTTGGCGCGATGAAACGGTAAATACATAACATTTATCAGGTGATTTCAATTATGAATATATGCATGGTGATATATTTGCATGTGTTATATGAGTTAGTTGAAATGGCATCAATGCATTTCATATGCAATCGTAACTAGAAGTTAGGTGTGAGTGCATGACATGGTTTTTGTAAAAACGGACATGGTTGCGAAAGGAATTTCACAGGATGATATTCCGGAGAATTGGGTTGAGATGGGCCAATGTATCATTTTGGATGAGGACTATGATCAAGCTTTTGGAAAGCTCACTAACCAATTCGCCGAGTAGTCCCATATTTTTACCTAATATTTCCGGGTAGTATACTTTCAAGAACAAATAGGGTTTTGTTTGAAAATGATTATTTTCTCATACATGGCTTAGGCAAGTGTGAGGGAGTCGGTGAGGACTCAGACATGGGGATGGCATGTAGACATTCAAGTAGGATCACGAATTTGCTTGGATGTGTGTTTATTTTAGAGCATTGCATATGCACTTAGGTGGAGAGTAGCCCACTTAGGGCGATTTCACTACTGAGCATTAGCTCACCCTGTCGAGGGAACATATTTTCAGGTACAGGGAAAGCACGAGGAGACGACTCGTCTTAGAGGCTGAGTTTAGAAGGAAAGCCGGATTGTGGCTTTGGTTTTCTGATGTATACATGTATTAGAATTGTAGAATTTTAATATATGTGTTGTATAAAAGAGTAAAACATTTGAACTCTTAGAACTATTGGATATAGTTGTTGTATTATGATGAGTATTGTTTATGGGCCCAAGTGGCCGTTTTACTCATGTTGTGATTATATTGGACTGCTTGGGACAGGTTTCATGCAGTAGTTGTAGACAGTAGAGTTCCCCGCATTGTGCTGAGACTCCCGCCGATTTTCTATGGCGTCTGCAACCCGACATCTACTTGTGTTCAAGGGTTGATCTGTAGTCAACCCGACCCTGTTTGAAGGCTACATAATCAATTTCTTTATACAACACATATATTAAAATTCTAAAATTCTAATACATGTATACATCACAAACCAAAGCCAATCCCAGCTTTTCTTCTAAACTCACCTAAGACGAGCCGTTCCTCGCGCTCCTCGTTTGTGACCTGAAAACATGTTCCTCGACAAAGGAATTTAATGCCTCGCAGTGGAATCACCCCAAGTGGGCTACTCTCCACCTAAGTGCATATGCAATGCTCCAAAATAAACACACATTCAAGCAAATACATGATTCTACTTGAATGTTTACATGATCAACTCATACCCCGAGCCCTCACCGACTCCTAATTCGTGCCACGATAGGGTGAGCGGAATCAACAAAATTTGTTTCCTATATTCCTCCTACTGCCGTAGCTGCTTACCGTGATCATAGTGGCTCCAAGGTCGAACACGGGATGGGTTTTCATCCTATGAATGACTTGCATCGTTGTTGAAAATGGTGAGGCTTTTTCATTTTGGATTTCGATTTGTTTCAAAACAAAGAGAAATGTTGACACCATCAATTAAAACCAAAGTGGAAAGGGAAAAAGGTAACTTGAAGATTGAGGTCACTAACTTGATAACATAGGGCAAACAAATGTCCTCGGAAGTTTTATCCTCGTGATACACAAGAACCATAGTCCAAGCCAGCAATCGATCTTTTGTTTAACTAGGCAAACCTAACCCTCAATCACCCTATTTCCAGTCAACACAGTAACATGCATCTACAAAAATTCCTTCGCTTGAAACCCTAACATTCAACATTTCAAAGTGGCTCGTAAAGCCATCTAAAGAACAACAAGATATCTGTGGAATAAGTATGCAATCAGATCCTCAAACATGGTGCACAAGCCAAGGTAATGACATTAAATATTCAACCCTAGTTTGAGAAGACAAATATAAATACAAGACACGTAGCATTTAACACATGAGGACAACCCGTAACTACCCACAACTAAGCTAGCTACCTTCCTTCAAAGCAGGAGGATTAGCCAAGCATCCCTTTTTAGTCATTATCCTAAAGGTTGTTTGGTCGCTCTAGAAAGTGAAAGAAAGAGGAGAGAGAAGAGAAACCAAACCTAAAATGAAAGCCTTGAGATATAACAAAAATGCAAAGCGTCAAAAGATTACTTAGGTTACGAAACCATGGGGCTTATATAGACCACCTTAATGTATGAAAATACAAGAAAGCCTAACATTTTGGCTAAAACAAGGGACAAAGAAGTAATACACCAAAATGAGGTCGGCTTGCAGCACTCACAGAGATGACAAGTGTGAGATTTCGCTAGCGCACCCCGGCTAGGCAGCTTAAAATTTTCCCACTAGGTAGCCTAAAACTGCACGTAGACATGACATAGACCTCGCCATGCACCGCCACCTCGCTAGTTAGCGAAATTGCCAGCCCAGCTAAATTTTAGAGATAGCGAACCGTACACTCGCTAGGGCACAGCTGGATTAGCGAAATTTTGAAGCCTAGCGGTTCACTCGCTAGATTGCGAAATTTCGCCATGATTGTTAGGGGCCTCGCAATCCGCCAAATTCGCAATCATAGCTTAAATTTCCCTGGTTGCATATTCT
Organism: Tetrastigma voinierianum; assembly: GCA_016808115.1. Classification (NCBI taxonomy): domain Eukaryota; kingdom Viridiplantae; phylum Streptophyta; class Magnoliopsida; order Vitales; family Vitaceae; genus Tetrastigma; species Tetrastigma voinierianum. The sequence goes on from JAEQBH010003604.1 coordinate 328,515, forward strand.
TCACTGCACACTGCATCCTCTACTGCATCATTTTTTTCCTCACTTTGCCTTCATTCTTCAATAATAGCTTGAATTTCCAGAAATGCTCAAGGTTGATAAATGGGTTCAATCTTCATGGTTCAGCACATATTTCGATATTGAACTCTCAAGGTATGGAAAAACCTGCAAAATAACCAAAAATACCCTCTAAACGGCATAAGTGATATTAAGAAGACCTTAACACTTCAATTGGCATTATTGACATGATTAGTGCGTAAAGCACTCAAACCCATCTAAAATAGTGGCTCAAAATAGCACTTTTCGGTACCCAATCACACCCCCAACCGAAACGCTGCTAGTCCCTTTAGCAATGCAAACAAAAGGAGATGCATGCAACATTTTCAAAAAGTTTATGATTCCAAAAAGGTGTATATACAAATAAACATTACCTTTAAACTAAAATTTGACACCAAGTTTGAAACCGACATGAGTTATTTTTCAAAACCATACAAGAACAATTTTTAGTCAATATTGGTTCCATGATTCTCAACTTGAATTTCCACCAAAGTCTACCGGTCTTTATGTAACCGGATCGAGCCATCAAATTGCAAAATTGTCCCCCCCCAACCCACTGCATGGCCTAATGCTGAACAACCTAGATAGTGGATACACTCTCCTTCTTTATTCAACTACATTGTAGGGTGCAATGCTTAAAAACTGACTTCACCAAAGTCCGTGTAATGGGGGTCCACCGATGACTCCCAACCAATTAAGGTTTAGGGCATCAAGCCAAAAGGATCACTGACCACAAACCTACTGTGCTTCACCCCGGACTCCGAATGACTTCAAAAATCAAGCACCTACAATTCGTTAAACTCTACCTATCCACCCATGTAACGAACACTAAATCGATGACTCCCAACCAATTAAGGCTTAGGGCATCGGGCTTCAAAGGCTTTCGCCATACACCCTGACCGCGTTTCCTGGTTTCAAGGCAAAGTGTCACGATTTTATTTTTCTTTTTCCTCTTTCTTTTTCTTTTTTCTTTTTTTGCTTTTTCTTTCTTTTCCTTTTGAAAGACTTTCATACTGGTCTCAAATGTGGGTAACACAAACCTATCCTAGGTTGCCAACATGCCTAAGGCCGGCTATGCAAAGTGAAAGGAGGTATACAAATTCACGGCCTATTGAAACAATCTGGTGTGTGTAAAGGTGTGAATTGCGCTTTTGCGGAGAAATGTCTGCTGGAGCAGGCCGAACTTCAACTCCACCAAAATTATTTCAAACATGGAATTGGTCTTAGCATTAAGGTAATGATGCAAGGTTTCAATTTTCACTAGCAATTCAATTGTCCAATTAGCACCCAATTGTCCAATTAAAGGAATTCAATTCGTCCAATTGAAAACAAAATCGATGTTCTTAAGGCACAAAAAGTGATATGCAAAAAGTGTAATAATTTGTATATAACACTCAAGAAGTTTTTAATATAGCCAAAATGGCTAGTACATGCATATCAAAGCTAAACATACAAAAATATCATTGCCTACTATGACTAATACATGAATCCTACGCAAAATTAGCAGGCAGTTGATAAATTTGTAAACTGTACAAAATCATAAAAAGAAACCAACCACCCCACCTGGGCCAGGTGGTGGGTCTGAGCACGCTGCCGCCAATACATCCAACGAGGTCAGCGCTGTGGTGGGCCTCTCTCCGATCCTAATACGCCAAGACCTGTGTGAGTCATAATCACTGGAGGATGGAGGACACCGAGCCAACCTCCTCGATCCTCAGGCCTCGAGTAGTCGCAATGAACGTATCGCGATCCATCACGCCCGCTATCTCTCTCGAAATGGGCATGAACGCATCTCGCGAATGATGATGTGTAAGATGGCCAGTGTATCACCAAGGGCCGCATATGATGTGGAGGAGGAGATGGAGGTAATATATGAGTTGACTCCTCCACCTCGCCTCAGTGGGCATGAATATCATCTCTGTGGGAGTCCTCGGCCACCTGATCTGGTACCTCCTCCTGGTCCTGCTGCCGGAGAAGGAAAGATATGGGCATGACCATCGCTCGCTCCAACGATAGGACAAGAGGGCATCGAATCCTCCTCTCTATCCGGGGCTCCTCCGGAAAACCTAAGTGCTCGAGACCCGGCACAAGAGTCGCTGCATCGCCAGTGAAGACTCGCTTGAGCCAGCCCTTTGGTGGACCTTTCTTCAAAATGCATCAAGGAGGTCATCACTGCACTGTAGGACTAAACCAAGATCCCTCGAGATCCTGCAAAGAGCCTCCAGGATACCCCCTCCGCCGTACATAATGTCGCACGGAAAAGGTCAGTCCCGACAGGTGGATCTATCAACAAGATATGAGGCTGAGTCGCTCCCGAAGAGCACCGCCCAAATTGCGGTGTCTCGGGGCCACAGCAATCCATCTCCCGATGAGGTGGGTGGGCCCAAGCTCGGAGAACCCTCCTCAATCAACACGGTATATGCAGCCTAATACCGCCGAGATGTCTGCCGCCGGCACTCCCCGAGCGATCGCCTGCGCGAACTCGGAGCCTCGCCGACTCCAGTGCTCCCGGGAGGTCATCGAATGGTAGAACTGCAGAACCACCCAGGGGTAATAATACTGCCTCGGCCTCATGAATGGTAGAAGGGAGTAGTGCTCGATCAGTCGCATCGAGTCCCTGAATCTATGGTAAGCCATCAAGGTTTGACGTCGAGAATGACTCCCATGGAAGTCTCGAATGAGCCGCGACGCTCCCCGAAACAGGTGCCCGACGAACAACTAGCCCCGATCCCGGGAGGTTTGGTGGGATAACCGAGGCGAAGAGGTCGCTCAAACCACGATGTGGCCTGAGACGGCCGAGGTCCTGGATGAGGACGACTCACCCGGGCCCGGTACGGGCCTCAGCTTGAGGGCCGGCCCTAGACTCGCCGAGGCACAGTGACGGGGCCCGGTCGCATCCGTCTCGATACTCCTAAACCCCGAGGCTCCTGGGTGGACGCCCTGGACCGGGAGCCGGTACTTCAGGCCGGTCCGGAGCTGAACTGGGCCCGCCCCGCCGGAGGTACCGAACCCGACCCGAGGGTCTCAGCGGGACCCACCTCCGGGCACGCACCATAGTCAAGCTCCGAAAAGATCAAAGGGCAGTGCGTGCGTATAAAGGTTCGTGGACACAGGCGCTGGACTAGTGGCTCCGCCGCTAGTGAAGCTCACTGCTGACGGCTGAGTCACACTCCAGTAGAACACAGACGAACCAGGGCTCACTGGTGATGAGTGAGGGCACGGCCGGCGGTGGTAGCTGGTGCCGGCAGTCACAGTGACGGCGGCTGTGGGTGCGAACAGGTGCGGCGGTGCAGCTCAGGCTCCCACAGCCAAGCAAGAATGGCTCGCCTCGGGGTATTCGCACAGGTGTCGGCCGGCCGGTGCAAGCAAGTGGCAAGGCTACGGCAACTGGTGGCTACGGGCGGCAGCGAGGCAGGCGCAGCTGAAAACCGTGGCGCGCTACGGCAGGGAGTGGCTCGTGGTCGCGCAATGCCGGTTCAAGAATGGCTCTGCGGCTCGGGCGCGGCGTAGATCGGAGGAGAATATGAAATGATCTTGAAATAGCCCTCCCATCCCTTTTATAAAGGTTTGAGCACCGGAAGAGCCATTTCACCTAATTTCATTGCTATAGCGAATTTGGTTTCTTGCTCCTATATCACAAAAAATCGAATTTTCGCATTTAATTATTAATATTAGAAAGAAAAAATTATAATAAAATTATCATATTAAACTATAATTAAAAAGTTAATATAAGGTAATATAATATAATTGTTATTAATAATGAAACTCCATAAATTAGGAAACTTTTCTAAAATAACCTAAATTTATTGAAATCAATTAAATTAAAATAAAGCAAAAAATCATTGAATCAAGAATTGGTTTTTATGAACACTCAAACTGAGTTCAATATCCCAAAATTACCTTTAAGAGGGTCAAGGAGGATGATCTCTTCAACCCCGCAGCTTGCCCTCGAGCCGATTCCTTAAGGCCGAATTTCCCATTGTCGACTCGTTCTCACCGGACACTCAACCGAAGCATCGCTCGCAGCTGGGGCACCGGCGGCAAACCAAAACATCCGCTTTCACCTTGGCTGGCCATCGCAATTCCGACACCAGCTTCCCTACATTCCGAATTAACTGAGCATGTTTCACCGTGCACTTGATTTTCGCTTTCTTCCATCTCGTGCTTGTGGTTCAAGTGGAATACGCTCAGCCCAATGTCATGTTGCCAAACGTAGTTGCATGACTCCATTCCAAAAATTGATAATTGCATCGGGCCGGTGGGCTAGAAATGGTCTTCCTGTGATGATTGCACATGATTGTCTATTCTCTATTGGCTCTGTGTCGAGCACTACAAAACCTACTAGGTAGTAGAATTTGTCTATTTTCACTAAGACATCCTCAACTATCCCCTTAGGGATCTTCACCGATCTATCGGCCAATGATAGTGTGATGTTGGTAGGTTTGAGTTCACCCAAACCTAACTGCTCATACACTGAGTATGGCAGTAGGTTCACACTGGCCCCTAAATCCAGTAGGGCCTTGTCTATGCTAGTCCCACCAATGTTAAATCAAATCATGGAGATCCTGATCCTTGTATTTGACAGGTTCTGTTTGGATTACACACCACTTGTTCAGCGAAATGCCTTCTTCTCAGCCTAACGACATTGTGCAAAGATCTTTCAAAAATTTTGCATATGCAGGGACTTGCTTGATTATGTCCAAAAGAGGTATATTGACCTTCACCTGCCTTAGGACTTCTAAGATACCTGCCTGCTGAGATGCCTTCTTCTTACCTCTAAGTGTCAGGAAAGGGAGGTGGTATACAGTATTTCATTAAGTCCTCTTTCAGACAATGTGTTCTCGGCCCATTTCTCCTTCCCGGTTTCATCAACAAAGCCGGCATGGGCTGATCAACCTCTTTCCACTCCTCGGGGTGGTGATTATAGCCTTGACCTCATCCATTCTCGGGAATTGTCGGATGAACCACTTATGCACTCCTTCTCGATTTGGCAATATTTGTGAAGGGAACCTCCCTCTTCTTGTACTTCAAAGAACTTGTTGATCTTGGTGATCGAACATCAGATTATCAATTTTCCGATTGTGATTGCTCAAGCCCATCTATTCTCAAGGTCTGCCAGGCTCTCTACGCATCGATCCTTTCAGGCTGCCTGCATATTGATCTCCCTTTTGTTCTTCCACAAAGTTACCTACCACCTTACTCAAATTCAATATGACTTGTTCCACAGGAGATGAGGATGGAGGTGGTTGTGGTTGAGTGGTGGAACCAAACTGTGATTTGGCACCTGGGGTACATAAAGTGTGGGGATCAGTTTCCAAGAGAGGTTAGGTGATTCCTCGAACTAGGTTATAGGAAGCGCTATGGAGTATTTATGGGTGGTCTATTCTCGATTCAGATTATGGGCATGCTCTTGACAGTGCTCCCCAGGGTGACTATTTGACTGACAATTGAAGCAAGAAGGTTGGGATGCAGATAACTCATTCACTGCTTGCATTTCATGCTGATTTCTCATTTCCAGCTCTTCCAATCTTCGAGTTAAAGTGGTCATTTTTTCTTTCATCTCTTAGTCTTCGGAAAGTGCATACATGCCTCCCCTCTAGTGGTTCGAAGGCCTTAATCTCTGCATCCTCGGACTCCTGGGCTCATCCCATGCCTTAGAGGTTCGCTACATAGTTCAAAGTCCATGGCCTCATCTGGGTGTTTGCTTAAAAAGTCACCCCCACACATTGTTTCCAGCAATTGTTCCATAGGTGGGGACATACCATCATAAAAATGGTTCACTAGCATCCAGTTATCAAAGCCATGATGAGGGCATGCATTGATAGTCTCCATGAATCTCTCCCAGCACTGGTAGAACCTCTCACCTTCTTGAGCTGCAAAGGTGTAAATTTGTCTCTTCAAATTGTTGGTCTTATGAGCACTGAAGAACTTTTCGTACCCCGCCTCGCGCCTCCCTCCCCGCCCGATGGTCTCCGGGGCTCAAAGGAAGTTGAGCCACCCGGCCTCATTAGCTTGTGTGGTCAATGGAAATGTCAGCTTTAGCAAATCCATGTCAATCATACCTTCCCTTAAAGGTAAAACCTCCTCAAAATCCCTTATGTGTGTGTATGGATTTTCATTCCATACCATGATATGTGGGGAGAGGGGTACCAAATAGTGGCCTCACCGCTGCATCTTCAGGAGGTATGATGTGACGGGCACTAACTCTGTGAGGTGTATGTGGATCCCTCATGGACCCGTAGTCGGGTTCACCGTACCGACTGACTGGCTGCTCCCTAGGGATCCATAGTATCATTGTGTACACTAACTTCAAAACTTTGTGCAATTGGTGTAATCGATTCTTGCACCTACCCGATGTCTCTCTTTCCCAAGCAGCATAAACACTATATAATAACCTAGACACAAGAAATAGCACAAAACAAACTTGCAAAAAGTGGTTATGGTTATTAAAATAAAACCGGATTGTATGAAAAACAAAAACATAAGTGCTGGACTGCAAAGATGAAAACTTGCGCATGTTGAACCTAAATTCAAAAAGGGTTAAAAGGTCACTTCCACTTGTGATGTTGATCACAAGTACACTTCAACTTATCAAACGAGTTTTGGCATCATCCTGCAACGCGCCATTTGATTCGCGCTACTGTAGGGTGAGCCGAATCAACAAAATTTGTTTCCTTATATTCTCCTACTACCGTATCAAGCTACCGCAGATAAAGGGGTCTAGGTCGACACGGGATGGGTTTTCATCCCCATGAATGACTTGCATCGTTGTTGAAATGGTGAGGCTTTTTTATTTGATTTTGGATTTGTTTCAAAACAAGGTGAGTTGTTTGACTCCACGATCAATTGTAAACTGGAAGTGGAGTGTGAAAAGGTAACTTTGAAGATTTAGGTCACTAACTTGATAACATTAGGCAAACAAGTGTCCTCGGGTTTTATCCTCGCATTATGACAAGCAACCCATACCCAAGCCATAACCGGATTCGGTTTAACTTGGAAGCAAACCTAACCCTTGAATCACTCCTATTTGAGTCAACATGTAAATACATCTACCCCTTTCAGTTTGAAACCCTAACATTCAACATCATTTCAGTGGCTCGTAAAGGCCATCTAAAGAACAACAGTACATCTAGGAATAAGTATGCACTGTATCCTAAAGCATGGTAAGTATTGGCCAAGGTAATGACATTAAATGATATTCAACCCTAGTTTGAGAAGATGGGGGCCATAAATACAGTACCTGTAGCATTTAACACATGAGGACAACCTGCAACTGCCCCACAACCAAGCTAGCTACCTTCCTCTTCAAAGCTATGAGGCTTGTAGCCAAGATCCCTTTAGTCATTCATCCCAAAGTGGGGTTGTTTCACTGCCTAGAAAGTGAAAGAAAGAGGAGAGAGAAGAGAGAAAACCAAACCTAAAATGAGCCATGAGATATTATCAAATGCAAAAGTACTAAAGATTGCTTAGGGTTACAAAACCAGTTTCGGGCTATATAGACCAATTCAATGTATGAAAATACAAGAAAGCCTAACATTTTGGCTAAAACAAGGGACAAAGAAGTACACCAAAATGAGGTCGGTTTGCACAATTACACAAAGATTTGACAAGGCAGAGATTTCGCTAGGCGTAATACCTACAGTAGCGAAATTGCGCTAGGTATAAAAATTTCGCTAGGTAGCGAAATTGCACTGTAGATAGCAACAGAGAATTTCGCTATGCACTACCACTGCTGTTAGCTAAATTTCGCTAGCCTAGCCAAATTCTTGTAGATAGCGAACCCGTATAATTCTCGCTAGGCACGCTGGATTGCTTAAATCCTTTGAAGCCTAGCTTAGTCTCTCACTGCCAGGATTGGCGTAAATTTTCGCTATGATTAGTCTTCTTCTTAACCCAGCGAAATTTTCGCAATCATGTTTTAAATTTCCGGCTTCAGATATTCTTTCACTCACGCACACCGCATCCTCTATCAGTATCATTTCTTCTCACTTTGCCTTCATTCCTTCATTGAATTTGAAATGTTTGAAGGCCGATAAATGGGTCAATCTTCATGTGGTTCAAAGATATATTTCAAGGTATTTAACCCTAAGGTATGGAAAACCTGCAAAATAACCAAAAATACCCTCTAAACGGTATAAGTGATAATAAGAAGACCTTAACACTCAATCGGCATATCGACATGATTAGTAAGAAAAGCACCGAAAACCTAATCTAAATAGGGCCTCAAACAGACTTTGGGTACTAATCAACTCCCCACTCCCGCCTGCCACGTATGAGAAAACATCTTGCTAAACAATCTGTTTTCGAACTATACTACCGGCTTACCTTAAAATATGGGACTACCCTCCGAGGCGAATGCTGGAGAACCTCCAAACAATTTCATGGTCCTCATCCGAAATGATCTGTTGGACCGTCTCCCAACCCCATTCTCCGGAAATTCATCTTGTGAAATTCCTTTCAAAAACGTTTTTGTTTTTCTTTCAACTTTTCAATGTCATGCACTCACCTAATTTCTAGGCTACCCCAATGCATATGAAATGCATTATGATGCCATTTCGTTAACTCATATAACACATGCAAATATATAATCATGCATATATTCACATAATTTCAATTCACACAATCATGTTATGAAATTTCACATTTTCATACACCAAAAATTAGCTCACGTGGGCTAATGATCAAACACGAGCAATTCTACTTGAATTACTCGACCAAACACATTAATTCACAAAATTTCTTTAGAGACTCAAGCCAGAACAATAAAACCCCTGCTACCTGTCTGCTTCAACATTACCATCGGTTCACTTAGTGAACTCGGGTTTCTTGGCCATTTCCGGCCTCATTCCAATCACAACATAATTTAATGCATAAATCATGACACAAACAGCCCACACAGTCCACGCACACAGTCCGTGAACTGTAAAAATGGCTCCAAAAATTATAACAATTCAATCCCAAGATTTGGGACCGATCAAACGGCCCCTCACGACCTCATTCAACTCAAGCATCATAAATACACTTAAATAAATAATAAAACCCAAGTAGGGAGAAACCCCTACTCCCTTGGAGCCTGAGAAAACCCCTAATCCCATCCACGAAGCCCCCTCCACGTAGAGCCCTTCTTGTCCCAAGACCGCCGAACATCGATCGCTGTGATTTCAGAGAGAAGGAAGACCTCTTCACTAAAAACACCATTTCTAAACCCTCTGCATCTCCCTACTCCACCCCGTTTTCCCCCCAGATATTTAAGAAGACAAACACTATTGGAGTGTTTATTCATTATCATTTAAATCTTTCCTTTAATACCAATCATGTCCTTCATTTCCTGCTTTCGACACTCTATGACTATCTCTGGCCGCCCATTTTCATCATTTACTCATGCTCACTTATGGCACATGAGTACGTTTTTATATGTGACTTTCAATGATCGAAATTTGTTTTATTGAAGACTAACCGCGACAGCTCGAAACGCGCCTAACTCCTCGACTATCTCGGAATTTTACAACATTTTACATGCTAGCTAGATTTTGCGAGACGATTCCAACGGTGAAATCCGTTTCGTCATCCGAGATCCAGAGAATAAATTTCGGATTTTTAACTGAAATTACAATTTCATAACCGAAATTACGATTTTTCCATTTTTCCAGAAATTGGAATTTCTCGGGTCTTACACTGTTCATGGGCAGCCCACTAATCAAACATTTGTTCCACTTTTTGAAACCGATTTCCATGGCCATTCCTGGCCTCATCCACACCAACACACAATTTATTGCATAAATTATGAAAACATCTCCCAAAACAGTCCCTACACTGTCACAGACAGTCGAAATGCGCCCTAAAAATTTTCACACTTCTGTTCCAAGATTTGGAACCGATCAAACGGCCCCTCACGGCCTCAAACCAACACAAGCATTTACAAAACACTTAAACAAAGTATAACTTAAGTAGAATAAAACCCCTACCTCACTCTGGAAATATTAAACTCCAACTTTTGGTGTTCACGCATAGCCTCATCGTGGAGATCAACTTTGCCTTCAAATTACGAAAACCTACGATCCGATTTTCATAAATCTGAGAAAGAAGAGAAGAGAAGAAATAAAAAAAATTTAAAATTCTCTCTCCCCAGACGCATCTCTCTCTCCCACGCCATTTGACCTATCCTTTATCCCCTTTTTGATTGATTTTTTTTTTCATTTTAATATTATTATAATATTATATTATTATTATTATTATTATTATTATTATTATTATTATTATTATTATTATTATTATTATTATCATCATTTTGAATACATAACTTATATTGTCTCATTTAAGTCCGTTTCTTCCGAATTTTTATTTCTTTCGCCTAATTATTTTAAATGAACTTTAACTCAAGCCATTTTCTCGACTTCTCGAGATTTTCGTAAAATCTTCGTCCCTAAAGTCACTCGGGACGATGATCACCCGTAAAATCGTAAAATATTCGTATTCCGATTGTCTCGTGACCCGACGAAACTTTTACGGGTCACTAGGTTCTGCGAGACAAATTCAACTAGCGCAATCCGCTTCACATCCGAGATCTAGACAATTTTTCGATTTTCTCAACTAAAATTACCGCTTATCTTAAAATTGAATTTTTCTAGTTTTACAAGAGCTGGCCAAGGGCAACGCGTAGACACCGAAATCAAGAATTTTCGTATAAGATTCAAGAGGAAGTTCGGGAATGCCGTGGGTCTTGGGTCTTCGGGACTCCAAAAAATATCTTCTTCGCTCCAAGAGGTAGGGATTTTCTCCTACTCTGGTTATTCTTGCTTAAGGGTCATTCAATGGCCATGTAGTTCAGCCCTAGCAGTGGGGCTGGTTTAAGGGGGACACTAAGCCATTCCTACCTACTCGTGTGACCGCTTAGGATCAAATTAGTGATTTACATGCTTAGTTCAAAGAGGTTTGGATCGGGATTAGAGGCCATTTTTAAGCGATTTCACGGCTGGTGTGGACTAACTTTACTCTATCTTGTGGATTGTTTTGGCTGTTTTATAAGTCTGTAGTGGCTATTTTTGCAGTTGGTTGTGGTCAGTTTTGAGGTAAGGCTTAGGCCCCATCAGAAGATGTTTTATGTACCTGCAAGGGCATAGTGTGCTGATTTTAGGAATGTCTGGTGTATGTGTGCAATTATATTGACTTTTGAAATGAACGGTGGCGGAAATTATAAGTGTGTGACATGATATAAATGCAACGGTGCATTCACATTTCATTATGCACTGACATTTTTTGAGGTCAGTGGGAAGGTCGGTTCGCTTTGGGACAAAGATACTCCATTCAATTTTGGGCTGATTTTGGATTAAATAAATGAGGATTCGGGGTAGTGATCTCAAGGAAATTGTATCCCCATATGAGAACTTGATGTTAGGCTCAATCACCTAAATCGAACCCTTATACTCCCGAAGCTACGGGTCCGTCGACTATTAGCCTGGCCGTAACCTCATTGCCTGTGCTCTTTTAGGACTGATTTTTGATTATGAAAAAATGAGGATTCGGGGCTAGTATCCTTCAAATAAATTGTAGCTCTATATGAGAACTTGAAGTTAGCTTTGAATCACCCAAAATCAGACCTCTATAACCTGCTATGGTCCCTGGATCATCAGGTTTGAGAAAGGTTATGTGTTTAATCATGGTTTTTCAGGATTTGTGGTATGCCTTGAAAATGTAAGCCTGATGAGTTTTTGTGCCATACATTTATGGCATATTTAGCGTTCCATATTAGATGGGTTGATACTTTGAGTGAATGGACACTTCCGGATGAAATCGGGTGAAAATAAAGACAAAGGAGAGCATTGGGAACTTTAGCATGCTATAGCGCAAAGAAAAATTCTGCTACCACGCTATAGCGTAGGACATGTTTGGTATTTTCTTGTTTGTTTGCCTCCAACTTCGGATGACTATAACTTTTTCGTCCAAACTCCGATTCGTGAGTTCTTGGACTCTATGGAAAGATCTTGGAGTCTAGAATCTGACCACATGCTTTTCAATGGCAATTAGTGCTCACATCCTTGTTGAAAAAAAAATTGATTGTTACAACAAGTGTGCTAATTGTTGGTTGTGAGGATGTGAGGAGTTGTGTGCTGAAGTGGCCATTACATGGCAGATTGTAGGCTATCTTAAGTGCATGATGGGTCATGAATTAGCCTAGGAAATAAGGTGTGTCATTACTTGCCTAGGTAGTGACTTGATGAAATGTTAACATGTTGTTGTGTGTTAATTTTTGTTAATATATGCATGCTAGATATATTAACATGAAATTGTGAATTGGCATATTGCATTTCACATGCACCAGGGCACCCTAGAATAGTAGGTGTGAGTGCATGACATGAATTAAATCGGAAGGTTGTCCAAAACAATAAAATTTTATCGAAAAGTTGTCCGAAGAATTGTGTTGGGAAATCGTCCAACAATTCACGCCGAGAGGCCTAAGCTCATGAATTGCTTCGAGAGTTACCCCAACCACCTCAGATAATTGTCCAACGATTTATATCTGAGGGTTGTTCAACAAAACAAATATCTCGTTGAAAACAGCTTTTTTCATACATGGCATATTGTTTGTTGAGAGAAGTCGGTGAGGACTTGGTACAAGGATCATGAGGAGTAGCATCTCATTCATGTCATGTAGATTCCATTCGAGGATTGACATAATCGTGATCGAATGTGCTTATGGCATGACTCATTGCACGTGCACTTAGTAGCGTGAAAATTTTGTAGAATTTCACTTTACTAGGCACGCTTCACCCAAATGTGGACCCCTTTCAGTGCACAAGAGATGCAGGAGAATGACGTCACTAGAGGCCGATAATGAGAAGAAAGTCTGATTGCAGCTTGATGATATTTTCAGAAACATTATTCAATTTTAATTTTTGATATATGTTTTGTAGAAGAGTGGTGTATATTTAAAACTCTTTATGGACTATGGTCCCATAATCATGTGCTTATATGTTTTAGTATGGGATAAATGGGCCCTATGTGGCCATTTACTGCATGGACCCTGGGTGGTCGTTGTATAATATCGGGACAGTCGCCATGTGGATCGCACAAGTTGCATTGGGGGTGCAGCCCCCGTATTAAAGCGGAGACTCTACCCGATTTTCGTTAAATCGTGGGACCCGGGGAAAAAGGGACTCAATGGTGTGGTGTCGGGTTACCCGACATCCACGAATCTTCCACGGGTTGACGGGTTGTTAACGGACCCCCGGGATTTGGGGCGTCACATGTTAGATTTCAAGAATTGTGACTAATATTAGATTTCAAAATGGGACTGCCCATAGCATCACACAAATAACACATGTTATTCAACCAAGCAATAACATGTCCACACACAAAGCCACACACAAACAGTCCACAGTCAGTTCGGGACTGTGAGAAACCACTATAGGGATTTCTTCACTCAATCCAAATCTTTTGAAACCGAAAACAAGGCCATCCAGGCCTCAAGATATCCCTATCCATTAAATGGCTCTACCAAAGAATAAACAAGTAGGCAAAACCCCTTACTCTCCTGGAGTTGTCGAAACTCCACAAAACCGGTACCCACGTGTAGCTCTTGTAGTGGGGAGTAACTTTGCCTTTTGTCTCGTCGAAGTTTGACTGACGGATCACTGGAAAATTTAGAGAGAAACGAGGTTTCCTGCCTAAACCTCTTCCTTTCTCTTCCTCTTCTTTCTCTCTATTTTCCCTCTCTTTCCCCTCATCCAAATGCATTAAATTTCAAGAGACTGTCCTCATCGGCACTACGTCAACCCTCATCGTTGACTCGATTTCACTTTATCCCTTATCCATCTACCATGGTTTTTCCTCCAATGGCATGATGCCATGTGTCTCATGTGAGCCCCACTTGGCTCATTGTTTGACCCATTCTGCCCAAGACACGTGGTACCTCCTGAGCCACTCATAAAGTGCCAAGTGTCCCGCACTCCTCTCTATGTCTCGAAAAACGTGAAATTCCGTCTGTTTCGAAATTCAACGAAATTCGACGTGGTACCTAGATTTCGCGAGACAATTCCAATGGTGAAGTCCATTTCATCATCCGAGATCTAGAAAATTCCAGATTTTGACTGAAATTACCATTTTACTCTTTTTCAGAAAATTAGAATTTTCTCGTTTACATATAAGGATGAAAAAATGAGTGAAATAAGTTTAAAGGAACATATAAAAATAAATTCTATTAATTTTCAATGTATTTTTTATTTTTCACCTTTTTTACATATTTTCTTTTTATTTATATATTTTCAGAAATCTCATAACTTTTTATGATTTTAAATGCCCATTGTTACAAATATGAATAATCATTTAAAAATATTTGGTATTAAATATAATGAATAATTTATTTAAAATAAATAAATTTCGAATGGGGAAACTATTTCCAATTTGTCATGACCACAATACTAGCTTCACAGAAAGTTGATTTTTTTTTAAACATATAAATATTTTTATTAATTTACTTTATTTATTAAAATATTATTATTTCATATGAGAATGAAAACGAGTGAAATAGGTTTAAAGTAATATATAAAATAATTTTTTAATTTTCAATGTATTTGTTATTTTACAATCTTTTACATATTTTCTTTGGTTTATATTAAAATAAAATGAATAAAAAATAAAATAAATATATTTTATTTAAAATAAATATTTAAACATTGAATTTTTAAAATCAATATTTATCTATTAATTTATTTAAAATTAAAAAAAATGTGACTTATATTTAGTAGATTTTAAAAATTAAAATATTTTTTTGAAAAAAATAGGTAGGGATTAATCAAGTCGCTATTGGGATGGCTCCGGTCAAGTAGGTTTCAAAGAAGCAAGGAGAGAGAAAGAAAGATGTGGGAGTAGAGACAATAAGAGATATGAGAAAGTGGTGCTGAACTGACGTCGCGCCATCATAAGATGATGGCCATTAGCTGATGTGATAAATTAGTAACGACATGAATCAATTAAAATTATGAGTTATTTCCACCTTTACCCTCAATAATGATAGACAACCAATTATTTCACTCAAGGAATAAAGTAAAAGATAATAATGTTATACAATCATAAGAAAAAAAACAAAGTTGCTTTTGAATTATTTGGTGGTTCTTTTCTTCTATTGTTTTTAGCCTCCCACACTCCCATGGACCTAGTCATTACTTTTTGACCAACCCTTTCATACTTTTACTAACTTTTGAACATTACTTGTTTTCAACAAAACTTAAAGCAAATGTTATGGTGCTTTTTTATTCATGTTTTTGAAAACACGGGACAACATATTTCATCGAAAACTATTTTTAATAAATACTTTGGTTATAATGTAATAAATCGTGGACCCTCCCTTCTTATGTTCCAGGCATTTTTGAAATTTCAGCACTTACCACACCATTCAGTACGACAAAGCTGAAATCAAGTATTGTAATTTGAATTTAGTGTTTTTTATTTTTTTCGTATTTTTTAGAACAAAAAAAATTGAAAAACAAATGGGTGGACTTGTCAAGTACTAGTAAAAATTGTCATCCCTAACATCTACAATTTTTCAATAAGGCGTGGAGAAGTCACTCGATACCCCCAAAGACTTTTGTTTTTTAGTTTTCATTCTTATTTTTCCTTCCAAATTGAGATGTGATTTTGGAATTCATTTGATAATATTATTCAGTTAATAAGGATCCATTAACTCAAATAATTAAGAAATGATAAGTAGACAATGATTATGAATTCAATTTCATATATGAAAGATAATGACAAATATAAATATCAAATATATTTTCTTGAAATGTTCATTAATGTTTCACTTGCACTTCCATGTATTTTGAAGTGAATAATGGAAGTAAAAAACCGACAAAAGTTTAATTGGGGAGCCCATAGTGTGAATGCAAGAAAAGGAAAAAGGTAATTTTGCTATACTTAACAGTGCCCACCTTCCTTCTTGCAAATTCATTACCTTTACTTTGACCATAATAAGAAAGGAAAAAAAAAAGTATCATTTTATTTATAAGCCATAATTTTAAACTTTTGATGAAATAAAAGATAAAATTCTATATCGAGGGGAAGGAAAACTAAAAAAAAAGACTGAAATCACTATAAACTCTCCTAATAATTAAAATATAACTTCAAATAATCAAAGGTTCTCTCTATATTTTATAAAAAAGAAAAATATATTTGCAATTCTAAATAATGATCAAAGGAAGTTAAAGTTGGATCAGGATGACCCGAATTTTTAAATCATGTATCAAGTTCTCACCGACTCCCTCAAACATACATTTTGCCATGAATGAAAACCATTTTCAAGCAAAGGTATTTGTGTTTACCTGTGAACAACCTCCGATATAAATAGTGGACACACTCCGATAATCTATTTTGTGGACAACCCTCCGATGTATATCAATTAGGCATACTCCGACGATTGACATTATATGGACAACCCTCCGATGTATATCAATTGGGCATACTCCAATAAATAATATTGTTGGTCAACCATCCGAAACGATTCTCTCAAGAAACCACCTCATGCACTCACCATCGGCTTTGGGGTGCCCTAAATGCATGTGAAATGCAATGAGCCATTTCCATTTCCTTAACCCGTGCAACACCATGCAAACCGTGGATCTCCATTGGACTTCTTTCAAAGTATGAGTCCACAACCCATTCACCAAGGATGGTGAATGAAAACGACTATGCACTCACATCCACACCATGCGATGTCCCCGCGGCACGCTGCAATGCACCAGACTTACTGCACTCTGCAAGTCATGCCCAATGTAAAGACTCTCTACATGGGATGGTTCTATACCGCACACCCACCGTGGTACCATGGACACTCATGTCTAATGCACACAAAAGTCCATGCATTTATTAAACGTTAATATACATGCAGTCATACTGACATTTATCACATTCATGTCAACACATCAAACAAGCATGCATCAACAACATTCCGACTACTACTTAAACAAATAATGTAATACTCAAATCCCTAGGCTACATCATGGCGCATAATGCCCAATAAACTAGCCTACAACATGCCATGCAATAGCCATAACCATTACCGAAACATCACAAACCCAATATGTTAGAGCACACAAATTGACATCCAAGCATGACACCTCTTAACCAAGAAATGTCATTTCAATCAATCACACAAACACATGTTAACATTTCATCAAGTCACTACCTAGGCAAGCAATGACACACCTCATTTCCTAGGCTAATTCATGGCATATCATGCACCTAAGATATCCTACAACCTGCCATGTAATGGCCACTTCAGCACACAACTCCTCACATCCACACAACCAACAATTAGCACACTTTTTGTAACAATCAATTTTTTCAAAAAGGATGTGAGCACCAATTTTAATTTAAAAGAATATGGTCAGATTCTAGACTCTAAGAGATTTCTATAGAGTCCTAATAACCCTAAATCCGAGCTCTGACGAGAAAGTTATACGTCCGGTTGGAGGCCTTGTATAACAAAGGGATCGGTTAATCGGGAATCAAAGAGAGGCCTACTGCTTTTTCGTCATTTTCGGACCAAATATGAGTTCAAATTCCATCAATATATATGGATGGATTCTAAACTCAAAGAGTTTCATAGAGCCCAAGAACACCTAAAATAAAGCTTGACGAAAGCATGGTCGTCCGGGGCTGAAGGCCTCAGATAAACAAATAAGCAATTGGGCAGCACTGCGTGAAACCCACGAAATTGCTTTCTCGAGGCTTCTTTAAAACTCCCGTACATACTATTTTTCCTACCCAAACTCATCCTGGAAACAACCCTTTCACCAGAAAACAAACCCGTCCCAATTGGGACTACAACCTACTTCATAAACATGGCACAAAACTCATCCCGAACTCAAATCCCAAAAATCAGCTTCCAAAGCTACCCAAAAAACTGGACATCATACCAAAACCAGAAAAAAATCGCTTTTGTGTCCCTGAACACAACCAAACAGCCCCTAGGCTCAACCAAGACCAAAACAGCATTTAGATGAAATATAAACTCGAGAAGGTTCCTACCTCTTGAACGAAGATCTGCAAACTTTTTGGAGTCCCGAAAACCCGAGACCCATGGCCTTCTCTAATTTCCGCTCGAATCTTTGACGAAAATTTCAAAATCCACCAGCTGTCTCGACGAGTACTCGACTTTAAGTCTCGGGCCCAATCCAAACTCGAGCCGCCGATCGTCGCAAATCCCAGAGAGAAGGTAGAGCCTCACTAGCTTTTCATCTCCAAAACCAAATCTTTGAACCGCATAGTTACGTGACCACGCGTAGCCCCCATCGGTCAAATGAACTTTAAATCTTGGCTCGACGGATTCCGACCACCCGATCTTCATAGATCATAGAGAAAAGAAAGAAACTTTTTCCCTTCACTCTCTCATGCCCACTCCGCCGTAATTGCCCAAATGGAGAGAAAAAAATGATTTTCTTCTTTCCTTTTAAGTTTGCTGGATAAAATCACTGCAACTGGCCACGACTGGCCCGTTCAAGCTCGTCCCGAAACAATTTATTTTTCGCCTCGGGCTCAATTCTATTTTAAATGAACTTAACTCACTCATTTTCTAACTCGATATTTTTAAGAAATTCTGCTCTCAAGTTACTAGATACCTAACTTCAAAAATTCATAAAGAATTCCCACTATCTAGGAATTCAGTGAAACTTTTCTGAGTTATTCGTTTTTATGAGACGGACTCAACGACGCAATCCGTTTCGTCATCCGAGCTCTGGGGATTTTTCTAGGCTTTCCTAAGCCATTTCAACAATTTATTATTTACTTTTATACTTTTAGAAAATTTTAAATTTTTCGGGGTTTTACACTTTAGTCAGTCTCCGAGAAGTACTGTGGATAGTCTCCAAAAATCATTTGCATTCTTGATATACCATCAAACCCCAAACACAGGGTCGATCATTTCCATGCACTCACACCCATGTCATACGATGCCTTGGGCATAAATGCAATGCAAGTGTCATTTCATGCTACATGTACGCTATGTGTCACATGCAACATGTAAATCACACATTACATGTTAAGTGTCATGGATAAATTATGTTTAATGCATATAATTATTTTCATTTTTATTCCACATACATCACATAATTTCACACATTAACATATTATTCAATTTACGCGAATAAATAATAATACATTAGTCATTCTCAATATAAACCGGGCCATACTGCCTAGGAAAAATCTAGACTTAGTCCATAAATTCTATCTTTTGTAAATATCACACAAAATTCAACACGCACTTCGCCAGTGCCATACGCAGCTCGAGCATTTCGTATACAACCCTTGCCCGAAACCGAACGGACCATTCCTCAACTATCCGTGACCCATAACACTGTTCATCCCATGGTTTGGCTGAGCACTTCATCTTATTAAATTACAGACTCAACGAGCTTTTCGTAGAATCCAAGAACGCACAAATCGGAGTTCGGACGGGAAAGTTATAGCGGTCTGAAGTTGGAGCTACCAATTTGCAGGGGTGGTGAAATTCAAGCATACCCCCATTTTCCATTCTGCCTAGATTTGCTCAGTTTCGGGGACGTCGTGCTCGGCCTCCATGGTCCCGGGAGCTCATATACTCGGTCCATGACTGCCCCACAACCAAAAACAGATTACACAGTGAAATAATTTGCCCCGAAGTGGGGCGAAATCATTAAGCCCCTACAAGGCCCCTAGGCGTGAAATGAACCGGATTAGGAGGAAACCTACTTCTTGTAGCACAGTTCCGGGTTCTTCGTCGTCCGGGTCTGCTCACTGTGCGACACTCCTTCCTTTTACACTTTCCTTTCCCTCTATTCCTTTTCTTTTGTCCTCATTTTCCTTTTTCTATTCTCTCCTTCCTTTCCTTTTAGTTATGCTCCTCCTCTCCCAAACTGCTCTATCTTTTCCATTTAATCTCTGCTTTCACCTAATTGATTCTCCACTTCCCTATTTTGGTGACACATGGTTTCCATGTGTCATCCTCACAATGCCATCCTTTTACAAGTTATCCTTCCCATGTGGCACGTGGTCACCATGCTCTTTGCTATGTGGCATCCACCACCCACATGGCTCCTCATGTGATAGACATGATGCCATGTGGCATCATGCCACATGTTACCCCGTCATTTGTTCGTTTCGCAAATAAGTGAAATTCCAACCATCTCGGAATTCAACGTAATTCGCCAAGGTAACTAGATTTTGCGAGACGAGCTCAACGATGTGGTCCATGTCGTCATCCGAGATCTAGAGAAATTCCCAGGCTTGCAGCCTGTACTATGAAGATAATCTATCATAAACTCATTCCATCTTTTTGCCACTTAAGCCATACCTCAAGCGCATGCATTCGACATCTTTAAACATCTACATTTAATAAGAAATGTATAATTGTATGGTTCTGTAAAACTTATCATTGCCATAAAGATTAAAAAGATGACTTTCTTTGGATAGCATTTAATGTGACACCCCAAATCTGGTGTCCACTGACAACCCGTCTAAATTGGCAGATTCGTGGATGTTCGTAACCCAAGAACACACCATCAGACCCTTTTCCCGAGACCCAGGATTTAACGAAAATCGAGCAGAGTCTCTTTTGTAAGAGGAGCTCTACCTAAAATACAACCTGTAAAATTACATGGTAACCTGTCCCAATATTATACAACGACCGCACCGGGTCCACATACGAGTAAAAATGGCCACATATGGCCCATTTATCCATACTTAAACATATAAGCACATGACTATAGGACCATAGTCCATAAAAGTTTAAATTTACACCACTCTTATATAAAACATATATCAAAATTAAGAATTCTAATACATGTTTTACAAAATATAAATCAAAGCCACAATCCGATTTTCTCCCATGTACCTGAAATGGGGGTCCCGCGACCAGTGATTGAAAAATCGAAAATATCGGCCGATATTTCGTGTATCGGCGAATGTCGATACGATATTTCCCTCCGATAGTCGGTCAAAGGAAATTTCGCTTTTTACAAATTATCTACTTAAATTTCTGCATGATATATCTGCTTTTATCGATTTTTTTCCGATATTTCCCGAAATATCGGTCACTGTTCATGAATCGGTACTGTTCACTACTGTTCATAAATCGGCTACTGTTCACCACTGTACATAAAATGGAGAATTTGTTGTTGAGGGGGTTCGAACCCTGCCCAAAAGTGCAGGGTTCCAACCTCCCATCCACTAGGCTAAGGATGCCCTTGTAATATATATTGCAAAATTTTAATATATTGTCTTTCTAATTTATGAATATTTTTTTTTAATAAGTTTATGAATATTTTTAATCATTTATAATAGCTAAATATAAGAGAAATATATAAAAATATTGTATTCTATGTTGTTATTACAATTTCCAAATTTAAAAAACTATTGAATAAAATATTTTGTATAAATCATATAAAAATAATTTATTTCTTAATTAAATATATTTTAATAAAAATCATTTAAATTTTTATAAACAAATATAAATATAGGAAAAGAATGTAAAAATCAAATCTAATTGATATTATCATTCTCTATGCTTTAAAATAATTTTAATAAGTAACTTAAATATATTCTTAATTTTACAATTTTAATTATTGATATTTATGTAAAAATATTCATCGATATATCTCCGATATATCCGATATATCCGTAAAATCCAAGTACCGATATATCCGTCAAAACCGATATTTTCATCCTTGTCCACGACTAGGTGAGCAATGCCCAGTAGAGTAAAATCCTACAAGGGCTACTCCCTACCTAAGTGCACATGCAATGGTCATGCCACAAGCACATTCCAATCACGATTATGTCATTCCTATAATGGAATCTACATGATATGAATGAGATGCTACTCCTCATGATCCCTATACCAAGTCCTCACTGACTTCTCTCAACATGCAATATGCCATGTATGAAAAAAACTGTTTTCAAAGCAAAAGATTTTTGTTTTTGAAAACTCATTGGACAATCTCCGATATCAAAATTTATTGGAAAACCCTCCGATATAATTTTATTGGACATACTCTGATAAAATTTGGTGGAAAACCCTCCGATATAATTTATTGGACATACTCCAATAAAATTTGTTAGATAACCCTTCGATATAATTTATTGGACATACTACTATAAAATTTGATGGACAACCATCCGATATAATTTATTTGACATACTTCGATAAAATTTATTGGACAACCCTCCGAAATAATTTATTGGACATACTCCGATATAATTTATTTATTGGACAACCCTCCGATATCAAAATTTATTGGACATACTCTGATAAAACCGCTGTTCAAACCATGTTGGGCAACCTCCGATCATTCCTGCGACCTTAGGACTTTGTCCCTAGACCAAAACCAACATCAACACCAAACACAAATGCTGATTTTCCCATGCAATCACACCCATTTCATGAGATGTACTTGCACATAAATGCAATGCAATATGCCATTGCCTATCACCATGCTACAAATATATGAGTGCTATATGTACATGCCTACCATGCATTAACCATGCATCAATTGGAAAGTTATATCAATGAACATTACAAATTCCAATTAATTCACACGATTCATGCCAACATATCAATGTTACTTCATATTGACATCATACACATACCAATTGGCATACCATGAGACTTAACTTGTGCCAATTTATAGATATACTCAAGTCCACAAGTAGCCTACAACAAGCCATGCAATGGCCTCAATCATATACAAACTCATGCATTTCCTCAAGCCTCATGGATAATTATATCAACATGCACATAATCACCAAACAACATACACCACTTCAATGTATTGCACCACACGCCGGCCATCACAACTAAGAATTGCACACTTGGTGCTGGCCGCATTAAATCTTTCAGAGTAAATGGTGAAAATTAAATTCCATTCACGGGCATATATCAGATTCCTAGACTCCATGGGCTTCTTCAGAGAGTCTAAGAACACACGACCTGGGTTCGATAAGAAAGTTAAGGTCGTCCAAGTCTGAGGGGTCTTCATAAGAACAAAGGACTTACGCACGCAATCCGCCAGGCCTACTATTTTTCATTATTTTCGAACATACAAGGAGTCCAAATTGTATTAAGTTATATGGTGATTGGACATTCCTAGACTCAAAAAGGCTTTCCATAAGTCCAAGAACTCATGAATCAGATCGAAAAAGTTATAGTCATCCAAAGTCGTGAGGCTTCACGTGAACAAAGGATACGAACCCGCAGAAATGCGCTTTTCCGGTTCTCTAAACGCCATCCAAAATGTTCTAAGGCTCAACCAAGACCAAAACGACTCCTAGATGGAAAATAAACCCGAGTAGGAAGGGGGACCTCTTGAAGCATGAGCAACGACCCGAGGAAGTCCCGAGAACACTTCCTGAACCCGAAGCTTTCGACTCCCCGAACTTTCCACGTGAAACCTTAACGAAACTTGGAGTTTCTAGTATCCACCAGAGTCCCACCCAAGAGTCCCACTGTGCTCTGGTCCATGCAGACACCCACCCAGCTCCAGATTCAGAGGTAGTCAAAGTTTCTCTCTATAATCGTAATCTCTTCCAATCACGAAATCTTCAAAGAAATTGCGTGTTGTTGGTACCCACGTGTAACCCTCGTTGAGTAGATGAACTTTAAATCTTAGCTCGACGGATTCTGACCACCCGATTTATTTAGATTGTAGAGAGAATGAGGAGTTTCTCTTCTTTCTCTCTGTAACTCACGCCTACTGCTGAAAATGGGACAAAAAATCTGATTTTTCTTCTCTTTTCCCCTTTAAGTTTAAGTTGGACGCAGGGCCCACTTCGCTCCATGCATCCATGACCCGTCCGTGTTCATTTTTTTCCTGAAATAATTTATTTCTTTTCATTTCAATTCATTTTAAATGAACTTAACTCCAGTTATTTCCTGACTCCCGAGATTCTTGTAAAAATCTCGTCCCTAGAGTCATTGGTGTGACGCCCCCCCAACCTGGCACCCGATGGGGTGTCAAGCGAGAGTGTCACACTTCATGACTGAGACTCTTTAATTCATATGCACAATTTATGTAATAACAAAAATTATTTTGCATATACATTATACATACCACCATAGTGGTATTCATTATATTCTATACACATATACTTGAGTCCCATTACTTGTACTATTACAATTTCACTATTACACAACTATACATATACATGTCCAATGAAAATAATAAGAGATCGCTTGAATGTGTCATGTGAGCACCTATCTCTGATAGGATGGCCCGTGATGTGTCATGCTGTGGGATGTCCCATCCTCTTGCCTCCGCTCACCTACACGGATTGAACACCCGTGCTAAGCTTTACGCTTGGTGGGAACATACTGGACAACCACCACGGTGACCGCCATGTTTATACATATGCATTTCATATATCTATACATATTCATATATAACTTTTATTACTTATCATCTTTACATTCCTATTGCATGTCAATCTTTTCCGTTACATGTTCTATGTCTTTGGCATAGCTCTTATCTATACTTTTCTCGTATTCCTGTTTCTATACTTTGCATATTCCATATTCATTCTATAACTTATTATTCTATGTCTTTGGTATATCTCCTATCTATACTTTTATTGTATTCTTGTTTCTATACTTTGTATATACCATATTCATTCTATAACTTATTATTCTATGTCTTTGGTATATCTCCCATTCATACTCCTTTAGTATTGTATTCTCGTTTTCTATAATTTTTGTATATACCATATCTATTCTATAACTTATTGTTCTATGTACTATTAATGTAACTCTACTTTCAGAGATCCATCCGATTGATGATCCGAACTGATCCTAAGTGCTCCACACACTACCTAACCAGAATCTTTGCTTTTTCATTACTATATAATGTTAAACATTTAACTTGTATTATATTCTGTAGCAACAAATTACAAAATATATACAAGCTTCATATATGGAAGTGTTTAACATTTACAATATTTATATTGTTTACAAAATAAACAAAATTACATATACAAAATATACCAAAAGTCTTCCCTGCTGAGCACCCAGCGATGCGTGGCCTTGACTCCGCTTATGGATTGTTCCGGTTCTCCGGGTTTCCCTCTTCCGTACCTACACCCGATGAAAACACTCGTGCTAACCTTTACGCTTTAAAGGAATTAATACATATGAATTACTCTACTAAGGGTCATCAAGCACTTCTATACAAATTCATATACTTATAACACATAACATTTACATATACTTATCATTTCTCATATATATGCTTTTTCATAATAAGTTTCATTCCTTATCATATTTCATACTTTTCATGTCATCTTCAGACTTTACTTCTTGTTCTCAGAATCAGATACTATCATCGCATAGCAAAGGTTATACTTCTCATATCATG
This sequence comes from Tetrastigma voinierianum, assembly GCA_016808115.1. Classification (NCBI taxonomy): domain Eukaryota; kingdom Viridiplantae; phylum Streptophyta; class Magnoliopsida; order Vitales; family Vitaceae; genus Tetrastigma; species Tetrastigma voinierianum. The sequence continues at coordinate 353,939 of JAEQBH010003604.1, forward strand.
TCATATATTCTATGATTTACTTTGCATATACTTGTCATTTTTTTTATGTTTCATGCCTGCATAAACCTTAGAAGCGGATATGGAATACAATCAGAGGTACCTAAAGGTACTATCATCAAATGAGATGCTGATTCTATCTCGATATACCCAAGGTATCATCACTGCACGGCATAAATTACCTATGCCATGTACTATAGACCTAAACGGTCAGATAATGATCCAACTGATCATGTTGTCACCCAAACGGACTCCTCGAGATCAGAATTGTATGTCGCAAAGAATCAGGTCCTGATAGCATGCTTTTATCTATCCTCTACCAAAGTTCTAAGGCATTAATCCATGTGTATTTATATTCAAAAGAAATATCTCATTCCCAAATAATTATTATTATTCGTAATCATATGAAGAGCTTTTACAACCATATATTTGTATCTTTGCATTTTTCTTATATATCTTTAACTTCAATTTATCAGATCTATATAATTCTTACTATACATGTAACTATTTTCCTATCATTTGTGCTTTTCTAGCATGTGTTGTCTAATCGTATACTTCATAATATCATGCATTTCTATCATATATTCATTTCATATATTCCTATATTCATATTATTCACATCATTTATTCATTATTCATTTGCGTATTTACTATTTATAATACTATTCATTTACATATTTACTATTCATTTACTTATTCACTATTCACTATTCAATATTCACTATTCATATATGTATTCGTTTGTGTATTTACTATTCATATACGTATTTATTTACGTATTTATTTATGTATTTAGGTGAAAATCCATATCTCACTGAAATAATTTAAACTCTATGATTTTGGCAATTCACGCTGCAAACATGATGCGCGATCAACTTTGCTCTTAGTCCGACCACCTCGACCGTCGAGTGTCGTAGATCCGAGAAAGTATCGAAACTTAGATTTTCTCCGACTTTTAATTAAAATCTCTACAAATCCCTCGTTTTCAGACTACACGTAGCTCTCGTCGAAGAGAGCACTTTTCGCTTCAAATTCGACGACCCGATATAGTCCGATTTCCATATCGGGGGTTATAGAATGGCAGAAAATAAAAATAAACGCCGCCCCGCTCGCCTCTTCACTCACGTCTCCTTAGTATGAGACCAAATTTTTATTTATTTTTTATTTTTTATTTTATTTTATTTTTTAAGTGGGACCCACATATCCCCTTTTTCTTTCACTTCGGGTCCGCTTTAGCCTAAACAAATCATTTCATTCCGCTTTCAATTTCATTTATCATAATTCGAATATTCTTTAAATATTTACCGCTTTTCGAGATTTTTTCTAAAAATCTGTTGTGCTTTCACTCTTACACCGCTGAATTGTAAAATATTCCGACTATCTCGGAATTCAATGAAACTTTTCTGGGTCGCTAGATTTCATGAGACAAATTTAACGGTAGTCCGCTTTGTATTTCGAGATCTGTAGAATTTTCTGCGCTTCCCCGAGCCCATTTCCCAAGATTTCTTTACAAAGCGATTGTACCACTGCTTTGCCATTTTTCATAAAATGTCATTTTTTTCAAACGAATATAATTTTAACTTATTTTATATCCTAAACATGTTATAAAACTATTATAGTATATTTTGGGTTGTTACAATTACATATATCATTTTTTATCCTGTACCTATATCATGTCTCCTTTCATGTAGTGGCTTCACGCCCATGCTATACTATTCATTTCTATATATCGCTTTTATCATATATTTTCATACGATATCAGATTACACATACTTTACATCTATGCTTTTACTCCGACTATGTAATTAGCATCTCACTTACGTATTTGTAGAGGACCTCACGGCCGTTTGTCATCCACTACAATGTGATTTCGCATTTAACATTATGATTCACTTTGACTATAGAATTAACATTCACGATAGATTCGAGAGGGAACCTCGTCCTGTTTGTCATTCAATAGCAATGTGATTTCGCATTTAACATTATGATTCACTTTGATTATAGAATTAACATTCACGACAGATTCGAGAGGGAACCTCGTCCTGTTTGTCATTCAATAGCAATGTGATTTCGCATTTAACATTATGATTCACTTTGACTATAGAATTAACATTCTCGACAGATTCGAGAGAGAATCTCGTCATGTTTTTCATTCAAAAGCAATGTGATTTCATGTACTTGCATATTTTGTCATGTACTTTCATTTCATCTTATACTGTCATATTGTACTTCCCTATATTTTCATCTTGTACTTTTCATATACTATACTTTCTTATGACTTTCATATATACTCAGGCTTTTCATATAATCGTACTTTCTCATATGCTTTTCATGTACCGTACTTTGTACTTTTCTATATAAATGCCATATACAATTCTTGTCCTTTTCTACGTACTACGCACTTTACTTCGTTCAGAATCGTAGATACTATCATCGCATAGCAAAGGCTATGCTTCATATCATGTCATATATTCTATATATTTCATCAGATATACTTAAGTCATTTTCTTTAGGTTTCATGTCTCGCAAATACCTTTAAAAGCGGATACGGAAATAACCGTATGTACTGAAGGTACATCACTGTGACGTGGATGCTGATTCTATCTCGTATATACCCAAGGTATCATCACTGCATAAGACACGACCTATGCCATAATATGTGACCTAAACGAGGTCGCTTATAATGATCCAAACTTATCTATGTCATCACCCAAACTGTGGCCTCGATATTCCAGAACTACGTGAAGAATCGTGGTCCCTATAGGCATGCCTATCTATACCTATATCAAAGTTCTAAGGTACAATCCATGTGTATTTATATTCAAGAATATCCATATTCCCGAATAATTATTATTCCTAAGAATCATATTTATATTTACAACCATATATTTGTATCTTTGCATTTTTCATATATCTTTTAACTTCAATTTACTGTATTCATAATTGTTTACCATACATGTAACTATTTTCCTATCATTTGTGTTTTTCTAGCATGTGTTGTCTAATCGTATACTTCCTAATCTCATGCATTTCTATCATATATTCATTTCATATATTCCTATATTCATATTATTCATCTATTCATATCATTTATTCATTATTCATTTACGTATTTACTATTTATAGTACTATTCATTTATGTATTTACTATTCATTTACGTATTCACTATTCATTTATGTATTCATTATTCACTTACATATTTATTTATGTATTTACTATTCATTCACGTATTCAGGTGAAAATTCATACCCACAGCTCGACGAAACCCAAGATTGGCAATCGACGCCGCAGCCTCTACGAGCAGAGCGTTTTTAACTCTCGTCCAACCACTCGATCAGCCGTAACGCCTCGTAGAGGATCCGAGAAAACCAAACATAGGATTCTCTCCACTTTAATTGGAAATCCTCGCAATAAACTTTTATTTTTGGTACTTACGTGTAGCCCTCGTAGAGTAGATGAACTTTTGTTCTTGGTCCGACGAATTCTGACGATCGAAACTCCATATATCGAAGAGAGAAGCGAGAGAACAAAATAAATAAAAATAAATAAAAATCTAACGCTCTCCCTCACCGTCTCTGTCTAAGACCAACTTTTAGATTTTTTTTATTTTTTTTATTTTTTATTTTTTTATTTTTTTATTTTTTTTTATTTTTTTTAAAGTGGGACCCACATGTCCTTTTTTTCTTTCAATTCTTGGTCCGTTTTAGCTCTGAAATAAATTATTTTATCCTGCTCTTACTCTATTTATCCTAATTGAATATTCTTTAAATATTTGCCATTTTCTAGATTTTCTAAAATCTGCTTTGTGTTTCACTCTACACCTGCCGCCTAAATACCTGCAAAATATTCGACCGTCTCTCGAATTCAACGAAACTATTCTGGGTCACTATATTTCGCGAGTTGAATTTAACGGCTTAGTCCGTTTTGTCATCCGAGATCTAGAGAATTTTCTAGGCTTCCCTGAGCCATTCCAATATTTTTACAAAGCGACAAAATTACCGTTTTACCATTTTTCATAAAAATGTCATTTTTTTTCGAACGAATACAATTTTAAGTTATTTTATACCCTAAACCTGGTATAAAACTGTTAGGGTATATTTTGGGGTGTTACAATTGGCAACTCACCACTCAGAAACTCGTAAAAATTTCGATTGTCTCATAATTCAACGAAATTTTTCTGGGTCACTAGATTTCGCAAGACGAATTTAACTAAGACAACTGCTTTCGCCATCTAAGTTCTAGAGAATTCTAGGCTTCCTCGAACTATTATGACAATTTATTGTTATTATTATCATTTTGCCAGCTTTTGGAAAATTTAATTTTCCCTTTAGTTTTACATTCCCCCTTTAAAAGAATTTTCGCCCAGAATTCACACACACTAAAGACACAAACACATGCATATGCACAATTATTCTAGTTCCAATATTAGATAAACACACTCTATCCTAAAATGGGAGAAAGGATAGGGTACTTGATCACGTCTTCTCGCTCCTGGGTTTACCTCCTCCAATCCCTGTTGCCACAACACTACTAGCTCACGGCCTTGCGCAAACCCGACATCAACTATCTAATATACGATAGGTCCCTCCTCAAAGTCCCACCGTATCAATCAAGCTCTCTCTACTCCACTACATGAGTCGGATCTCGGAGGTAATGGAGCATGGAGACATGGAATACCTCATGGACGCCCTCGATAAACCTTGGTGGTAAAGCCAACCTGCACGCGATCAGACCCACCCTCCCAGCCATCTCGGGCGGCCTAATATGCCCTGGTGATACCTTTCTTGTTTCATTATATAAGTAATGGCGCCAAATCTTCAAGGCAAGGACTATGGCCGCCAACTCCATGTAATGTGTGGGGTTATTCTACTTATGATTCTTCAACTGGCGAGAACCATAAGCTACCACTCTCCCAGACTGCATCAAAACGCATCCCAGTCCCGCCTTCGAGGCATCACAATACATCAGGTACTGGTCCCTTTCGACTATCAAAATAGCTGAAGTAAGCTTCTTCAACTCCCCGGAATGCCTTCGCACAAAGTCATTCCGACTCGAACTTGACCTCCTTTCGGTCACCATCATGTAAGTGTCATGCACTGGAGAAATTCAACGAACCTCTTGTAAGACCCCCTCGTCAATCCTAAGAAAGTCTCGTGATCTCGAAGACCGACTTTGGTCTCTCCCACCATAATAGCCTTCGACCTTCGGGTCCATCACACTCTTGAAGCCACACCACATGCCCCAAGAATCTGAATTTCACAGTTCAAAACTCGCACTTACTAAACTGCGCATACCGATGATCTCTCAAAAGTCATAGAATCCACTTCAAATGATCTTAATGCTCCTCCTAAGACTAGGAGTAGATCAAAATGTCATCCACAAAGACCATGACAAACCGATCCAAATAAGGTTGGAATACCCTATGCATGAGGTCCATGAATGCTGCTAGTGCATTCCTCGATCCAAAGGGCATCACCGTGAACTCAAAGTGCCCATACCGCGTCCTAAACATTGTCTTAGGGATATTTGACTCCCTAACCCTCAACTGATGGTAACTCGTGCGAAGGTCTATCTTGGAGTAGACTCTCGCTCCCCTCAAGTGATCGAATAAGTCATCAATCCTCGGTAATGGATACCGATTCTTGATAGTAACCCCGCTCAACCGTTTAGTCACGTACGCTTGAAGGGTTCTGCCTCTTCTTCTTCGCAAATGCAATCGAGCGCCCCTCTACGGTGAAGTGCTTGGTCTGATGAATCCCTTGTCTAGTAAATCCTGTATCTGAACCTTGCGTTCTTGCAACTCAACTGGTGCCATCCTATGCGGAGTTATAGAGATGGGCAACGTGCCAGGGTGTAACTCAATACAAAAGTCCACATCCCTCTGCGAAGGTTATCCTGGTAGCTCATCCAAAAAAACATCCTCATACTTATACACTACTCGAGGTAGACCCAAGTCCGATCTCACCTCGTCCTCTAGGGTAAGGCTAGCTATCCAACCTATCAATTGTCCATGTCATCTGGAATCATACACGGTCTGGGGAAAAACATCGTGCTTGTCCCCCTGAAACTTAACACGAGTACCATCCTGTGTGTAGACGATAACCTTTCTACGCTCACAATCGATGACGACTTCTAAGATGTCGTCAACTACCCATCCCAAGGATGAAGTCGAACTCGACATGTCCATGACCCTGCGTCCAATCGGTGAGTAGAACCCTGAGATCTCTTGCTCAAGAACCCCACATACTCATATCTATACTCACCCTAATCCCTAGGGGAGAACTCACATACAGGGGCTCCTCCATGGTCTCAACCTCTTAACCTATATTGAGATTTCTCTCATTTTCTATTTAGCATTACACATGCCAACCACTAATAGACATCAACATCTTGAACTATTCCGTTCATCCATTTTCCGAACTTTTAAGGTTATGTTTTCTAACCCTAGTGTTCATCTTTTCCTATATACATTCTACCATGTATATAATTCATGCAATTTGTAACACACAATCACCAATCACAATCACGTAGCACACAACATGAAAATGTACAATACATGCAATGGTCTAAACCCAATGCCCATCCTTTTCCTAGGTAACCACATACCCCATGTTCGATATACAAACCAGAAACCGTAACCCAATGAATCCGACGACCTAGACCCATATCTCACAAAACCCTGCATTTCAGATATCAGAAATCATGATACCTAGCTAAGATGAGCTAGTATTAGGACCATACTTGTGGATACCCACACCCGAGCTCCCTAGGTAATCGTTTACCTAAGCTTTGATACCAAGCTGTGACACCCCAAATCCCGGGGGTCCGTTGACAACCCGTTAACCCGCGGAAGATTCGTGGATGTCGAGTAACTCGGCACCACACCATTGAGTCCTCTTTTCCTAGGACCCAGGATTTAACGAAAATCAAGCAGAGTCTCCTTTGTACGGGGAGCTCTACCCAAAATACAACCTGTGCAATTACATGGCAACTCGTCCTAATTTATACAACCCTAATTACATCGGGTCCACATGATAAGAGCAAAATGGCCACATAGGGCCCATTTATCCATACTCAAACATATAAGCACATGACTATGCAGACCAGTCCATAAGAGTTTAAATTTACACTAATTTTATACAAAACATATATCAAAATTAAGAATTCTAATACATGTTTTACAAAATATATATCAAAGCCACAATCCGATTTTCTTCTCATTATCGGCCTCTAGTGAGCACCATCTCCCTGCACATCCCCTATACCTGAAAGGGGGGTCCCACGATTGGGTGAGCAATGCCCACTAGAGTGAAATCCTACAAGGGCTACTCCCCACCTAAATGCACATGCCATGGTCATGCCACAAACCAATTTAAATCATGATTATGTCAATCCTATAATGGAATATACATGACATGAATGAGATGCTACTCCTCATGATCCCTGTACCAAGTCTTCACCGAGTTCTCTCAACATGCAATATGCCATGTATGAAAAAAACTATTTTCAAATCAAAAGATTTTTGTTTTTGAAAACTCATTGGATAATCTGCGATATCAAAATTTATTAGACAACCCTCCGATATAATTTTATTGGACATACTCTGATAAAATTTGATGGACAACCCTCCGATATAATTTATTGGACATACTCCGATAAAATTTGTTGGACAATCCTCCGATATAATTTATTGGACATACTCCGATAAAATTTGGTGGACAACCATCCGATATAATTTATTGGACATACTCCGATAAAGTTTATTGGACATACTTCGATATAATTTATTTATTGGACAACCCTTCGATATCAAAATTTATTGGACATATGATGAGTATCTTAAATACTCATTTTATCCCAATGCTTTAGTTAGTTTTTCTAGTATTTTTATGTTAAATAAGTGCCCTAATGCTCTAAAAGTTCACACTTATGATCAGGTCATCGATTTGGTGGAATTGTGCAAAATTGGTGGAAAAACTGCTACAGAAGCAACAGGAGAGGCTACTGAATTTTGATGTTTTCAGATATCATATGAGCTCCTATTGCATCAATCCATATATGGATGAATTCTACACTTCAAGATCTTTCCAGGGATACCAAGAACACCAAAATTGGAGTTCGAACAAAGAAGTTATGCAAGTTCCAAAACTTGAAGAAAATCAGCAAACATTGCAGCACTCAGCAGGAGGCTACTGTATTTTGAAGTTTTCAGATATCATATGAGCTCATATTATATCAATCTATATATGGATGGATTCTACACTTCAAGAGCTTTCCAACGGTACCAAGAACACCCAAATCGGAGTTGATATGACAAAGTTATGGACTTACGAAGTTGGAGCAAAAACAGGGGACTGCAGCAACGTCGCGACGTTGAGAACCAACGTCGCGACGCTATGCAACAGCATCCCGACGTCGACGTTGCCGCGCATCGACGTCGCGACGTTCTGGGGTCATTTTAGGTGGATTGTTAGCCCATTTTGAGCCCATAATGAAGGGTTTTAAGGCTCAAACCGTAGGATCGAGGAGGACTTATTTGGAACGGGTTTTTGACGCTTTTGAAGGAGAAGCCCTCTTGGGTGGAAACACTCTAGGCACACATCTCATGTAAAAGTCAGTTAAGAAGAAGATCGCTAAGAGTGAGATGGGGCTTCTACCAAAATCGTTTATTTTCATCCTCTTTTCTCTTTCTTTGATGGTTTTCTTCACATAGAGATGTTCTAGGTTTCGTTTCTGTGGTTTTGTCAAAACCTAACTCCGCACGCATTTCCGATTAGTTTAATTTTCATTTTTATTTAATATAAGTATGATTATCGACTTGCTTTATTTCTGCAATAATTACATGTTAGGGTTTGGCCAACTTTTGCATGCCATTGCTAGGAGTCTGAGATCGAGAGATGATGACTCCTAGGAACATGAATAAAGCAACAATTGGTCAATCTAGAATGTAGATATCCTGCTCCAACTGTGGCATTGGGTGGTTTATACATTTGCGCTTTCGGAGTCGAGGGTCATGCGTAGATGCATTACACCCCATCACAGATAGGCGTATATATCTCAGAGAGAGAATATCTTGTAGGCATGATCAACTCCGCTAGCGCAAATCATATGAAATATTAAATAAATAACTTATTTAGGTTAAAATTCATCAAGTATGCCAGGAAGGCAAACCCTAGTTTTCATAATTAATTGATTTAGCAAATAATATAGGATTAGTTTTTCTTTTTATTAATCGGAATTCATTACGATTTTAGGTCCAGATAATATTTAAAGCGTAAAGTCAGTACTCAACACACTTCTCCTCGTGGATCGATATCCGTACTTAGGTACACTATATTACTTGAGGCGACGCGTGCACTTGCGCACATAGGCGTATACATTTATACACACCACGCTTTCGGCCTATCAAGTTTTTGGCGCCGTTGCCGGGGAAAATCGGTGTTTTATGCTAATATCAATACTAAGTGCTTCTTTAATACTTCAAACATTTTATGTATATATTTGTGTGGTTTGAGTTTTGATACTTTTTGTTTTCATTTTGCATAAATTTTAGTTAAATCACAATGGATCCTATCATCGAGCTGGACAAATGCATTGATCACCTTGAGCAGCACCAAGAATGCGGTAATTATCGATGAGCATCAAAGAAGAGTGACAACTCAAGTGCGGTCAAGTGTGGCAACTATATGCATCAATGGATTATGTCAATACGGAGGTACCCCATACTGAGCAATCATCATAATTTTGGATGGAGCCACCACCCAAACACCTCATGGAATACAAGCTATAACACTCTTCAACACAAGTCCAAAGATCAGTTTGTGAAGAATATGATGAATTAAGAAGAACTCGTTGCATTTACTTATGGCACAACCTGAATTTTCAAGATCAATGGATGCTGAATGGACTACTTCCTGCTAGGGCACTCTCAGTTTTTTAATCCAAATGAGATAAGTCAACCTCCACATGAGAGAATGACAAAGTTAGGAGGCAGCATTAATTGAAATGAAAGAGTCTATGCTGAATGTGTGATATCTCAAGTTCAATTCATGGAAGTGACAAGGGCTAATGCTCAAATTCAGCATACACCATTCGATAGCTTGAAAGGAAGAGATATTCCAATGGCCACTTCGGTACTAACTTACATTTGAGAAAGAACAACCTAAAGAAGAGGAGAGTATGAGTATAGAAGAACTAGTGGCAAAATATATGAATGAACAAGAGAATATGGCTACAATGTCCTTTGAAGGACAACATGAGAGTTCGCCATCCACTCTTGGGGTGAATACAGAAGAAGAAAACTAGAGCTACAATGAAGAAATCACTTCAAGAGGTAATGAAGAACTTGAGAAGTTTCAAAAAGTGGAGGATGATGATGCAGAAACTTCGAAAGACTTAGTTGAAAAGGAGGAAAAAGAGTCAATTTCTCTCCGAATCATATGAAAAGGTAGTGAGAGTTGTAGAGACTTTTCCCGAGATGACTTTATAGGGTGTGAGATGCATGAAGAATTGAAAAATGAGTAGAAGACGATCCCAAATTCCGAGGTGGATGAGTACATCATTCACTTCAACAATGAATTGAGAGGAACCATTGTAAACAAAAAAATTAAAAAATAGAAAATCAAAAAATAATAAGATTGTGGAATATGTGCCTGCTGCTGATTGAGCACAACTATCGCCTAGAGAATGATGGAGGTAAGAAACACCAACCCATCCGTAGCTGGTAGAGTCTAGCCGACTGGAAAACGGAGCAAATCCTCGAGGCACTCCTGCTTAAAATGTTTTCTTTTCTTTTTTCTATTTCTTAGTTAGTTTTGAGTTTTTTTTAATAAATTTTCGTGCTTGATTTTTGTTTCTTTTTCTTGTGTTTTAGTTTTTAATTTCTGTAAGCTTGGGATTCAAATCGTTTTGGAAGCTAAAAGGTTGGTGTTTGAAGTTCAATAATTTCGGGGCGTACTTCTAAAGAACCAAAGAGGAAACCATATTCAAGATCCTCTATTTGGACTTCAAAGTCTAACCCCCTCTTAACACCTCTTTGCCTGTGCGAGCCATATTCATCGAAGAACTTCCGCAGACTGATCAACCTCAGGAGTACTCATTATCCATTTTGCTTTTTTTTCACATCGAGGACAATGTTCATTTCAAGTTTGGGGGGTGAAGTCAAGAATCCATTAAGAAAAAATAAAGAAAATGAAGAAGGAAAAAAAAAAAGAAGTAATGGAAAGAAGAATGAAAAAAAAATAGAAAAAGAAAGAAAGAAAAGAAGTAAAAAAAGAAAAAAGAAAGGATAGAATAAAGAATAAAATATAAGAAAATAAAAATAAATAAAATAAAAAAGAAGAATAAATAAAGAATGAAAAAAGGAAAATAAAGAAAAATAAAATAAGATGATGAAAATAAAAATAATAAATAAAAAGAAAGATTTTTTCTTAAAAAGAAAAAGAAAAAGAAAAATTTTTTTTTCATTCTTTATTTATTCTTCTTTTTTACTTGATAGGCGTTTAGTGAGTGTGTATATAAAATTATGCAGAAAAATATAAAAAGAGTGTCTATTCCACACAAGTATACGCTTGTCAAGTAATAAAGTGTACCTAAGTACGGATATCGATCCACAAGGAAAATGGGGATGCTAAGTGACAAAATTATAATACTTCTCTAATATCCAAACTAACAATTGTATAGTAAAACAAAATTTAAACTAAACTAATGAAATTTCTAAATTAACTAATGAAGTTCGCAAATAAGGGAAACCAAGAGATTATAAATCTTGGGAGTACTTGGTGCACCTGATTAATCCTCTTATATCAAGTCAAAATTTACTTATTGTTTCATGAAAATGTTTCTGCGCTTAATTTTTGTCTAATTTAATTATAAGCCTCTCTCGAGGTCGATCAACCCATCACAACTAACACTAGGTCTTTTTACTTCTCGCCAACCCCAAGCATTAGAGATGCTTTAAGATCCAAAAGTCTCACACGCCTCCTAATTATCGATAATTTCTTACACTACCAAAGTTAATTAAAGGATTCATCTATGTCTAGTTCTTTACTTCCTCTTCTCGCATCTCGTGAAAGAACCACTCACCACATTGAGATTAGCTTTAATCATTATGTATAGGAACCGCACATGAATCAATAGAGGTATTCACAAGAAAACAATAGAAACGGAACATTAACAAATAGATATAAAACTCATGTTCAATACACAACCAAAACCCTGTGATTCCAATACGAATTTAAAGCATAATAGAGGTTTGATACATCATAAACTTAGGATAAAACATGAGAAAAGAGGAAGAAGAAACTATAATGATCAAATGATGGTGAGTCTTGGATTTTCTTCCACAAATCTCATATGATCTTTCCTCTCAAATCTTCAAAACAGCTCCCAACCTCCTCCTGTCCCAAAGTGTGGACATGTCCCCTCTCCGAGCCCTAGTCAGCCTCCTTCTTTCGCCTCTTTCTAGTTTGAGCTTAAAAAACCCTTCATTATGGGCTCAAAACGGGCCAACAATCCACCCAAACTGACCCCGAACGTCGCCACGCCGTGCAGCAACGTCGCGACGCCTGATGCCGAGCCCGCAACGCCGCGGACGCTGGTTCTCAACGTCGACGTTGCTGCAGTCCCCCTCGCTTTCGCTCCAACTCGTGAAGTCCATAACTCTGTCATACGAACTCCGATTCTCGGGTGTTCTGGCACCGCTTGGAAAGCTCTCGCGTAGAATCCATCCATATATGTACTGATATAATATGAGCTCATATGATATCTGAAAACTTCAAAATACAGTAGCCTCCTGCTGAAGGTGCTGCAATGTTTGCTGATTTTCTTCAAGTTTTGGAACTTGCATAACTTCTTTGTTCGGATTCTAAATTTGGTGTTCTGGTATCCCGAAAGATTCAAGTGTAGAATTCTATCCATATATGGATTGATGCAATAGAGCTCATATGATGTCTGAAAACATCAAAATTCAAGAGCCTCTCTCCCGTTGCTTCTCAGAAGTAGCTTTTTCCACCAATTTTGCACAATTCCACCAAATCGATGACCTGATCATAAGTTTGAACTTTTAGAGCATTAGGGCACTTATTTAACATAAAAATACTAGAAAAACTAACTAAAGCATTGGGATAAAATGAGTATTTAAGATACTCATCAACATACTCTGATAAAACCGCTTTCGTCGAGTTCCAATCTTATTTGAACATCTCTTAATCATTTACTAAGGTTCCTAAACTATCGGTGTACGAATTCGGGCTTAATTATACAAAACAGCATGCTGGGCATTTTGGTCTACATGTACCGTACACTCGACTTGTATCGGTACATGTTGCATTCATTGGCTGGGCTCGACGATACAGTCAGGACCTCAGACTCAGCATGTCACCTTCCAGACCGTGACTGCACACCAAATTTTGCTCAGATTTGTTATTTTTGCCACTTTTGCTACCAATTAACTTGATATAACTTCTATAATTCATAACACCTCAAGAATCATCATGGAAATCATCCAAAAACAACTCCAAAATACTTATATTGGTGGTTTGGAACCTCATACCACAAAACCCTAGATGAAAATCTTATGAATTCACCCAAAGGTCCACCAATTCTTCTAAGAACCATATAATTATGATATTCCATGTTTATTTTCTACCAATCGACACTCAGACTTAATGACGCCCCAACCCTACATCAATGGGTGTCAAGCGAGGGTGTCACACTTCGTGACTGGGACTCTTTAACATTTTCTTTCTCAAAGCTAACACCTGTCCCTGTTTTCTCATTCATATGCACAATTTTTGTAATAACAAAAATTCTTTTTACATATACATTATACATACCACCATAGTGACATTCATTATATTCTATACACATATGCTAAAGTCCCTTTATCATATCTATTACACCACTATTACAAAACTATACATATAAATCGATATTGCGTAACAGCTAAGGTGAGCACCTATCTCTCGAGATGCCTGGCTCGCCGATGTGGGATGTCCTCGTCCTCTATCCTTGTCTTCGTTTACTCCACACTATGAAACCCGTGCTAAGCTTTACGCTTAGTGGGAAAACATATACAATGATCTACCTCAACATACTGATTGTCACAAGCTTAATCGAATACATTCTACACCCATACGTATCATATAATTTTATGGGTTTTCTAACACTATCATCTTATCTAATGCCTTTCATGTGAATTGAAAACATGTGCATATATCATATCATTCCTTGCCTATCACATATACTCTGCCGATTATTATTTGCTTATATCGATACTTGAACTATTTCATATTATTTCTCAGATCATACTCTTCGTAAGTTTCCTATACTTTCATGTTCATTTCCTTTCATGTTCGTATACTGTGTATGTATCACATACTTTCATATCTCAAATACTTTCATATAACCTATCTTATACTGTCCTATACTTTTATCTACATTCTTATACTTTTCATATACGGTACTTTTGTATGCTTTCATCCTGCTTTTCAATTGCTTCTTAGTCTTTTTTCACCTTCGCTCTCTATGACTTATTACATTCTATGTACTATTACATATATCATTTCATCCAGACCTATATCATGTCTCCTTTCATAAGGGGCACACGCCCATGCCATGCCATTCATTTACATATTGTTTTATCAAGTATATTTTCTTTCTTTTACGATCTTATATTGTCATACTTTACATTTCATGCTTACTCGACTATAGAATTGACATTCACGACTGCATTTCGAGAGTGGAATCTCATCATGTTTGTCATTCCCTATATTTTCATCTTGTAATTTCTTTCATATACTATATTTTCCTATGATTTTCTATAATGCTCTTTTCTATATACTCACTTTCTCATATTATATGTTGTATACATTTCCATGTCATTGACACTTTATTTCTTGTACTTGTATACTCAGTTGTTATACTTTTCTTCTTTTCATATACTGTACTTGTTCATATACTTTTCTATGTACTCCACATTAGATTTCTCTCTATATACTCATATACAATTATTCATTCTTTTCATATACTTTCATGTACTATGTGCTTTTCATATACCGGTCATATTTACATCGTCATCTTGTACTTTATTTGTTCTCAGAATCAGATACTATCATCGTATAGCAGCATATGCTTCTCATATCATGTCATATTCTATATCTTATTTGCATATACTTGTCATTTCTTTTAGGTTTCATGTCCGCAAATACCTTAGTTGACATCGTGAAACACTCCAGAGAAATTAAGGTACTATCACCTCGCATCAGATGATCTCTATCTCGTGACATACCGAAGGTATCATCACCGCACGGCGACGCTGACTCATGCCATGTACTACGTGGACCCAAACTGGGGCCCTATAACGATCCAAACGGATCTGGCGTCATCGACCAACGAGGCTCGATATCTCAGAATCAGAGTGTTGCAAAGAACTATATCCCTATAGGCAAGTCCTATCTATCCTTTACAGTTCTAAGTGCATAATCCATGTGTATTTTATGTTTCGCATTCATATTCCCGAATAAATATTTTTATCCTAAGAATCATATGATATTACTATGATTACTTTAATCAATTGCTCGTATTTGTAGCTTCATATCACTCATTCTCATATTTCTTTCTTTACAATACATGTATATCATTTCATATACGTCATTCTATATCGCATTTCGCTCATGTGTTAGTAAGCCTAACGTTATTCCATCTTTCATTCCACTTTGTATTCAAATCATGTTCTTATCATATATTCATCTCATATATTAGCATAAAAACAGATACTGTATATAAATATGACTTGATCATATCTCTGTCATCTACGTGTAACATCTTATATCTTGTTAACTTATATCTTCATGTACTCTATCAGATTATCGTATCTTTTTCATATATCTTTTAACTTCTTTACCATACCTGTAACTATTTTCCTATCATTTGTGCATTTCTAGCATGTGTTGTCTAATCGTATACTTCCTAATCTCATGTATTTCTATCATATATTCATTTCATATATTTCTATATTCATATCATTCATCTATTCATATCATCTCATATATTCATACTTATTCTTTTATCTAATTTATATCCTTCAATATAATTCAAGACTGTCGTGAACTAAACCCCAAAATTTCTAATATTCGGCCCAAAATTCGACTAAATCACACGGCCTATTCTAACCCTTTAAACAACCTATGTTATTATATGACTTTTTATTCAAAGTAGGGAAAATTCTATACCTTATGGAGTTTGACGAAACTCCAAGATTTTCAAAATTCACGCGTAGCTCAATACGTGGATCAACTTTGCCTCCCCGCCTAAACCACCCGACCACAAAGCCGTATGTAATTCAAATTTAAGCTTTAATTGGATTATTAATATAAATTTTTCCTAATTATATATATTTATGTCGACCCTAAGTATTTATTTTTAGATCTTAATAATTATTTTAATAATATATGGCTTAATTTAAGTGTTAAAAATAAAGTAAATACTTAAATATATACTACTCATACCCTAATTAAGTTTTTTTAATTATGCCTTAACTCAAATTAAATTGTAATTAGGGACTTAATTGTGGTAATTAAAATAAGGGAAGGATTTAAGGGTAATTTTTGAAGTCACAAATTACATTCAGCCCTTCTTCCTCCTTCACGCAACCCCCCCCCCCTTCTCTTTCTCCCTTCCGGCCGCGCTCTACCTCCGTCCAAACTATTTCCACACCCCAAGCCCGCGCACTCACTCGCAAAGACTCACCGACGCCACCACCTTCGACCACTCCAGACTCATTCCGAACGCCTGATCGCCTAACCCACCTCGCCCTTTTCTCTCTCTAACCCGCCACTCCCGCCGCTCCTACCCACCTCCGCCCAAACCGACACCGATATGAACTCCTCGCCTGTAACCAAGATCCACCGACCGGTCTCCAAGGTCGCTTTTTGCCTATGAACGGCGCGGAGCTCCTCGAGTTGGGACTGCCGGGCCGATTCCGCCACTCCGGTGGTCCTCGACGAACCATCACATTCGGGTCCCGAGCTTGGGCTTCGCTGGTGTCCAGAATCTAAATTCTAACTCGTTCTTCCTACCACCGCCTACGCGGCGACCTCGAAGCGTGCCTGTGACAGAACGTCGCCCCTGCTCCGTGTTCACTTGGCAGGATCGCTCAGATTGTTTTTAAGGAATTTATACCAAACGGTGGGAACTCTAATCGTACTGCCCGATAATCGATTTTAATTGTTCAATGTATGTTGAATATGTCCATCGTATTTGATCACGTTGAATTAGCTACTTGTATTGTATGATCCGGTAGTTAATAAGATTGATTGTAGTATATTGCGAATATAAATTGTCAATTGATGGATCGGGACGAGCTCGGGGCAATAAAATCAGAAGTGGGTGTGTGTCTTACTTCGATGTTTAATTTCTATCACAGTATATTGGAAATGTTATTTAGTTATGTCTTCGACTTGTTTTACAGGGAGTTAAGTCCAGCTTTGTGGAGGTTCTCACGACTTTAGAATTTAGATGTGCTTTTTATATCTGCCTAGCCTGTGAATTGTCTAATAGCCCGTAGTTAAGCTTAAACCTCAATCTTGATATTGATTATGTCTTTTCTATTCATTGTCCGACAACGCCTACGCTGTGGCAGCTGAGAGCGGAAGCCAGGCCTGAGACCCATTCTTCTGTGAGTTGATATCATATAGTTTATAATACACCATCTCGCATGAGATGCATAACATTTATGGCATTAAGTTACACTACATCACGACATGATTATTACTAATGAAATGTTATTTACTATGGTAATTAAATTATTTATTTGTTAGAAGTATATCTCGCATATGAGTCAAGCAGAATGATGGAGGTGAGTGTGTATTGTATTTGCAATGATTGTAATAGGAACTATAATAGGACATACCACCGACGGAACATCATCGCGCGGCGCACTAAGATTTGACTCATTATGTTATAGGTTTATGGTTATGGGACATGAGCCCTCTAGTCGAAAAGCCTCGGGATGCCGAGGTAAGGTCCCCGTCGAAGGCATTCTCTGGGCGCCATGGACAGATATGTTAGTCATTGGAGGCAAGGACCCCCGCTGAGCATCTCTCTCGGGCGCCATAGTTATTTGATTATGTCGATCGGAGCTATGACCCCGGCTCCAGCATCTCCTGGCGCCGCCTCTATTGATTCGGAAGAGAGCCATGTATAGTATTGAATATGTGGTCCTACTAATGTCTCGATTGATGGATGTTCAGGTTATGACATGAACTATGTTTCTAAAAGCGATACATAATTATAAGAACTTTATTAATAGTATCTTTATTACCATGTTTATATTATAACTACTATAATTATGTATAACATTTTGGTTGTAGATGTGTATAAATTATATGATAATTAATCAATTTCTAGACTCCATAGCCTTTACTTATTTTCGTGTTCTCGCTTTCATCCTCCTTCTCCAGATTCTCATAAACCGCTGAATTCTCTTCCTTCACGGCTACATGTACTATTATGATATTTATTAATTCTTGGTTCATTACTCTAGAAGTCATCAGCATTTCTTGAATATTAAGATGTTTTGTAATTCGATGGTTCTTTCATTTTGTGTATGATGACTCGCAAAGGATCGAGGACTTAATTTCTCCCTTTATTGACAAGCCACTGGAGTACATTATATATATGGATATATAGTCGTGATCGTATGATACCTGCACGAATACTCTAATAAGGCTACATTGTTTTCAGGGCCTTATGCCTTCCCATTCCTAGTTATTCACACTACTCAGAGTTGGGTCAGACAACCGTGATCTGAGAAAATACCAAAAAATTGTGATTTTCTCCGAATATTTAATTAAAATCTCGCAGAAAATCCCTTGTTTTTGCATTCATGCAAGAAATTTCGTCGAGCAGAACACTTTTCGTTTTTTCGTCTGATGAATTCGACTACCAATTTCCATATATCGGCTATAACAGAGAAAATAAAATAAACTAACGCCGTCCCTCACGGCCCCCGCTTCGCGCATCTGTGTGAGACCAACCATTAAATTTTATTTTTATTTTTATTTTATTTTTTATATTTTTATTTTATTTAAAGTGGGACCCACATGTCCCCTTTTCTTTTACTGACTGCTTAAATCAAACAAATTATTTCGTCCCGGTTTCAATTTCATTTCTCCTAATTGAATATTCTTTAAATATTTTCTATTTTTCGAGATTTTTCTAAAATTCCGTTTTCAGGTTTCACTATACACCCGTCACCTAAAAATTAAAATATTCACCGTCTCTAATTTAACGAATTTAATGTGGTAGCTGTAGATTTCACTTATCGACTTAACGACGCAGTCCGGCTTCGGCCATCCGAGATATAGAGAATTTTCTAGGCTTTTCCAAAGTGGCAAAATTACCGTTTTACCCTTTTTCATAAAAAATGTCATTTTTTTTTCGAACGAATACAATTTTAACTTATTTTATACCCCAAACATATTATAAAACTGTTATGGTATATTTTGGGGTGTTACACTTAACCTCAAGAATTCTAGGGTTAATGTGATCTCTCCACAAAACCCTAGACCAAAGGAGCAATTTATCTCTATACCAAACCTTAGGAATCCAAATACCCATGATTACAAAATGAAAGCATACCTTGGTTTGGTTTTTTCTCCACTTCTTCTTCCTTTCTTCCTCCCTCTTCCTTTCTTGCTCTCTTCTCCAAAACGTGAGCCCTAACCTTTGGAGACCAAAATGAGTTTGGCTTTTGTTTTTCCCATTTTTTTTATATTCTAATATTTCCTTTAATTGCCACTGTCCTCACATTTAAATATTGCAAATCAACTTTTGAGATTTTTATTATGACCCATCTCTACTTTAATTATACCTTACATATCCCATTTGTTTAATGACAATTGTACCCTTATTCTCATACACAAATCCCGGTTTCCATAATTTATCACTTTATAATTTCATCTCCAAAATACGACAATGTGACACTTGGTACTCTCATACGCCCTCACAAGCATGTACCGTACACTCTCCCGTAATTGTTAAGATTACATTCACGTGATGATCTTCCCACGGCCGAGACGGTCCAACATCATTTCTGGATGCAGGACCATGACTATTTCCGAGAAGTTCTCCAACACATTCATCAAGGTAGTCCCATCTTTTTTTACCGAATCTCTATATATTTTCAAGAACAACAAGTTTTGTTTTGAAAATGTATATTTTCTCATACATGGGTTTAGGGCAAGTGTGAGGGAGTCGCGAGACTTGAGACATGGGAACGGGCATTTAGACATTCAACAGATCACGATTTACTTGAGGTGTTTAAATTGGAGCACGATATGCACTTAGGTGGAGAGTAACCCATTTAGCAGATCTCACTATTTAGGTTGATAGCTCACCTGTCGAGGGAACATTTTTTTAGGTACGGTGTTCGAGAAGATCATTCTTCCAGAGACCGATTTTGAAGAAAGTCGGATTGTGGCTTTGATTTTTTGGATAATATGTATTAGAATTATAGATTTTAATATGTATTTGTATTAAGAGAAATGTTATAACTTCTTGAACCATGTAATATACTGCTGGGGATATAGATTTTGTGAGTCGAACTATTGGAATATAGTCATATATTTGATGAGTGTTGATGCAAGGGCCCAAGTGACCATTTCTTTACCAGGGAAGGCTCGTGATACGAGATGGTAGATTTTCGCAGTTGACTCGTAGTCAACTGACCCCCTGCTTTTGGGCTGCCACAATGAATAATCAAGAATACTTTGAAATTTTAGTAATTTTGATTTAAACTCTCCAACTACCGCTTGTAAACATGTGTTATATGATTAATTATAGAATAGGTAAAATATGGATTTTTGGTACTTGTTTTGCTATATGGTGAGAAAGTACATGAATTATTTTCCTTTAAAATATAAGACAAAAAATTTTAAATTACAACTTTATATATAAGTCATGGCCGCATGAGTATGGCCACGATTAAAATATAAGTGACACTAAATAAATTTTATAATTTTTTTTTTTTTTTGAAAAATAAATTTTATTAGAATTAGTGAAAAATAAGTATCCATCCAACTTTCGTTACTGTTATATGTTCCATGTTGAGGTATCAACTATTTTCAAATCATTTAAAATGACACTGCATTAATTTTTTCTTTTTTTTATTTAATATTAATTATCTATTCTTAATTATTCTGAAATAACCCTTTTCTTCAAATTGTCTAAGTAATTTATCCTAAAGCTATCTTTGGAATTAAATTATTGAATTTAGAAGGACAATCCATATATAGATTTTTAGAAACATCCAACTTAGAAGCCAAAACTGAAATGTGTACATGGATCAACACCAAGTAAATATCGCGTCACATAAAATTATGGATATTGATTTTATAGTCAAAAATTTATTTGAGTTTTTTAATTAGTTATGATATGTTTCTTGAATTACTTGATTATGTTATGAAGCATGAATTTTTTGACACTTTTCTCTATTTTCTTTCAAAATATGATACAAAATTTTGAAACTATGAATTAATGTAAGTTAGTGCATTGGGTTAGGAGGTCATGATTAAAATATAAAATAGATAAAAACTAAATAGTAAAACAATTTTTTGTTACAAAAATTAGGCAAATACAGATATTAGATGGATCTAAAATACCATTTAATGTTCATAGATCTCTAGATGTGGCTCAAAATCTACCTATATATATATATATATATATTGACTCTCGGTGAGATGTGTGCTTCTTTTGTTTCTTTCCTTAAATTGATTTCGTGCTGTTTTAGTAAAATAATTTAATTTATAACATTTTGGAAACGTATTATCATAATTTAGTAAATGGTATTAGTTACCATAAGTGTTTGAAGTTTGATGGTTTTTGTTGGTTTATGCTTTTATTTTTTGTAGTATTTTGTTCTTATAAGGACTCGAGGTTTGTACCTCAAAGTACCTATCCCCTTTACTCAATGCCTTAACGACAACATGACATGCTTCAGACAGTGCGACACGCACATGATGTTTAACCATATGTCCAACTCAAGACAGAACTTTTTCGTCAAATATTGCCCCTAAAGTTTGTTTAAGCTCACATGCCTCTATCACAATTAGCTAACAAATGGGCAACCGCATCCAACGTCAATAATGTGTCACCGACACAATAAGGGACACGCATCATCAATTTATGGTCATATGGTGACAAGTCAAACGTACATTATACATCCTCAGACATCTGTCACTTTGTTAAGAGTATCACATTTTGAGCTAATGGTTAAAGATGAGACAACACGGACGAAAAAAATTTTAAGGGCTAAGTTAGACATATGATCACATGCGGGCATGTGTGTACTCCCATCTTCTGACATAGTTTCTTAAGTCACTTAATTACTTCAATTAAATTACATGTAGGATGAATTCTTAGCATTTGATTTGCTCAAGTCACACGTCAAACATTTGTTAAGGTAAAATAACGCATGAATTGTTTTCCTATAAAACCTAATATGAAAATTTGGAATTACATTTCTTAATATAAGTTATGGATTGGGAATGAGTGTAAATAATGAATAAGTACTAAATATGATTCATAAGATACTTATTTATGTAGTTTTAATTTTAATTCATGTTTGTAAAATTAATTTTATTTAACCCCTCATGTACTTTCCACTTTAATTTTTATAGTTGAGATTAATAGTAAACATTTTTAGTTATGGGATATCTTCTACTTGATTTTAAGATCTCTTAAATTTTTAGATTTTTAAATTTTATTAAGTAGTTAATGATTTATAAATGACTACATAATAATTAAACTCTATTGCATTTCATTTTTTTATAAAATTGAATTTTATTTTTTTAATATTTTCTTTTTTATTACATACCTTGTTTAGGATGGTTGCTTGAATTATCATATAATTATGTTAGAGATAAATCTTAAAGGTATGATTACTCGGGTTTTTTGGGTTATTAAAGTTAAAATATTTATGAAGTAAAAAAAAAAGTTAAAATATTTATTGATTAGAACTAGGGGTGTAATCGGGTCGATAAAGAGTCAAGTTCGAACTCGACTCGATTAAAAAACTCAATTTCTAAGACCCGAAAAATAATTATACTCGTGAGCTACTATAAGACCTTATACCTACTGGAAAATGGTAAAATCGTACTGATTAAAAAATTTGAAATTTATTCTCTAGATCTCTGATGACAAACGGATTTCAATCATAATCAAGCTACAAATCTAATAGCACACGTCGACTTCGTCAAATTCAGACGTCAGACTTCAGACCGCCGAGGCACGAGTAAATCGTACGAAAACGACATGTGATGACAAAAGTCAAGATATAACATGTACTCATGTGACACATGTTACATGAGTAGAGATATGATGGAAATGGATCACTAGATAGTGCCAAAATGTCGAAAATCCAAGCTCGTGTGGACATAATTGACATTATTGAAATTTTTAAATGATAATAAGCACAAAATATTGCATAGTGTTGTCTCCTACAATGAAAAAGAGCCAAAAAGAAACGCGAAGAGAGTGGAGATTTGATTTTCTATAGAGAGAGAGAGAGAGATCTCTCTCTGCACCTGGCAATCCGACCATTCGAATTGCCTGATAAGAAGGAAAGTCACACAAGGAGGGCAACATGTGTACTCTATTTCTTGGAGTTTCCAACAACTCATGAGGTAGGGATTTATCCCTACTTGGTTTATTTTCTATTTAAGTGTTTTGATAGATAGACTCATGGTTTGAGGCCTTGACCATTGTTGATCATCCCAAAACTCGGGGACCGAATTTGAAATTATTTGAGCCTACTGCAGCCTCAAAAACACAATTCTGACTGCTTGGGGCTGCTAGTGTACAATTTGTGCTATAAATTATGCTTTGATGTGTATAAGGTCGGAAATGGCCATGAATTTCGGGTTTCACGAAGTGGAATCGATGTTGGATAGTGGCCGTGAATCGCAGAGTCTAGGAGTCAGTGTTCACGAAACAAAGGACACCGAATTAATTTTGTGTGAAAATGTGTTTGGTCGAGTAATTCAAATCGAATTGCTCGTGTTTGTTAATTAGCCCATGTGAGCTAATTTTTGGTGAAATGGATTGTGAAATTACATAACATGTTTATGTGATTAAATTATGTAAATGTATATCATGTTATATAGAATGTATATATATAATTGTACTGAATTTTATGATCACATTCCATTTGCACCTTAATCTCAATAACAGAGTGAGTGCAATGAGGTGGATACTTCTGGAGAGAATTGTTTGGTGGCTGACTAACAATACACTACCTGGAAAAACCATTAAAATATCTGGAGGGTAGTCCATATAAAATATCAACGTCTGAGTCGCCCAATTGATATATACTCCAGGCTGTCCACTAACAGATAATCTAGCCTGGCCCACTACTTATATTGAGGGTTGTCCACAATTAAAACAACACCTTGTTTTCAAAATGTTTCACATTTAGGCAAGTGTGAGGGAGCTCATGAGCACCCACATGGTTAATATATCCAAGCAGATCACTAATCCTTGGAATGTGTGTTTAAAATCGATCATTGCATATGCACTAGTGGGGGAGTAACCCATTTAGTATGATTCCACTGGCCAAGATTAACCACCCTCGGCCGTAGGAAGGTATTCTTTCAGTACAGAGCTGTGATGAGAGTGACGCCATCCTGGGTGCCGATTAAGAAAGCCGTCAGGGTTTTGGTGTTTTAGTTGATACATGTATTAGAATGTTTTAAACTTTAATATATGTTGTATAAAGAGTGAATTATCAACTCAACCATGATATATTTGTCAGATATGATTATCATGAGTATTTGATAGGCCCAAGAGGCCATTTTACTCCCTTTTATCCATGGACCCCGTGGTCGTCGAGATAGGTTATATTACTTCAGCCCCCATACAAAGGAGACTCTTCCGATTTTCGTGAGTAGTGCTCATAGTTACTCGACATTCACAGTATTCCGCTGGCTGTCAAAGGACCCCATGAAGGCCACAGCCTTTGGTATCAAAGCCAGTGACATAATACCTAGGAGCTCTGCTTGGTATCCACACCTACTATGTAACACAGAGCTAGGTATGAGATTGTATCAGAAGGCACGAAACAAAACTGAAGACACTACATGTGTTGCGTGATTTGATGAATTATTGTGTGAAAAATTATGCATAACATGAAATGATGCAGATCATGTGTTTGTTTGCTCAGCTTAGTAGGTAGTATATGCAGAGTACTCGGAGTTTTATGTGTAAACCCGGAACAAATGAAGAAAATAAATTTCTGAATAAATTTATTTGGTTAGTGGATACAAATAAAATTTTAATAAATTATAAGGTCAACACTAGGTTTAGTGTCGATCATGAGATTTGAGGAAATTTTGGACAAAATGTCCAAAAAATTAAATGAAAAAAAAAAAAAGGGTGAAGAAAAATTATTTTCAATGTTTTATAGTTTGTAAATCAAGAAAATCAATTAAAATAAATTTTTGCAAATTTATTTTATGTTCTCGGGAATGAAAATATATATATATATATATATATATATATATATATATATATATATATATATATATATATATATATATATATATATATATATATATATATATATATATATATATATAAGTATTTTTTTTTTGTATTTTCCAAGAGTTGGAAATTAATGTGTGAAATTTTTTTATTAAATAAAATAAAATCAAATAAATGAGACAAAATTCTTGAAAAATAAAATTCTTTCGAAAAATAAAATTTTTGTCGACAAAAATGGTTTACTATGGGAACTATTGTCTTACAAGGACTTGGTGTATACACTCGATTTTCTCTGTATAAATAGTGTCTCTGGGTCAGGTTTATGCCTGTAGATATCAGATTGTGATGAATCGCCATTCGAACTGTGTATGTATTAGCCTGAGAAGAGGACATAGAGGGCGTCCACGAGGCACGGGCCGTGCACCACCGCACTCGATCACAGCCTCAGGCCGCAGGTATTACTACCGCAGCCTATAAAGTACGCCATACAGATAGTCGTGAGGTCCTAAGAATCTCCTGCAGGTTTGTGGGCATATCATCCTCCCACATTCACAAAGGGGAGAGACCGATGGTAGTTAATCATCGTTCATGTGTGGGCAGAGAAGGTGCCAGAGGGCCACGGAGATTACCTCGACGTGACCGCACTAAGCTACCGTGGTTCCATCTGTGAGGGTGAGGCCTGGGCATGGTGGAAACGGGCATGGTCCCAAAGACCTAGAGGCGTAGATGACAGCCGGCAGAGTTTCAGATCGTTCATGGCAAGCACGCATTTTCCTGGATAATTACGAGGTACATGCGAAGGCTCGGGGAGTTCTTAGAGTCGGGCTGTGGGGCGATGATCATGGATGGATTATGTAGCCAGTTCACAGCCAGCCCGATTTGTCGATGATTACGTACGATGCATAATGGCAAGGTTAGAGATTTTGAGAATAAATAAGTTGTCTATTCTAAGGATCGTAGGGATTTCGCCACGTGATATGAACTCCATGGTCAGGGACAACCCCCCGACCATAGAGAGAGATCGAGGATGCTCCTGAGCACTCGGATGCGTGTTAAGAGCAAGAGGAAGGAGAGCCATTCTCTTCTAGCTTCTCGGGGAAGAAGCCTAGGCTTCTAGTTCACGAGGGTTCTGTGAGTCGCAGCCCATCCCGGCAGGATAGATGAGTTGCCGGTTAGGCTGGGCAGATGGTGTGCTACCATTGCCAACAACCCGAACATATGAGGAGGATCCCGTGAGACAAAGGGATCCCGTGGCTTCGGGACAAAGATACCCCGCACACGGCAGTAGACGTAGAGAGATTACAAAGATATCTCTCCATAACAAGAGAGGCCAAAGGAGTCACTCGCCAGTGGAGCTTCACACCCGGCACCTCCCATTTCACAAAGTGTGCCCGAGAGGCCGAGTAATGGGTGAGGCAAGAGACAGGCCCACAAAAGTGTGGACATCGTGTCTGGGGGGCGTGTCTACGCCTATCACAATCAGTCGAGTCACAGACGCGCTATACAAGGTATGTTTCTTTTATCTCGCCTATGGGAAAGAGTGTTATTTGATTCTGGTGCTTCGCATTCATTCATTGCTGCATCAAGCCAGATAGAGTTGGGCTTTTGCAGGCTGAGACCTTAGAGGAGCCTAGATGCGAAGTTCTTGTGTGGGATTAGGCGAGAATGTGGATGATATGTCGCGGACAAGGAAGGTCGAGATCTCGAACTCTACTCACAAAGTGACTTGAGGATCATGGACATGTCGCCCGATGTCATCCTCGGGATGTGACTCAACGTACAACTTACTGTGGTTGTTAATAATTGTGTGAGCGTAGAGGGCTACCGCCTACACGCAGATTCGCATCAGGTGGTATTTCTGTGTGGGGACAAGGATGACATTTTGCCCCATAAAGTATACAAGTCCGTGTGTCGTGATACTGTTGTCATAAGGAGCCTTTATTCGAGGACGAGGAGAGACCACTTAGATCTACCTTTAGTTTGCAAGTATGTGATGTTTTTCCTGATGAGCTTATCTGATTGCCTCCCATAAATATGGTGGTGACTCTGTATCGAAGTTACACTCCTCAGCATTACCATCTCTACGACCCGCACAGATAAGACCAAATGAGCTCGCAGTGAACTCAGTCTACCCATGCAGAGCTACTGGATAAGGGGTTCATTAGACCGAGCACTTCGCCATGGGGCCCTTCGGTTCTATTTGCCAAGAAGAAGGACAAGACCCTTCGACCAAAGGCATTGATTACCGGATACCGAACAGTATTACGATCAAGAATCTGCATCTATCATTGAGAGATTTACTGATTTGTTTGATCACTGAGAGGAGGTTAGTCTACCCAAGATAGACTCGCAATCGGTCACCATCACCTGAGGGTTAGGGGAGACAGATATCCCTGGTGACAACGTTGAGGACGCCAAGCATGGGCACTTGAGTTTATAGTGATGCCCTTCGATCGACGACCGCGGGCCAAAGAAGATTCACGATCTACTGACAGGTAATTCCAACCCTATCTAGATCAGCTTTGTCGTGGTCTTCATGGATGACATTTTGTGTGATACCAAACTCCGGGTCCGCTGACTCACCCGTCAACCCGCTTAATACTAGGTCGATGTCGGTTACCCGACCACTTCAGCGTAACCCGGGCAGAGTCTCCTTCAGACGGGGAGCCTCACCAAATAAAACACCGCATGAAACCCGTCCCAAGCAATCCAATATAATCGCAATGATACAAATATGGATAAATGGCCTCGGGATTCATACTACAATATCCATAAAAACATACCAACTATATCCAATAGGTCTAAGAGTTCAAATGTTTTACTCTTATACAACACATGTTATAATACTCGAATTCTAATACATGTAAACATCATCAAAGCCACAACCCGGCTTTCTTCACAACCTCAATCTCAGATTCCAGCCATCTCGCACGCCTCCCCTCGTACCTGTAAAATAATATCTCTCGATTGTAGAGCTAATGCCTCGGCAGTGG
This sequence comes from Tetrastigma voinierianum, assembly GCA_016808115.1. Classification (NCBI taxonomy): domain Eukaryota; kingdom Viridiplantae; phylum Streptophyta; class Magnoliopsida; order Vitales; family Vitaceae; genus Tetrastigma; species Tetrastigma voinierianum. The sequence goes on from JAEQBH010003604.1 coordinate 382,469, forward strand.
AATCTCCGCCTGGCGGGCTACTCTCCATCTGCCGCTAAAGGCAATGTTCCAAATGAAAACACACATTCAAGCAAACGCATGATCCTCACTTGAATGTCTACATGACCAACTCGCATCCCGAGTCCTCACCGATTCCATCACACTCGCCTAAGCCTCGACATGAAAATATTATGTTCTATTGCGGACTACCCTCCGATGTTATGAATCGCGGACCATCTCCGATGTTACATTTGAGCCGACTACCTTCCGATGTATATATCAACAAGCCGCCTCCACGATTGATATATTATTTGTTTGTGGACTACCTCCGATGAATATCAATCAAGCCGCCTCCTAATTACTGATATTTTTAATTTGACCACCGATAATTAACATTTTTGACAACCCATGAACCATTTTCTCTGTGACTGCCTCTCACGTACTCACTCCTATACCCTAGGTGTTCCAAGAAGCAGATATGGAATGCATGTATGTCAATTCCAATACAATCTAATCGATGCAACATGTGAACATGCACATATCCACATAATATCCAATCACACAATCACGCTACGTAATTACTATTTCATACACTCAAAATTATAAATACTTATTACTGATCAAACATTGTTAATTCCAACTGAAACTGCCCACTAAACATTTTCACACAAAATATATTGAAGTCATTATTCTATAGAACAAGAAACTGCTGTAGTTTTTACGTCTAAACTTATTCATTCATCTATTCACTTCTAGAACTCACAGATTACCGCCTACTTCCGGCCTCATTACAATCAATACATGATTTAATACACTAAATCATCAAACATGGCACCCAAATTGTCTCACTGTTTAATGCCACAGATTTGCTCAATTAAATTCAACCACCATCTGCTTTGGGACTGATCAAACGGTCCCAATCTGCCTCTATCTCGATCAAACATTTGTAGCACAAAACTGAATAAAACAAAGTAGGAGAAAACCCTTACCTCAAGGAGTTCGAGGAAATCTCCAACCAGACTAATGCCGTAGTTCTCTCCACAGGCAGCCTTTCCTTCGCCTTCGAAGATCATCGACGGCCGATCGTCTGCAGATTTCAGAGAGAAGTCAGACGTTCTCTCTCTAGAATTTCTCCATGTTTGGCCACTGCATCTCCTCCCTTTCTTTCCTTTCACATTTTTCTCTTTTGCTTTTTGAGGAAGACAAACACTATTTAGTGTTTTATCTTATTATCATTTAAATCAATTCCATTAATACCTAAGTATATCCCTCTTTCCCGCTGACATTCTGGGCTTCATTCTAGTCAGTCCATTTTCATCATTTCTCTACTCATGCCACTTATGGTACATGAGTACTCATTATGTGTGACTTTCATCGCATCGAAAATCATTTTACTACACTGAATGCTATTGTCAAAACTGCCAACTCCAACTGCTTAATATTACTTAAATTTTTACTATGTTAACTAGATTTTTATCTATTCTAACTGTGAAATCCGCTTATCATCCGAGATCTAAGAGAATAAATTTTGATTTTTAACCTGAATTATAATCTTGAGAATCAATTACGATTTTGCCATTTTTCTAGAAATTGGAATTTCTCTACCACATTTGATCTACTCCCACCGAGGAGCATGAGTATCATTCTCGAGGATCAGGATACAAATTTGCCGAGAGACCATCAATAGACGCTTTCAAGTTTAGTAAGTGCGAAGCTGACTTCATCGAGGTGAGATTGGGACACGCAGGTCAAGATAGGTGTATCCGTGGACCCAGAAAAGGTCGAGGTCGTGATGAGTTGGGAGAAGTCAAAGTCAGTCTTCAAGATACGTAGTTTCTTGGGATTCGCTGGGTATTACAGGAGATTCATTGAGGATTTCTCCCGAATAGCGACTTATGACGCAGGTCGAATTCCGAAAGAGTGTCAAGTTTGATTGGGATGATCGATGAGAGAGGCATTCCAGAGTTGAAGAGGAGACATCACCTCCCATTCGATAGTCTCGGATGGGACAAGGGCACACAAAGGTATCATGATGCCGAGGCCGACTAGGATGTTTTGATGCACCCAAGATGCGGTAGTAGCTATGGTTCCCGCCAACCAAGAATCGTGAGCGCACTACCCCACACATGACACGGAGTCATGGCCGTAGCTCGCCAAGATTCGCGCCACTACTTATATGGCGAGGAGTTCATGTGTACTGCACCACAAAAGTCTCAAGTATATTATCGCCAATGACCTCAATACGAGGCAAACACAGATGGATGGAGTTCCTGTGAGGATTATGACTTCACTCAGACACACCCGAGTAAGGCAATGCGTGTCATGTCACTGAAGTCACGGGGAGTATCACAAGATAGCTTCCTTGGCGACTGGGATGCTCTAGACCCAGGACAACTGGATTACAAGACAATGAAAGCAAGCAAAGGGTACGCTCGGGGGAGTTTTAGTGGCTACACCGTCTCTCGCTGGAGCGTAGTGTCGACTGCACCAAAACACATGTACAAATTTCGACACTATTACCAAGGACTATTGTCTAATCCTGAATCTGACATCATAAAACTTGTTTCACACGACCACAACACATGTACAAACCACCAATCTTCTTGTGAGTAAATCATCATTTTTTTAAAAGTTGGTTTTAGTTCCATTTCCGCAAGTGCACAGGGCCTTACTAAGTAATAAATGATTATGCCCATATCGATCCTACGTAGATCTCAAGAATTTTAAATCAACTACCCCGACTACTCAATTTCCATACTATTTGGACCACAAATGATAATGTGATCCAGTTAAATAAGGTGTCGAACAATAAACTAACAAAAGGAAAATAACCGAACTACCCAACATACTAAAAGAATAAGAATAAAGAATAACAATAATAAAACCCACATCAATGCTTATCTTCGTAAGACACATTAATAGAAACGCTTATAAAGTGGAATCATCAATTCCTGTAGTTACCCTAATAAAATTTCCGATTAACTCCAGCTTCTCAAAATCTGTCCAAGGCTTTGCAAGGTACCGATCTCTCCATACCCACATTTGTCCATTCATTTATGACCCGATTCCTCTCGAATACAAGGAGTTAGATAGCTACTTTTAAAGAGGGACTTCCTTAATCCGGTATTTTCAATTAGCTTCATACCTTATTTACGGATCAGAACCTTGGGCCCCAAGTTATCTGGTCAAGCAAGGATATACAACTTCCGCATTCTCCTCCTAAATTAGAATAGATCACCTTCTCTCCCTTGATTAGATCTCTCATTTAACACGGATTGGTTTACCATCCGACCGAGGAACTTTTCGTCATTTAAATAGATAACTCATTCAACTCAGTTTCCTGATTTCAAGTGAGTAAGAGGATTTCATCTAAGTGGAACTTACAAAGCTCAAAGGATCCCTTACCAGCAGGTTAATATACCTTCAAAGAAATGTTCATTACTCCTGTGAATGTCTTCCCGGTGTCACTCAGAGAGGACTCCCGGAATCATAATGACTTGTAAATCAACTGGGTATAAGAAATCGATATTCAGATCCCCTTAAAATAAACTCAAAACCAGAAGTAAATTTATTAATCAATTATCAAGTCGCTGAAAAAGACTATTTAAAAGATAAATTTAATATATCGAATATACTACAACATTCTCTGAATTATGAAGAATGACTGCAATCGAAACCTAAACACCGAATTTCCGTTAAATTGTCAACTTCCAACATTTGTGGTAATTTGGTACTAAATGAATTTCAGATTCAGCTTCAAATAAACGATAACATCCAGATTCAGAAATACAACTAAAAAATAAAAATAATGAGCATGATCTCGCTTCAAAACGATTTAAAATGAAAAAAAATTAAGAAAAATTAAAAGAAAAGAAAAAATAAAGAAAGAAAATGAGTTTCAAAGAATCCGCACTTCTCGCTCAGGGCCGCCAAGTCGCTTGAAAGAGCCGGATATCGCGCATTTATGTGGTTTTCCTACCGCTTCTAATCCCAACATCACCTCGGGATTCTTGCAGCCGTGCCTAAGTTATCGCTTCAAGTCGCAATTTCCGCTCGCTGCGGATATCATCGATGTCACGACCGATCCCACGCCGCCGACTTCCGCTTACTCTGGCGTAGCCTTGATTTAGTCATTCCGTGTCGCGACATCACCATCTGTCGCCGACATCTTCTCACGCTTCGCAGGTTTCGATTGTTTTCCGATGTCGCTGACGCTGATAATCTCGCCGCGTAATTCTCGCCAAATCATCCGTAGCCTTCAATCGATGTCGCCGGATGTCGCGACATCAATCTCGTCCATCTTAAGGAACCATAAGCTTCAATCGGCCGCTCATGTTGTGTCGCCGACACCAACATCTTGTCACACATCATCTTATGCTCGCGATCATTGATCCGGGTCGCTCCTCGATGTCACACTTCGATCTCATGTCGCGACATCGCCTTAGTTCGAGGCTTTCGATCAAGTCAGCTCGATGTCGCAACCTCGATCCCATGTCGCGATATCACCAGGGCTTACTCTTCTTTGATGGTTCTTGATGTCGCGGACTTCAAATTTCTTGTCGTGACATCATCAACAGTTAAAGCGACATCAATCTCACGCCGCGACATCAACTTAGTTTCTCCGGCAGCCTTCATCACCAAACCTCTCATAGCTTAAAGGTGTTTCGCTTGCCGCGACCTCTTATCCTAGTCACGACATCAACTCGCTGTCGCTGACCGCACGCCGTCGACGCCGCCTCTTAGCTCCCGACAATTCTTCACCGCCGACATTCTAGTACTTACCGTCGCACTCCGCATCAAATTCCTTCAATTCTTGGTGTCGCCACTGCACTTAATCAGGTAAACCCCAAACTGCATCAATGAATCACCCAATTCTTTTCATTTCTCACCGCCATTCGACCGCAATCTTTTCTTTCCTCCACTTATTTCTCGCAGATTTTTTCTAATGTGATTTTCTTCTTTCTTAGTTTCTTTCCGGCTAATGACAAATTATGAAGTTTCTTCATAATTTCAGAGAATAATTATTCAATTTTAACTAAAATCAAACAAAAATGGATCTATTAAAAAGAAGATGACTTTAAGCTCATCAAACTCCCCAAACTTAAGTTTTGCTTGGCTCCTACAAAGAAAAAGAAAGAATTGTTTGTCCTCAAACAAGATAATTTTTAAGGACATTTTTCTGTGATTTGTTCTGCAGTTTCATTCAATTTAATTGCAATGCAAGGTATGCAAAATTTTCTGTACATTTAACTTCAAGTCCAGTTCAAGGTTGGTCTCTACTCTTTATGCTATGCAACCATCATGTTGAGGCTGTTTTATAAAACAATATACTCATTGATCCTAAGCTTGAATAATGAATTAAATTCCTTTCTCAATTTATGGTCAGTCATTTAACTCCTGTATAAAGTTCTTCACATACTTTGATTGTTTCCTTTCTTCCAAATTCCATAGGCTTGTTTTTTCATATTGATCTCCACTACGGTAGGTGAATTCAACCTTCCGCATCAATCGCCTTGGGCTTATACAGAGGCTTGGGTAATGGGTAGGATGGAAGGAATTTTAGGCTAAGATCACCCCGAACATTTTCTCTTCTCTTCTTCCCCCCTTTCTTTCATAGTTTCTCTAATAAACTCCCTCAAACTTCATGTTTGTGATATCTCTGATTTCTTCTGATCTGTAACCGTATTCCCTATTTTACACTCATACTCAACCGGGAATTTCCTTAGTTTGTTACCACTAAGGATAAAGTGCAATGTTTTAACTTTAGGCTTTCTACCTAGCTAACTTTGGGTTAGTAACCCCATACCGCATGGCATTAGGGTACTAGGGTGTGAAACACCCCTAAGAACTTAATTGTTCAAGAGAGTTAGCCAAGATAAAACTTATCCCTGTAGCTTCTTTTTCTCGTTGCCTTTTCTGCTCTTTGCCTTTTCTTTTTCATTCCCTTTTGAGTTCTCAAAATATATACTTCAAATCCTATTTCTTTTCTTTTCCTCTTTGAATTCCCCGGGTAATCATAGTTTTTTATCGGGGCTGACATGCTCTTGTGATGAGAATGCTTCCATTGCTTGTTGAAGAATAGGCTTGTTGGCTCAATTTCTGAATCATCAGATATGCATCAAGATATGTATCAGGATGGCCGGAATGGCTCAAACTATCCAAGAATATTCAGATTACTCGTCACTATATCACCTGTAGATTTCGCCAATCAATAATCTAACAAATTCTAATCCTGATTGAACAAATGCGGACTAACTATAAGGAGCATCTTGACTACATTTTTAGCTGATGAGTAGTTAAGTTAATCGATATTCAATTGTGTCTCTGATTTACCTGCTCATGTACTTCACAAACTCAAAAAAGATGTTTTGTTCCTTCTCGCTTTATTACCTTCCTCTTAATCCAATCCTATCGCTAAATATAAGTAATTCTTGCACCTGTGTTTCAATTAAACTATATGCATTTTGTCCTTATTCTCGCAATTTTTCCTCATTTCAAATTTATTTCCTACTCTTAACCGTCATTCAATTAAGATAATGTCCTCTCGCTAGCTTTTATTCGAACTACTCCTACTTTGATTTCCTAATCATTCAACCACAAAGCAACATAACATTGAACAATCAAATGTAAAATAGTACACAAATATTCCATTTAACTTCATTTTATTTCTAATTATCTCAGAATCGTTGATACAAAGATGTGGGGAGAAGGATGGTAGGAATGGTTGTAAGGAGAAGGTTTTTATTTTTTTTTCTTTGGAAATAGTTCTAGAGCAAATACAGTGGACTAGTCCAATGTACCCAGTAATGGGCCGAAATTCAGGATTTTCATTTCTCTTCTCGCTTCTCTTCTCGTTTCCTTCTCCATTTGTTCTTCAATGAAAATCTCATTAGAGAGATCAACCTTCTTGTTCAACTCATCCTGCCTCTTTCCCAAGCCATTCATTGTGTTTTCTCCAATCTCAACCATCACTTCTAAGAATTCGTTACTGGTTGCAAGATCAAATCTAAATTTTCCAAATGATTCCTTCCGCCTATAGGATTCGGGCCTCCCATTGCTTTTTGTCTCTATCGTCATTGGTTTTCTCCAGCCCCTCTCAGAAGTTTGTATAGTAATTTGGAAACCCTTTATCTCGGCTTCCCCAAATTTGGTGTCATGCTCTTTATCTCTTTTCTCTAACAATGCTGAGTTGAGCATCTCGACTAAATCGCTTGTTATAGAAGGCTTCATGACTTCGCCTTGAGTTTCAAAGAAAAGATCAGATCTCTTTCCTTCATCTTGAACTCTTCTCCCCACAAGCCAACATTTTTCTCCATCTGCTCTTCTTTCTCTCGTTTCGCTCTTTCCAATCAGTTGTTCTTCTTCGATCTCCACCTCATGCTCCCTTTCTTTCCTGCTTAACTCTTCTTCCCACTCAAGCCGTCTCTTCTTTCAATTCTTGTTCATACATCCCTTCTCTTAATTCTCGTTTTAAATTCCATTCCTTCTCTTTCCTCTATTCTCTTCTCAGGCAGGATAGCTTCCTGTATGACTTACAATGCTCTCTCAGGTTCTTTCGAGCTTTCTCCGTATTTGAAATTCTCGTTTCATATTATATAGATCTTTGAATAGTAATGAAAGTTTCTAGGCCTACAGAAGTGACATGGTATTTGACTATTTATGAGAATTTATTATTATGATGATTTGTATGTTTATTATATATATACGTCTTGTAATAACATTATTAATTATTCTAAATGTCCTTAATCTAAGTTATTTGCTATGGGAATAATAAATGAATTAAGATTAGTATAAAGTTTGATTGATATTCGTGGGATGAATATGTGTATGAGGATACAAATCAAATTTATATCTATTTGTTGGAGAACAAATATTGGACGTAATCTGCCTCGAGATAATACACATCAAAGTCATAAGTTAATCTCTAATAGTTGTGTCATTAAATCCTTTCTGACCTCGAGATCGCTATAGTTCTCAACATGCGAATATCGTGTTTTGATATAATCAAACGTTGTCTTTAATCGGATGACTATAAAGGTTATATACTTCTGGCATAATATAAGAATTATGTAAAGGAGATATGAGCGATTAAGATGGAATTTGTCCTCTTATTATAAGAGAGATATCTCTGGTCCCCGACAATTGGAGACCGAGAAATGTATTTGGTGTTGCTCAAATGAATTGACTGAGATCAATGTCATTTGTTTGGGCCACGACCGTATTTCAAAGTAATCAAAGATAACGATATAAGGTCGACTTTTGTCCATGCCCTTATATTCACAAGATATCATGAGACAAAAGCGGATTATGTCATTAGCTATATTAAGGTTGTCTCCTGATCATGAGCTTTCAGGTCAGAACTGGGTAGTCAGTGAATGTTCGCTAGGAGGCCACGTATGACTCTGTAGGATCAAAATGTGATTCTCAAACATCGCCAATGCGGTTAATCGAATCTCCATAGTATCGCATTAAGAACAAATATCACCCTATGGTTTTTCACTCTATAATAAATTCATTTATTACATAACAATATGGTTTTCTCGTAATAAATTCGCTTATTACATAATTCAAGTATGGTTTTCCTCAGAATAAATTGCTTTTATTGATAATCTGCTATGGTTTTCAGAATAAATTCATTTATTATTATAATCTGCTATGATTTTCTCAGAATAATCTATTACATGAATCTGCTATGGTTACTAAGTTATGGTTAAATATTTAATTAGTTTCTTATCGATAAGGATTTGAATTTAAATTCATTATTATTTAAAAGTGTTTTAAATATATAATAAATTCATGTTTGACTAAACTCCTAGAAGACTTATATAAATATATATGTGAGACATATATAAGCTTATGTGTGTAGTCATTCTTCACAAAGTGAACCAACCTAAAAAACGAGAGAAAAGAAAAACCCTTAATTTCGCTTTGAGAAGATCTAAACCGAACTAGCATTCAAAAGATCGTTTATTTGTTCGTGGATACTTGGTGTGAGAGTGGTCGCTTCAGAGAAGACCTTTGAAGATTAAACAAACCAAGACACGCAAACTTTGAAGGCCACGACCGATCTACAAGAGGTAAGTTTCATGATCTCTTCCTTCGCTTTATGAAACGATGTGATCTTTTGGTGGGTTAAGGATAAAATTTTTATAAATTCGCCGCATTTATGTTCCAATCAGATTGATATTCATCTTCAGAACCCAACAAAGGGTATCGTGAGCCACTTCAGGTTTTCATAAAAATCGAGCAATGCCACATTTGATCATATGTATGTGATGTATATGATTCGCATGTTTTGCGTTTTGAATATATGTGATATTATGTAGTTTGTGCGAACGACATAGTTAACGTGCTCATAAGGTATTAATTGATCAATCCGAACCTGTGCGATCTCGCTATCATGATTAAGAATCAATGGGATATTGCCATTAAAGTGTATAATAGCATGTTATAAGGATTCGTTCTTTGTCTTAATCGATTAATACATGGACTAAATTCATATAAAATTATGATTTATCAATGATTGTTTATGGTGGTGCGAAATTAGCCCTACGTGTAATTTAAAATGATGATTATTTTAATTTACAAACAACAATTAGTTGTTATTCAAATTCGAATTTAATTTGAGAAAGTTTAAATTGGTGGATTTAAATTATAACAAATAATTAATTTGTTATATTTATTGGTTACAGTAATTTGTAAAGGGTTTTAAATAATAATATAAATTGCTTCTTATCTCGATAAGGAAATTCGTATTTAAATTGTTATTATTTAAAAAGAGTTTTAAATATATAATAATATAAATAAATTGCCTTATTTGATAAGGATTTTAATTTAAATTGTTACTATTTAAAAGTGTTTTAAATATAGAATGATATAAATTTGTTTCCTTATCTGATAAGGAAATTCGTTTTTAATTTAAAACCCTAGCAAAAAAAAATTTCTGTGGATCCGCCTTCGACTTCGCGAGGGCAGCCCCACGACCCGGCGCCTCCGCTAACCTGGCTTAGCGGAAACTCGCCGTAATGTACCAAGGCAGCAATCTATGAATTTAATTGGCTTTAAACACACGCCTATTATACTTCTATTTCTTTTTAATGTAAATTGTTTATGTTATAAGGATAACATGATATATTTTGTATGTTGTGTTGCTTCACATGGTACGTATGGCCTTTTTGAACAATGTGATTGACAAAGTTGGTTATTATTGTTTTACAAGGGTTGTAATTATTAAATACGTCTTGCATGCCGTTTTTGTTTTATTATTAGTAGTATTTATTTAATTTTTGTAATAAAACAAGAGACAATGCAAACTATTTGAAGTCATGCAATCCAACCATGATGATGGAAGTGCTAGGTGTCTATGCGCAAATTGGTGGTCAAATTGACATCATGGAGTTGCTTATTACTACCTAGGAATGATCAAGGATCTTCATATCGGGCTTATGGAGATCAATCTAGATTAAGGCCATAACAGAAACGCTATTATATGCATGTATGAGATGCTATGTATGATGTTACATGAGTATGTGATACTAGATGTATGATGAGATCTATTAATTGAAAATTAAATCAATCAAGATCCTCACATAAAATTTAAAGTTGACATGTCATCCATATTTAAACATTTGTCAAACCTTTTATCACCTAAATGCGGTTCTACCAAAGTAGAAGTACATTAGGGTTACATTAGTGAGACAAGATGAGTAATGGTGCTACCCATATGTTTAAAAATGGTTTAACTTTATTAGTTATCAAAACGATTTTGGGCCTTCCAATGTACATAAGATGGGATTTAAACATGGTCAGACACAAGGATGTCAAAAATCCCATAAATATCAAGAGCTGTACGAGATGTAATTGGTAAGAGTTACCTACCTAAATAATTTAATTTTAAGTGTCATGCCAAAGCTTCGACTTAAAGTTGAGTAAAATATCATGGATCTTAGCTCACTAGATTAATATGATTATTCTCGAGGGTTGTTAATTTAGTGAGAATCTTCATAATCAAAATACTTATCAAACTTTTGTATTCATTATAGATGGCCAACAATAACAACAATTCTACTATGTCACGCTGACAATTCTGAGAAGGATAACCTTATCGGGACCATCTTCCTTATCGCTTTCAAATTTGAGAATTGTTCTCAAACAAGAAAGGAAGCTTTATGTCTTGGATGAACCTCTCCCTGAAGAACCAGCTGAGAATGTTCCTAGAGCTGAAAAGAATGCTTATGAGAAGCATCATTATGACTCTATTGATGTTGCATGCTTGATGCTAGCTACCATGAGTTTTGAATTTCAGAAGGATCTGGAAAATATGGAAGCTTGTGATATGATCTTCAATCTTAAGGAAATGTTCCAACAACAAGCAAGGCAAGAAAGGTATGAGACTACCAAGGCACTACATTCTTGCAAGATGGCTGAGGGTACTTCAGTCCGTGCTCATGTTCTAAAATGAAAGGCTATATCGAAACACCTCGATAGGCTCGATTTCCATCGGGAAACAAGACTATAACCGATTTGATCCTCGAATTCACTTAATGATACTTATGGCCGCTTTGTCATGAACTATAACATAATGAAATGGACAATCTATCTCCGCTGCATACGAACATGCTTAAAACCACGAGTGGAATATTAAATCCAAGCCTAGCCATGTTTTGATGGTTCAAAATGGAAATGGCTTCAAGCAAGGGCAAGGCGGTAGCAAGGAAAGTCTAATTTCTCAACCCAAACCCAAACTCGAACCCAAGGCTAAAGCCCCAAAGGAGGGTGTTTGTTTCTTTGCAATGAACTCCGGTCATTGAATAGAAACTACAAGTCAGATGAGGATCTAAAGAAGAAGAAGATCAAGTGATCTAGTTCTTCTCGTGTATTTATGTTATACAATAGTTCCCGGGTATTAGATATTGGATGTGGATCTCACATTTGTACAAATGAGCAGGGGCTCAAAAGAAGTAATAACATAACTGGCTTTCAAGAAATTTAAGTCCAATGATTTAAATTCAACCTATTCGCATTGTCGCCGTCATATAAATGAGAAACGCACTTCAAAACTCCATCAAGTCGATTAATCATTTGATTTTAAACTATATGATATGTGAATCTTGTCTATTAGGTAAGATGACAAAGGATCCTCACTGATACAGCTGTAGTGGCCAATGAATTATCGATCTCATACAGTTACAGATGTACCAGGACCATTAAGTTCGTATGCTAGAGGGGGAGGTTATAAGTACTTCATTACATTTAATGATGACTTCAAGCAGATATGGTTATGTCTACTGATGAGACATAAATCAATCATTTGAAATGTTCAAATTCTTTTCAAATGAAGTACAAAATCAACTTGGCAAGACAATCAAGGTACTTCGACCGACTAAGGCGGCTAATATGTTTGATTAAGAATTTATGACCATCTTAGAACTCAGTAATCATTTCACAATTAACTCCCCCTGAACACTACAATGAATGGTGTGTCCGAGAGGAGAATCGAACTTTATTAGATATGGTTCGATCTATGATGAGTCCAATGTATCTTCCATTTACCTTTGGGGTTATGCACTTGAAAACAAAGAAGATTCACACTAAATCGAAATTCCATCCAAAGCCGCTGAAAAGACACCATATGAGATGTGGAACGGTAAAAGGCCCGGGGCTTTGTCTTTTCTAAGATTCGGTCACAGACTTATGTAAAACGTCAAGTTTCAAATAAGTCGGAGCCCGTGTCTCGATAAATGTCTTTTTGTGGGGTATCCTAAAGAGACTAAGGGATACTTTACAATCCCATAGAGAACAAAGTGTTTGTTGCTCTGAATTTCTAGAAAGGGAATTTATTTCTAAAGGAACCAAAGGGGGAGGTGATACAACCTAAGAAGTCTGGAGAACTACAAGATAAGAATAACCGCTCTATGGATACCATAGTCAACAAACTATTGTCGACACACCTCCTATAGCACAAAATTTACGTAGATCCGATAAGACACAGCCATGAGCCCGTGAGATATGGATTTTCAGGATCGATAACTATGATAATGTTAAGGATCAAAATGAACCCACTACCTATCAAGAGGTTATGTTGGATACGTACTCGAGAAATGGTTAGAGGCCATGAAGTTCAAATTCGGCCCATGTATGATAAAATCAAGTATGGACCTTGATCACCCACTGCTGTACAAAACCATTGGTAAACGGAGCGTAAAAAAGAAAACTGACATGGATGGCAAAAGTGCATATTAAAGCAAGGCTAGTTAAAAGTTAGTTTCAAACAAACTCATGGTATAGACTATGATGAAACTTTTCACCCGTAGCTATGCTTAAGTTTATTGAATTCATTGCCATTACGTATATCATGATTAGAGATTTGGCAAATGATGTTAAACTCCGCTTTAATGGAAACTTACTGAGGATGTGTACACATGACACAACTGAGGGTTTTGTATTAAACTAAAGAATTCTCGGGTAGTATGCAAGCTTCAAAGACCCATTTATGGCTCAAGCAGCTCTGAGTTGGAATCTTCGTTGATGAATCATCAAAGGGTTTGGATTTACAAAATGGGGATTGGTTTGGTGTTTATAAGAAAATTACTGGGAGCACACCTGTATTTTCGTCTTATGTCGATGATGATGAATTACTGGAATGATATCCTTACTTAATGTCAAGTCTGACATTAGGAAGTGTTTCTCAATGAAAGACTTAAAGGTCGCTCTATATCCTAGGATAAAGATCGATAGATGATCTAGAGGTCGACGGTCTAAGTCAAAGTAAGCTTACATAGACAAAGTACTCGAAACTGCTCAAGATTTAAGATTCAAGAGAGGATACTCGCTTCCATGTCTCATGCCATTACTCTTAGCAAATCTCGTCCTAACACTAAAGATGAGCGAGAGCGCATGAGTTAGACTCCTATGTTTCTGTTAATAGATCTATCATGTATGCCATGTCAGGCACTGCACTGCATGTGATTCATGGTTTAAGCAGCAACTGATAGATACCAACAGATCCTCTGTGTACGCCTGTCAAGAAACATTCTTAAGCATCCCCAAGGCCCAAAGATATGTTCGTGTATGGTGGATTGAAGATGATCCGCTGAAAATGGTTATCGATGCAAGCTCCAACTCACAAACAGATTTTGATCAGCCGGACATGCATTGCTTAAATGGTGGTGCGCCATCGAAAAGTTCAAAGCAAAGCAATCGCTGCTGATCTACAATGTTGTCAATCCATCATCGTTCTACTATTACAAAGCAAAGCATTGATTTGTCGTTAGGTTCATAAGAGGTATTATTAATTACGAATGGGCCCAGTACAAGTGGGATTGTTAGTAATAGCGCCCCCAGCCCATTGACATGGCATTTTGACTACATTGATAGAATTCTATTATTACATGATTCGTGATGTTTACTATATAGAATATCCTTGAATAATATTATTAATTATTCTAAATGTCCCTAATCTGGTTATTGGCAGTTATGGGAATACTAATGAATTAAGATTAGTATAAGTCGATTGATATTCATGGATGAATATGTGTATGAGATACAAATCAAATTTAGGTATCTACGGTCAGGAACAAAGACTGACGTAATCCTATTCTTGATTAACATGGATCAAAGTCATAAGTTAATCTCTAATAGTCGTGTCATTAAATCCTTGACCTGAGATCGCTATAAATCTCTAATACAAGGAATATTGTGTTTTGATATAATCAAACGTTGTCTTTAATCTGGATGACTATAAAGGTTATACTTGAACATAATAAGGAATTGTTAGTGGTAAAGGTGCAGATATGAGCTATTGGCAAGAGTGGAATCTGGTCCTCTTATTATAAGAGAGATATCTCTCAAGTCTCACAACAGATCGAGAAAATGCATGAGCCGTGCTCAAATGGGAATTGAGATCAATGTGTCATTTGTTTGGGCCGCCCACTGTTTCGAGTAATCAAAGATAGAACTATAAGGTTGACTTCGTCTGATGCCTTATTCTGTCAAGATATCATGAGACACAAAAGGATTGCGTCACATGGTACAAGGTTGTCTCTGATCATGAGCTTTTCTATTTAACTTGGGTAGTCATAATGTCTTGCTAGGAGGCGCCATACTTATGACTTGTAGGATCAAAATGTGATTTCAAATATCGCCAATGTTAATCAACCCATAGGTCTTTTTTGGTAATAATATTAAGAACAAATAATAACGGTTATGGTTTTTCACTCATAATAAATTCATTTATTACATAACAACTATGGTTTCTCGTAATAATCGCTTATTACATAACTGTTGTGTTTTCTGTAATAAATTCGTTTATTACATAATCGTTATGGTTTTCGTAATAAATTTATTTCATTGATAACTGCTATGATTTTCCTGTAATAAATTGCTTATTACATAATCCAAGCATGGTTACCATATGGTTAAATATTTAATTAGCTTCCTTATCATACAGATTTAATTTAAAATTATTATTTAAAAAGTGTTTTAAAATATATAATAAATTCATGTTTGATCAAACCCTAGAAGACTTATATAAATATATATGTGAGACATATATAATATGTGTGTAGTCAGTTTTCACAAAGTGAACCAAACTCAAAAAATGGAGAGAAAGAAAAAGTCCTAATTTCGTTTTGGAGAAATATCTAAACCGAACTGTATTCAAAAGACTGCTTATTTTGTTCTGCAAAGTGATACTTGTAGAGTATTGCCGTAGTTATGCACTTTGAAGATCCGAACAAACCAAGACAGAACTCAAGGCTTCGACGAATCGATCTACAAGAGGTAAGTTTCGCTTTACCTTCCTTCAGTTTTTATGAAACGCATGTAGACTTTTGTAGGTTAAGGGATAAAATTTTATAAATTCCACACAGATTTATGTTCCAATCAGATTGGATATTCATCTTGTAACCCACCGTATCTGCCAAGGGGTTTGAGGTCGATTGGGCTGCCCATCGCTCTTCATTATCTCGCAAACATGTAATCATCAGGTCAAAGGATGTCATCAAGTGCTCCGCCTCCTTGATCAGCGGGCCCTCTCGGGTCTCCTTTTCTCGGTCCTTCGCCTTGAGCTTCACCTCTCGTTTCCTCTACCAAAGACTTTTTCCTCCTCCGATTGCCCCTTTCGCGCACCTCGTCAAGGAGCGTGAAGCTCGGGACTTCTCTTCTGACTCCCAAATTCCTTTCACTCCAGCCTTCAAGCATAGAACTGTGATTGTCGGGCCAAAGGGAAGTAGACCCTTTGTTCCTTCATGATAGTCTCATGATAGAGTTCTCTATGATAACTCCTATATTGATCTTTGTACCCTCGAGTGTTGTATGGCATAAAACAGCATGCCTGCTCACCGTATAAATGTCTTCGTTGAACCAACACGCACGCAAGGAAGTAAAACCATACCTTCGCTTTCCTCGGCGCGAGGCTTCCCTCGTTCGTAGTTCTGGCTTTCCTTCTCTGGTCTAATCGCCCCTTCCATCGTGCTGAGCTTCGCAATCTTCCTCAAAATTCTAAGTTTTCCAAAATTTTCTCGAATTTGGAGCCATGCTTGTGGCTGTCATCCTGATAGGCTCCCATTGATGGCCTGGGCTTCGTATGAGACCCGTAATTCTCTAACATAAACGGCTCCATCCCTTCCTTCCTACCATATTGGTCAAAACTCTCTCACCGTCAGATATCCTCGCCGGCGGCGCGCAGAGACTCTCCATCCTCTCTGCCTATCATCTCCTTGAAGTGAGTCATGGTTCTGAATCTCCTTCGTGTAAACAAAACCTTGCTAGCATAGTACTTTCCACTGAATAAGCTTCATCGGATATGAAATCTTCTACTTCTTCTCTTCTTTCTCCTCTTCCCTTTCCCCTTTCTCGCTTCCGCTCGAGAAGTTGTCTAACTTCATGCTGAATGGCATCTCTCCCGCTGCTCTTCCCAATGGTCTCATCTAACTCGTTTTCGCGAAGCTTCTTCTTCTCTGGACAGCCGTGTTCCCTCATTATCCTCTGCCTAGGTTAGAACAAGGGTGGGAATTTCAGCCACAAAGCAAGAGAAAAGCTTTTCCGGCTTCCGTCGAATGCTGGTATTTTCAGAGGTCGATTTGGGAGGAAGACGAAGCTAATGGTTATGTGTGGGTTGGAGGAATGAAATAGTTTCCAATCACTTGCAATTCAATCAATGTTAAGTGGGCTGTTAATGATTCACCAAGAATTGTCGCGACTTCAATTCCGCTCTTTGCTTTTAGGTCATTAAATTTGGGGCTTTTTTCAAGTAGAGTGGTTGGCACATTGCCAGACTTTAATGTCGCGACCTACCTAACAGATGTCGTCGCCACATAATAATGTGGTTCTCAAAGATCGCTGAGCTGCATACAATCCCTTCTTCTTTTTGAAACTTAATCACTCGCGCATACATGCATTTCCCTTCTTCCATACCACTAATCGTTCTTTCCAAAGTGGTCACGCATATCAATGTTTCAGAAGACACACTTTGTCGACATAACCTTGCCGTCGTGATTCGCCTTCTCCTTTATTCAATGATATCAAAAACTTTGAATTCTCTGTATTGTTCCTAACCCGTGACATCTCTTCTCGTGCATATTTTAAGCAAAGATTTGAATAATTAATTCAAATATATCATGTAGTCAAGGTTACGGGGAAAGTTACCCTTTTTCTTGTCGCGAATTCTCCCGCAGCTGCCGGGATTACTCCCGTAGTCGCCTGCTATTCATGTCCTTAACCCGTCTCGGTAAAATCAATTATCGCACAATATTCAAGAAAATTCTAATTAAACTACAATCTATCTTAAGAAAACTAAATCTATCCTTCTAGAAACAAATCTTAATCTAATTTATCAGCAACTAAAAGAAAAGAAATAATTCAAAAAATTTAAATTCAAAATTTAAATCCTCTCAAGCTATTCCATTAGTCATGCCGCTTGAGTCCTACCGAGACTTGCCGCTGCGGGTTCTTCTTCTTTTTCTCAAGAACCAAATGGAGTTCTTCACTCTTCTCTTCCTCGTTAAGATAATGCTTTAACTCATTCATTGACCTTGAATTCTTCCCAACACGACTTCGTTGTTATTGCTCCAAATGTAGTACTTGATACCACCGTACGGCCCACTCCAATTCTGATTTTAATTCTTCCGAAACAAATTCTTTCGCCTAGAATTAAAAGCAAAGACCTGCCTCCCGTTTCGAACTTTTCCTCGAGATTTTCGATCATGCCATTTCTTTGTCTTCAGTTCTGTATATTCTAGCATATCGTAGGTTTCATTTCTCGCTTCCACCAGATAATGGGAAAGCAATCTTTCTCTCCTTTCTTTCGCGTTCTTGAAATTGAAGTTTTAACCTTTAATGGCCCATTGCCTGTATTCTAATTCAAGAGGTAGTATTAGTTGTGGTTTGCCAAAACAACTCGTATGGGGACATTCCAATGGGGGCCCTTGTGAGGCAAATTCGTAGCTTCCAAAAGTGCATCATCAAGTTTGAAGACCGGGGCCCTTCCCCGCTGAGCTCAGCGCTTTCAAGCATCTTTTCGATCTCTCTGCTGAAATTTCGCTGCCCACGTCCGGGACGATAGGCTAAACTCATTACATGCTTGATCCCATACCGCCATGAGTTTTGCAAAATGGTTTTGTTGTAAATGGGTTCCCCCATCATTAATATTGGCCCTTCCTGGGGTTCCAAACCCAGGCTTCAAAATATTCTTCAGAAGAACTCACAACTGATAGCATCACATCTCCTGGGACATGCCATCGCTTCCACCCATTTGAGACGTGACCATCGCTAGCGAGATGTATAAGCTTCAAATGATGGTGGAAGGGTCCCATAAAAATCTATTCCCAAACATCAAAAATTTAGTCACCATAATACCTTAGGGGCATTTCATTCCGCCGTTGATATTTCCAACTCTTTGGCATCGATCACACAATTTTGTACCCACTCTCACAGCCACCCTCAAGATACAATAATAAACCCCGATTGAGTATCTCATGGCGCCGTCTTACCCCGAAAAATGTCCCCACGATATGGTGATGCATGGCATTCATTTAAATGTTGCCTTGTTCACCTTCTCGTACATCTTCTATTATCATGTCGCGATTCTTTCAGTCAAAAGTGGGTCATCCCAAATATAATATCCGCCGGCTGCTCAGTTTTCACAGTAGCCGACTCAAGGCATTATTCGCAAAGCTCGATAATTCACAATATCGCGATACCATGGGAGTTTGGAAGGAAACCTTGAATAATCGTCATCCGAAGTTCTTCGTTAATCAGATATTTTCTTTCTTCATCGTCGCTTTTCTACTCTTGACAAGTGTTCTGGGCCATCGCTATCAATACATCCCGCTCTTATTTCCAAATCAAATTCCAGAACAGCTACAAGACCCACCTTATCAATCTGCTTAGTCTTTTTCACATCGTGTACTGATCGTCATGGTGATGATCGCGCAGACTACTACTGGATCCCAAATGTATCATCAAATTTTTCTGCGCTGCAAACTATGGCAGCATTTCCTTTTCGCTTGTCGAGTAGCTTCTCCCGTGCTTCACGCAGAAGGTCTTACTAGCATAGTATACGGCCCCGAATACTTTCTCTTTTTCTTCGCCTGCAACACTCTCCCATAGCAAAACAATCACACCGGCATCACACATTATTTCAAAACCTCTCGATCCTTATCTCTCTGCGTGTAATTGTTGTGTGCTTCGTACTCAATTTGAGCTTGATTGGCCAAAAGCATTCTTCAGAGTCATCAAAATTGAACCTTGTATCTTTTTCCAAAGAATCCGCGCATAACGGTCCGCTATTTTTGAAAAATCTTTGATAAATCTCCCCAGAAAACCCAAAGATGCCCCAAAAGCTTACTCCTTTAATCGTAGTAGGTAGTGCAAGAGTTTTGATAACGGATACTTGGACCTGATCAACTTAAATTCAAAGAAGGTAATGTCAAGAACAATACCTTCGCTACCATAAAAATGGCATTTTTCCCACTACAAGGCTAGTCGCTTATTCTCGCATCTTGAATAATCGCTTCCGATTGTTTAAACATTGATCAAAAGCCGGATCCATACACGTAAAATCATCCATGAATATTTCCATCACTTCTTCAACCAAACTTGGTAATATGTAATATCATGCACCTCCGAATGGTCACCGAGCACGATAACCCAAACTAGCATCCTTCTCGAAGGCAAAGGTACCATAAGGGCACAAACGCGGGTCTTCTCTGATCTTCTCAAGGTACGCTGAATCGATTATATCCGAATACCCATCCGTAAAACAAAAGTCAGGCGTCTCGCTAACCTATCCAACATCCGATCAATGAAAGGCAAAGGAAATGATCTTTTCTCGTCAGCCGTGATTCAACTTCTTCAGAATCAATACATACCTCCATCCCGTCACTGCTCTGTTGGAATCGGCCATTTTTCATTTTCTCGATCACGCTTAACCCCCTTTGGAACTATTGATGAATCAAATTACCCCAAGGACTGTCCCAGATAAAGATAGGATAAAACCAAAGATTTAACAATTTTAACACCTCCTTCCCGACTACTTCCTTTCATCGCTGGATTCAAATTCCTCTCCGTGTTCTACAAATAGTTTTGAAGTTCCTTCGCGTAATCTTATGCATGCAAATTTACATTGACTCGATACCCTTCAAATTCTTCAATGGACCATTAGCGATTCTGCGCTTTCCTTAATAATTCCAAAGAATCTTGTTCCTCACTCACTTAATCAATAAATGATCATCAGGTTTTTCTTTGGTAATTCTAAGTAAGGCATACTTTTGTAAATGACATGGCAACTCTTTTCAAAACTAAACCTTCCTCGTGATCGGGTCTCTTGATGAATTTCCTCTTTTTCACTATCTTCCCCATTATCTTTTTCGCTTTTTGGCTTCAAGTTCAACACAATTCCCTATAGCATGAGAACCGGCCGCATGGAAATTCGTAATAGACATCTTCAAAGATACCGGAAATTCATCTCTTTTTCATTGATAAAACCGGAGTGTTACAATCATAGTTAACACGGTTGGAAATGTGAGACAAAATCGCCCGCATCAGAGCCTTCCTTTTCCTATCTATTTCTCAGACATTTAATCGGGGTTAAACACAAAGAATTTCTCTTCTCCAACCCTTGCAGATAAGAACCTCAGATGTCATCCGGTCGCTCCAAGAGCTAGGGAATGGCTCCTAATAGTGTGGGTACTTAGAATCTTTCTTCCATGTCCGCATGATGAAGCTCACCGGGAATACAAACTTCCTGCAATTGTGCTGACCAACACATCTTCAATGACCCTTCAAAGTCTACACCATCGATCTGCTCCCGCCATTTTCGTGAGTAATACTGTGTGGATTAAGCTCCCCAAACTTCTCTAATTTCCTTGGCAACGTAAAGAGGTATCGTGATGATACTAGCCCCGAGTCACGTAGAGCTTCCCGGGAATTCCATTCTCCAACAATACAAGGAATTGTGAAAACTTCCCCGGGTCCTTCATCTTTACCGGGGTAGTTCTTTCCTCGATTACCGCACTACAGTGGCGTTGAGATTCACTATTCCTCTTCTTCTACTATTTTTCTTTTTCGCCTCGCATGTCTTTCAGAATTTTGCATACAAGGGTATCTCGAGTCACCACTTCAAGAAAGGCATACCGATCTCCGCTTTCCGGAAAGTTTTCAAGAACCTCGCAACCGCCCCTCCATCCCATTTCGGGCAGCCTGTGGAAATGGGATCAAGCAGCTTTGTTCCTCGATGTTCTTCTTTTCTACTCCTTCACATTCTCCATTGTCTCCTCCTTTCCGGTCTTGCTACTTTTGTTGTCGTCACCTTTCTTTCCTCTTCTCTAACTCCTTCCCACTCCTCACGCACACCACGCAGCCTTTCGGTTCTTCCTATCACTTCTGGAAGTGTATCTTTCTTCATCGGTTGGGCTAGCGCCCACTCTCGGTGGCCTGTGTTCTTCAAAGGATGCATTGCAGTGTTCTCGAAAATTTGAGAATTGGTATACCGCCTAATTCTCCAAACTTTTTGTTCATGGAGGCTCAATGTGCCTTTTATTATCCCCCATAAACTCCAAGACTGCCTCAAAAGACGTGGGCCCTCCTCCGACCCCGACATTCAAGCTTCTGTGCTCATTCCCGTTGTCGCCGCTGGAACCTTGGTGGTCACGACACCCTTTGTCGAGGTCTCGTCCCGCTTTGGCCTCAGAGAAGCCCTCCACCATACGAAGTTCTCATATTCCCGAGCACTGGGTGATAATGTGCCGGTAGGTTGGGATCGGGTTTGAAATGGTAAGCTCGCTCAACCAAATACCAACCCTTCAAAGATCATATAAAGTCCTTTCACTACTCTTCAAAGACTTCCCTTCATTAACCCTTTCAATTGTCTATTTCATGAGTTTTTGCGGTGTCTTTTCTTTCGTTTGTTTCAACTGCGTGCATAATGGCATCCAACTCGCCTCCATGGTCGCCATCTGCCGCCTCCATGATCCCTTTCCTCTGCTGCTTCCTCTTGAAAGCTCAGAGGGAGTTTTCATGTTACATTTAGCGATCTTCAATCGCTTCTTTGCCCTTTCTCCACACTCTTTTTCGCCAATGCTCCACAAAGATGAAGCATCAATGATCCCTTGATAATATATTATTCAGTGGCATGATATACACAATGTCCATCCAGTTCCTCGCATCTATCCCATGCATCGACATCTTCTCAAAGAACCGCTTGAATCTTTCCCAGGCCATGCCGTGCTTTCATCTTCCCCCCACAATGAATGGCTTCCCTCCTTTTGCGGGCGAGGGCTCTGGGGAAAGAATCTACCTAAGTAGTTCTACTAATTCCTCCAAGTATCAACGTAACCATATGGTAAAGATTCATACCATGAAGCCACAGACTTTAGAGAGAATGGAATAGGTGCGCTTTAGTACTCTCCGTCTCAATTCGCTCGCTTAACAAGATGGGCCATCCCGAGGAATCTTCCTGTGTGCTCGTTGATCTTCACGACGACCAAGAACTGTGCCGCCGACCATCAGAATTAACGTCGTTGCCGGCTTTAATTCAAAATTATTAGCATCTACCGCAGTCGTCCCGATCAGTATTCTTCCGGGAGCACTGGTCTCAGAATCCCATTGTATCAAGCAGCCGATCTTCTAGCTTTTCTATACGATTTCCAACCTCGATCCCCGTTTTTCATCCGCCATAACAGTTTTCGGCCTTCTTGGTCTTTCCTGCTTCTCGAGCGCCCTTTCTTATTTCCGCAGGTCACTGAATCAGACGCTTGTTCTCGTTTCCTATGCATCAAAGTTATTCAAAGCAAACATACTCCCATTAATAGAATGAAATAAATCATAAAATATATTCATTACGGATTGCTAAAGGTCAGCCAAGCCGTTAAGAGGTCAATGCTGAAATGCCGCTTTTTGTTCTTTTTCTTTTGAAAATGTCCAAATTAGTATTTCTTTCTTTTCATTCCAATATTGATTTATTTTAAATTCTTTCGACTGCAAGAATCCGGCGCTTACAAAACTTGTCGACTGCACCAAAACACATGCATAAATTTCTCGACACTATTACCAAGGACTATCAGCTCCAATCACTTAACGGCGCCCATAAAACCGCCGACCGCACTCAAAACACATGTACAAATTTCCTCGACACTATTACCGGGCGACTGCCCAACTCGCAACGGCGCCATAAAACTTGTTGGACCGCACCAAAACACATGTACAAATTTCTCGACACTATTACCAAGGACTACAAGTCATCCGCAGAACTTAGCCATAAAAACTTGTTGACACGACCACAACACATGTACAAACCACCAATCTCTTAGAGTAAATCATCATTTTTTTTTAAAAGTTGGTTTTAGTCTGATATTCTGCAAGTGCGCTGTGCCGACAAGTAATAAAAATGGTTTGAAACCATATCGATCCCACGTAGATCTCAAGAATTTTAAATCAACTACCCCGACTACTCAATTTCCATACTATTCGACCACAAAATGATAATAGATCCAGTTAAGGTGCCGGAACAATTAAACGAACAAAAGGAAAAATAACCGAACTACCCAACATACCAAGTTAATAAGAATAAAGAATAATGAATTTCTAATAAAGAACTCAATACCGAACAGCTATCTTCAAGACACATTAATAGAAACGCTATAGTGAATCATCAATTCCCGGTAGTTACCCCAATAAAATTTCGACACCCGCCAAAAAATCTATTCATAGCTCAAAGGCAAAATGATTCTCCATACCCACATTTCATTATCTAATTCTACACCACTTTCCTCGAATACAAGTGAGTTAGATAGCTACTTTTAAAGAGTGTAACTCTCCTTAATCCGGTATTTTTCTTTTGCAATACTTCATACCCATTTTATGGACTGTAAACCTTAGCTCCTGCCATCTGGCCAAGGATATACAACTTCCCGCATTCTCCTCCTCGAATAGAATGGGACGACCTTTCCGATTAGATCTCAAATCACCTGGACGGCTTCCACCATCCGACCGAGGTGAACTCTTGTTTGTTTAAATAGATAACCTCATTCAACTCCTGCTCTTGATTTCAAGTGAGAAGAGGATTTATCTAAGTGAACTTACAAAGCTCAAAGGATTCCTAATAAGAAAGTTAATATACCTTTCAAAGAAAATGCTCATTACTCAGAATGTCTTCCCCGTGTCACCAGAGCACCTCCTTGAAATCGAGCAATGACGCAAATCTTAATGTGTATAAGAAACCGATATTCAGATCCCCGTAAAAATAAACCCAAAAACCGTATGTAAATTTATTAATCGAAAACTTCATACTGTCGAAAAAGACTACGCGTAAAAGATAATTCGCGACTATAACGCTTCACTTAATGGAAGTTTGATTCTCAATTACCGACAATTACACGATACAAAGATTCCTCCGATCATAAGAATGACCGCAACTCGAACTCCAAAACAATCGGATTCCGCAAATTTGTCCGAACTTCCAACATTTCGTAGTAATTTGAAAATTAAATGAATTCTCCGCATTCGGGCCAAACTTCAAACGAGTACATCCAGATTCGTGAAATACAACTAAAAATAAAATACGAGAGCATGATCCGCTCTAAAACGATTGGTGGAACAAAAAAATTAAGAAAATTTAAAAGAAAAGAAAAAAGAAAGAAAATGAGTTTAAGAATCACCTTCGCCCGCGCCGCTGGGCCGCTTTTGAAAGAGCCGGATACCGCTGCGATGATAGGAGCTTTCCGGGGCCAAGCCCTAATCCCAATATCACCCGCCAGGATTTCCCGAGCAGCCGTGCCCAAGTTATCGCTCGTCGCGATCACTTCAGCTTTTGTCGCGATTATCACCGATGTCACACCGATCCCACGCCGCGAATTTCGCTTCACTCTATGTGTACCTTGATTTAACATCTGGGCGTCGCGATATCACCATCTTATCGCCACATCTTCCTCGCGCCTTCGGGCAGTGTTCGATTGTCTTCCCCGATGTCGCGACGCTGATATCTTGTCGCTGAATTTCAGCCCCGAACTGACCGTAGCCTTCTCAACTCGATAATGCCGGATGTCGCCATTATCAATCTCCCGTCGCGACATCATCTTAAGGAACCATAAGCTTCAATCGGTCGCGTTAGGCGTCGTCGCGACACCAACATCTTGTCGCTACATTAGCTTAAGGCTCCGCGATCATTGATCCGTCGCTCCCGATGTCGCTGCAGCGACTTCGATCTCATGTCGCCGATTACATCGCCTTAGCCGAGGCTGACCGGGTTGCTTCGATGTCGCGACCGATCCCATGTCGCGATATCACCAGGGTTTACAAATATTGAAGTGGTTCGAAGGTCGCGGATTCCAAATTTCGTCGTGATATCATCAATGTAGCGACATCAACTTCACCGCCGCTATTATCAACTTAAGTTCCGGCAGCCTTCATCGCCCAAACCTCTCATGTTTTTAAAGGTAACTTCGTCGTCACGCACCTCTATCCTGGGCCACGGCATCAATCGTTGTCGCGACTTCGCACGCCGTCGCGACGCCGCTCTCTTAGCTCCCGATTACCCTTCACCGCTGATCTCGTACTTACCGTCATAATTCGCATCAAATTCTTCACTTTCAGCGTGTCGCGACCTCGTACCTGGACCGTGCAAACCCCAAACCGTGATCAATGAATCGCTCAATTTTTCATTTCTCGCTCCCACATTCGACCGACCTTCCTCCACTTATTTCGCATTTTCTACCGCATTTTCTTTCTTTCGTTCTTTCCCGCTAATGACAAATTGGTGAGTTTCTTCATAATTCAGATATCAATTATTCAATTTTAACTAAAAATCAAAACGTAAAAATGGACTAAAAAGAGACTTTAAGCCTATCACGTAGTGATCGAAGTCCTGGGGCAGACGCAGACAAGATCCATCGTGACCCGCGCGCTTCAAGTACAGTGACGAAAAATGGACCATCCACTCTGATGGTAGTCTTCTATAGAGTGCGACGGGTAAAAGTTCCCCATTTGACCGACTTGAGTAGAGATCTAAGGGAGTTTCATCGCTTCTCGATTTTCCGTATCTGCATGGCACGGCGATGTATCAGATCTTCGCCGTTATGATAATGGAGAACAAACAGACACGAGGGGACTTGTGCGACGATGTCTCACGGTCGCAGGTTAAGGCCAGCACCGTAGTTTGCCAGGCTACTTCAGCCATCGGAGGTATCGGTGGCGGGGAGCACGTCACGATGGATTTTGTGACCCACTTACCACTAGACAATCGCGCAGAGACATGACGCGGTACGGGTAGATAGTAGATCGGGCTCACGGTCGGGCAGTAATATTTTCAGCCAGAAGCATGACCTTCATCTGTAGATTCTACCTATATACATTCGAGAGATAGTCCCATTACATGGAGTACCAATATCCATAGTGCTCCAGTAGAGACCCTCAAGTTGCTGCAGCACTTTGAAGAGTTTCCAAAGGCGCGGGCACACTACACCATGAGTACAACTTTCCACCCAAAGACAGATGGTCAGTCTGAGAGGACTACATAGGTGTTAGAGGACATGTCGCGAGCATGCGCCCCGGATCACTGTGTGGTAGTCAAAGAAACTTATTTTAGTGGAATTCCGCCTACAACAACAGCTTATCGAGTACGCGATGGCAACTGCATTTAGGCATTGTACGGGAGGCCATGTAGATCACGTGCTATGTTGGACCGAGGTGAGAGAGCTCCATCAATCGGGTCCTCGATCTCGATTAGAGACACCTCGAGAAGGTGAGCTTGATACGACAACGCCTCACTACCAGAGCCGCCAGGTAAGAGCTATGTGACAGACGACGTCAATTCAGAGTTCGAGGTCAGGGATCACGCCTTCAAGGTGATGCCCAAGAGGGAGTGGTCGCCCAAGAAGCGTGAAAAGCCATCGAGACGATGGGCCGAGATACTGAGAGGTGTGCACTACGCATCAAGCCGTTTACCGCCCAAGATGTCGTGTCCATGAGGTATTTACTTCCACGCCCAGCATGCTCCGCATCTTTAGCTCATGCTGCGATCGGGGGATGATTGAGGTCGGGCACCGATGGACCTTTCGAGGAGCGGACCAATGTGCATTTCGATAGCCGCCATCGTGTTTGCAACGCGAAGACCGTGAGGCTAGCGAGGGAAGCATGGCGCATTCGGCGAAGCAGGAGTCAACGTGGGAGCGAGGACACGACGCGGCCACCTATCCCTTCGCTAGTGGACGGCGTACCGCGGTTTAGTCGCTTAATATTTAAATGACGAAGCTGCATATGCATGGTATTATGCACACAGAGCGTACAAAGAGTGATTAGATCGCCCGCACTCGGACGAAATTCCTTTAAGGATGAGAGAATGTAAGACTCGGTTAAATTTCCACTTTCGAAAATGGCAAAATCGTACTCGATCGTAACCGAAATTTATTCTCTAGATTTCTGGATGATCGAACCGATTTCACCGTTGGAATCGCTCCTCGAAATCTAGCTACCACCGCCGATTTCGTCGACTCGAAACAATGACTGGCGACATTTTTCGATAAGATCGGCAACGTGCCTAAAACTATATGTAATGTGACAAAGTCACCTATAACATGTACTCATGTGGACACATGTTAGCATGAGCAGAGATGATGGAAATGGACGGGCCGAGATAGAGCGCTAAACGTCAAAATCCAAGCTTAGGGACATAATTGACATTATTGAAATTTTAAATGATAATAAGGACAAAATATTGCATAGTGTCATCTCCTACAATGAAAAAGAGCCAAAAAGAAACGTGAAGAGAGTGGAGATTTGATTTTCTAGAGAGAGAGAGAGAGACTTCTCTCTAAAATCCGTAAGGAATCCGACCGCCTAATTGGCCGAGACAGCATGAAAGTCGCCTACGCAAAGGAGGGCAACATGTAGGTGTCTATTGAGTTTCGACAAACTCCGGTGGAGGTGGGATTTATCCTACTGATTTATTATTTTCGATTTAAGTGTTTTGATAGATGATCTCGTGGCTCGAGGCCTTGAACGAATCGCTTGATCGCCTCAAAACTCGGGACCGAATTGCTGGAAACTATTTGAAATTATTCGGGCAACTGCGGTGTACCCAATTAATCGCTTGGGGTCGCTAGTGTACAATTTGTGCTATAAATTGGTGCTTTGATGTGTATAAGGCCTAAATTGCCATGAATTTCGGGTTTCACTAAGTGGAATCGATGTTGATAGTGGTCATGAAGAGTCTGAGGGTTTTACCGCTCACGCGTGAACAAGGACACGAATTAATTTTGTGTGAAAATGTGTTTGGTCGAGTAATTCAAATCGAATTGCTCTTATTTGTTAATTAGCCCATGTGAGCTAATTTTTGGTGAAATGGATTGTGAAATTATATAACATGTTTGTGTGATTAAATTATGTAAATGTATATCATGTTATATATATTTGCATGTGTTATATAAATCAGATTTAATCCAAGATTATGCATTCCATTTGCATCGGGCTCCTAGAACAATAGGGAGGAGTTGAATGAGGTGATACTTGAGAGAATTGTCGATAGATTGACTAATAATAATAATTATCTGAGTGTCCATTAAAATATCGGAGGGTAGTCCATATAAAATATCAATCGCCTGAGCCCAGCCAATGATATATACCCAGGTTGTCCACTGGGTCAGAGTAACTGAGTCATCTGTAATTACTTGTATCTGAGGGTTATCCATAATTAAAAACAAATACATTTGTTTTGAAAATAATGTTTCTCATATATGACTTAGGCAAGTGTGCGTGTAAAACCCGAGAAAATTTTAATTTTTCTGAAAGAAAATGGTAATTTCGGGGCTGAAAACGGAATTCTCTGCATCTCGGATGATCTAAAACTGACGCGCCGTTAAATTCGCCCTCAAGAAATCTAGTGACCCAGAAAAGTTTCATCGAATTATGAGACAAACATAATATTTTTACCATTTTCCTGGGGAGGAACCACAATGATTCTTCAGGACGAGATTTTGCATTTAAAATCTCGTAAGGTCGAATCAAGCTAAGTCTATTTAAAATAAAGTAAACCTAAAGAAATAATTTTTTTTAGGACAAAACGGACCCAAATAAAGCAATATGAATCATGTATTCAAAATAATAATAATAATAATAATAATAATAATAATAATATAATAATAATAATAATAATCATAATAAATGGAAAATCAATAAAAAGAGAGAGAGAAGGTCAGAGTGGAGACTGAGGCGCATGGAGAGTAGAGAGAGAGAGAGGTTGAGAGAATTTTAAATTTTTTTTATTTCTTCTCTTTGCTTCTTTCTCATATCTACGAAAATCAAACCGCAGGTTTTCGTTGGGACTAAAGGCAAAGTTGATCTACGCGATGAGAGCTACGCGTGGACACCAAAATCTCGAGTTTCACAAACCCGCGGAGGCAAGCTCTTATCCATTTGAAGTTACACTTTGCTTAAGTGTTTTATAATGTTTCGATCGGGTTTGAAGTCTTGAACGTTGCTTGATCTGGCCCCAAAACTGGGACCGAATTGTTGAATTTTGAGCTCATTGACAAAGCCTCATGACTGTAAAATAAGCTGGGGTGTTTGTTTCATAATTTATGAAATAAATTGTGTTGGTGTGTATGAGGCCGAAAATGGCTATGGATTTCAAGTTCACAAAGTGAAACCGATGTTGGGTGATTGGCCGTGAACAGTAACCCGAGGGTTTTACTGTTTACGTGAATGGTGACATGTGAATAGTGACATGTGAATAGTATTCTCAAAATATTTTTGAGAGAGAATGTGTTTAGGTGAGTGATTCAAATTGAATTGCTCGTGTTTGTTAATTAGCCCACGCGAGCTAATTTTTGTGTAATGGATTGAGAAATTAGAGAATGGCTTGAGTTGGTGGATCAAAGGAATATATAGGTGTTAATACATGATTTTAATGTGTTAACATAAGGACATAATTATAATGAATATAATCGCGTGTGTAGGTCATCGAGATGATATTGTAAATTGCCCGGGCGAGCAAATTTGGTGATATTGATCGCTATTGAATGACATGTGTCAGATAAAATTGAGAATGTTGCATATTGATATATTTGATATATTAGCAAATGGTTTCGAAATGACATAATGCATTATTAGCACCGGGTAACCTAGAGATTAGTGTTAGTGCATGACATGAATTTTCTCTCGAAAACGAACATGGCTGCGGTAAAGGAATTTCACATGATGATTTTCTCCGAAGAATTAGGTCGGGAGATGTGGGCCAATGCATCATTTCCTCGTATGAGGACCATGACCTGCTTTCAAAGCTCACCAACCACCTCATTTTGAGGGTCGTCCCATATTTTTACCGACTTTCGATACTATATTTTCAAGAACAACAGTTTTGTTTTTGAAAATAATTATTGTTTTGTACATGGCTTATACAAGTGTGAGTGAGTCGTAAATGAGACTCGAGACATGGAACTGCATGTAGACATTCAAGTAGAATCACAGATTACTTGAGTGTGTGTTTATTTTGGAGCATCAGACATGCACTTAGTGGAGAGAAATCCATTAGGTGATTCCACTATCACATAGCTCACCCCGTCAAGGGAATATGTAATATTTCAGTAATAGAGCACTCGAGAAGACACTAGCCCCTTCTTAGAGACCGATTTTGAAGAAAGCTCTGCCATGGCTGATGTTGATAATACGTATTGTAATTGTAAATTTTAATATGTATGTGTATTAAGATAAATGTATAACTATTGGACTATTGGATATTTATTTTGAGTATTGGTTTATGGGCCCAAGAGGCCATTTTTACTCAGGTATGTGTCTCGTGATACGAGACGTATAGATTTTCCGTTGTGTCGATCTGCAATCAACTGACCCCTATTGGGCTCACGCTGAGGGAGCCTATGAGACTCCTGGACATGGGTTGGTCATTTAGACATTCAAGTAGATCACGAATTCTGTTTGAATGTGTGTTTAAAATTGATCATTGCATATGCACTTAGGTGAGGAGTAACCCATTTGTGGTGATTTCACCGGGCTGGGCATTAGTCGCACCGTTGAGGAATATTCTTTCAAATGTGGAGCATACGCAGGAGATTCGGGCTCATCCTAGATGTGACGCCCCAAACTCCGTATCCTGCTGATTACCCATCAACCTGGCGGAATACCAGGATGTCAGTAACCTAATCCACATTCACGAAAACCCAGTCTCCGTACTCCGGGAGCTCTACCCACACATAACACCTGCATGAAACCTGTCCGAAGCAGTCCAATATAATCACAATGATACAAATATGGATAAAAACGGCCTCTTGGGCCCATACTACAATATCCATAAAACATACCAACTATGAATCCAACTATATCCAATAGTTACAAGAGTTCAAATATTTTTACTCTTATACAACATATATTAAAATACTCGAATTCTAATACATGTAAACATCAGAAGAACCCTCAAAGCCACACTCCGGCTTTTCTTCAATCTCACTTAGGACGAGCTTTCATTCCTCACACGCTCCTTGTACCGTAAAATAATATCCTCGGACAGGTGAGCTAATGCTCGGTGAGGGGAATCGCCAGTGTGCAAGTGTAATGTTCTGGGGGCCAAACGCACATTCAAGCAAATGTATGATCCTACTCAATGTCAACATGACCAACTCGCATCCCCGTAGTCTCATTATCGACTCTCCCCACACTCGCCTGCTTCCCGTATGAGAATATTATGTTTTATTTGTGGACTACCCTCCGATGAAAGAGTAAATTGTGGACCATCTCCGATGTTATATTTAGTGGACTACCCTCCGATGTATATCAATCAAGGCTCCGACAATTGATATCAGATGTGGACTACCTCCAATGTATATCAACTGGGCCGCTCCACGATTGATATTTTAAGTATGGACTACCCTCCGATCATTTCTAGTTTTAGACAACCCTTCGAACCATTTTTCTCTAGACTCGTCTCATGCATTAACTCCTATAGTCCTAGGATGTTCTAGTGCATATGGAATGCATGTATGCCAATTCCAATATAGTCTAATCACATGCAAATATGTAAACATGCACATATCCACATAATATCCAATTTCACAATCATGTCATGTAATAAATCAATTCATACATAAAAATTAGCTTACTTGGGCTAATGATCAAACACGAGCAATTCAATTTGAATCACTCGACAAACATTATTTTCACAATAAAAATAGCTTTTCGTGTTTATCATGCCCCAGGAACAAGAAACCCCAGTGACGTTTCAAAACTGGGGTCCCCGCGACACCACAACCCACTAATACAAGTGGATACCCGCTGCCCGACACCACTTTAGAAATTCTAAGAGTCTCCTTTGTACTGGAGCCTACCCAATACAAAACCCGTATAAACCGTCCCAATCAACAATACATGCAATATATATATCCAATACGCCACTGGGCCCACTCAACTCGTACTAACACAATATGTCCAAACTATATCTGGGCTGAAGCTCAGAGTGCGATTATAAGCTTTATTTTATACACAGATATATTGGGTACCAGAATTTAAGGCACGATAAATCAAAGCCAATCCCGCTCTCTTCTAATACAACCTCAAGCGACTAACCAGCCTCCCCACGCTCCT
Organism: Tetrastigma voinierianum; assembly: GCA_016808115.1. NCBI lineage: Eukaryota > Viridiplantae > Streptophyta > Magnoliopsida > Vitales > Vitaceae > Tetrastigma > Tetrastigma voinierianum. Next base: position 415,529 of record JAEQBH010003604.1, read on the forward strand.
GCACTGTGAAAAAGTGAATCCCACGACTCCAGCCTAAAGTCAAGAGGGAGAATCGCCCCAAGTGGGCTACCACCACCTATGCAAATGAATGTTCCATTTAAACAAACATTCAAGCAAATGCATGATCCTACTTGAATGTCTACGTGACTCAACTCGATCCCGAGCCCTGACGTGGAGCCTCTCACACACCCGCCAAGCCTCGTATGAGAATTGGTAATTTGTACCGGCAACCGGCGAATATATCAATCGGGCCGCCCGACGCGATTGATATATATTAATTGTTTGTGATTCACACCACGAATAAACATCAACCTGCCGCCCGACCTGGCCGATATATTCTTTAGTTCGTGGACTCACCCTCCGATGAATATCAACTCCAGCCATCTAATGCTGATATATTATTTGGCTGAATTACCCTCCGATAATTCTACATTTTAGCTCACCCCGAACCTTGTTTCTTCTAGACTATCTCATGAATTTCATTCCTATATTCCTAGGATGTTCCAAAGGCATATGGAATGCAATGTATGTCGGCCCAATTCCGCCTAAATCACATGCAAATATATAGTACAATATATTTACATAACTTTAAATCACACAAACATATTAGCGAATTATTTCATTTCACACATCAAAATTAGCTCTTAGTTATCAAAAATTAAACACAAGCACCCGATTCGACTACTTGAAATAAATACATAATTTCAGCGAAAACATATTCTTAGAACACTATCAGAATGTTGAAACCCTCAGCTACTATCTCCCTCGAAAAATCACAAATCAACTGCTCACCCAGAAACTCACAATCCACGGCCATTCCCGCCCACGGCTATCAAAATACGATGAAAACTTAATTTCCCACACACATAAAGACACCATCTCTCTGACTGTCAATGACAAATTTCAAAAATCTCCAAAATTTCGACAATTTCGGTCCCATGTTTTGGGGATTCGATCAAACAGCCCATTCCCTATGAGATTTTTCATAATGCTGCATGATTTAAAGCAAATTTTATGGATTTAAAAACCACCCTAACAAATTCGTAATGTGCCCACCGTTTCAACCCTCGGGGTTTCACAAATTCAAACTCACCCTGCCCAAGCTGGATCGATCAACTGCCCTCACGCCTAAACCAACCGAAACATCGAAAAGTACTAAAAAATGGGAATAAAACCCAAGTAGGGAGAAATCCTACCTTGAGGAGTTTGAAGAAACTCACTAAAACCGGAGTCCACGCGTAGCCTGTTCTGCGTAGATCGTTTTCCCTTCTCGCCCCGAAGACCGCCAACGGCTGATTCGGCTGAAACTGTGAGAGCATGGCTCTCTCTCTACAAAAAATGAAACTGTCATACCAAAACTGTCCAAATTTCACTGCATCCCTTAGTCTTTAAACTGGTACAAGACTATTTATTAAATTGTCTCTCGTGACTAAAATCAAACTTAAAACGACTACTATGTCCCTCCATTCCTGATTTATATTCTTCGCACTATCTCGCCGGGTCCATTTTCGCTGGGTTTCATCATATCACCTATGGTACATGAGTACATGCTATCTCGTGCCTTCGTCAACATCAGGGTAACTCCATGACGCGACCGAACTGCAACGCTTCAAAAAATGTGTGTCGACCGACCGCTCCGTAGTAAATTCTGAAATTTTAATGCAAGCCAACTAGATTTCGCGAGACGGTTCCTTAACGGCATAATCCGCTTTCATTATCCGAGATCTAGAGAATTAATTATGGATTTTGTAGTCTCTCAAATTTACAATTTGTAATCAAATTTACTATTTTGCCCTTATTCCGTAAATTGGAATTTCTGTCTTACACTAGGGTTTACGCCCATCACTATCATTCATTGGTTCCTTAGAACCCAGTATTTCATGGCCATTTCTCGGCCTTATACAAACCACAATACAATCCATTGCATTTAATCACACTTAGACACCCAAACTAAAGTCCCCACTAAGCACGCTACTCACATTGGGTTCAATAAATTAGAATCAATTCCTATTCCAAGCTTTGGAATCATCAAACGGTCGTCTTGCGGCCTCAAGCAAACCAAGCATTGTAAACACTTAAATAAAGTCAGAAAACCCGCAGGGAAACTCTTATCCTCGGCCAGCTGGCGAAACTCCCCTAAATTTGGCACCCATCGCCGAAGCTCCCCTCCGCAGCGCCCTCCTTCTTGTCCCGAAGACTCCGGACTGGCCTGGATCAGTCTCGTATTTCTGCAGGTAATGACGACTCTCTCCACACTAGAACTTACAGTAATCGCCTACTAGATCTCTTTTTTTTTTTCTTCCCACGTTTTTTTTTCTCCTCTTGCTTAACGGTTAAGACAGTTTCACTACGCTCTTTGTTCTTAAAGGATTCTAACAAATCTCAAAATGCTCCATTATGTCCCTTCATTTCCTGCATTTTAGATATTCCCAAGACTATCTCTACCGTCCATTTTCATCATTTCACCACGCCACTTACTACACACCCTCTAGCACGTGTTATATGTGACTTTCATCGCATCGAAACCCGCTTTACTTGCACTAATCATGATGCCTCTAAAAACATGTAAACTCCACCTGCCTCTAATTTTACGAAATTTACGTGCTACCTAGATTCGCAGACGCATTCCAACTAAGTGAAATCCATTTTGTCATTCTAGATCTAGAGAATAAATTACGGATTTTTAACCGAAATTAACAACTTTGTAATCGAAATTACGATTTTTCCCTTCCAATTGAATTTCTGCCCACAACAGAGAAGTCGATTAAGAAAGCCAATATAGTTTTTGGTGCTTTAGTTGGATACATGTATTAGAATGTTTTAAACTTTTAATATATGTTGTATAAGAGTGAATTATTAACTCGAACCATGATATATATATTTGGTCAGATATGATTATTTGCAGATTACTTATACCCACATAAGAGGCCATTTTTTTACTCCTTATCCATGTGTGCACTCGTGTGGTCGTTGAGACAAAGTTATGTGATTTCTGGGCAGAGCTCCCCATACAAAGGAGACCTATTCAATTTTCTGAGTAGTTGCTCAAAAGTTACCCGACATTCATAAGTATTCCGATGTTGACTCGTTGTCAACTTAATTCTCATTATGCCACAACTCAAACTCGACTCGACAAAGTTCAAGTTAATTAAAAATTAATAAATAATTATACTTGAACTCCATAGATTTTGACTTTATTAATAAAATAGTAAAACTAGATTAAGCTCGCAAGAAGTTTGTGTCGGATATTGTAATACTCAAACTCAACTCAACAAGATACTCGAGCAACTCAAGCTCGAGTTTGACTTGATTAACTCTGAGTCAAATTTGAGCATTCTAAAAAAGCTAGGAAGAATCCAGCGCATGGAAAACTAGGCCCCAACTAGGAAGGTCCCTACATCATATCCTCACACACACGACCAGTACCATGCCCTTACGTGAGGAGGGAAAATTCTACATCATGCTCGAATGCTTAACACCTTAAGCGCTTTTTATCAATACCTCGGTTTGTAATCTTAAACGGGCATTATCATTTCGATGACACTCGAGCGCTATTGTTATTTTATTAGACGCCTCAAACAATTTCTACATGAATGCGCTAAAAATTGCTGGGCCAACAATATGAAAGTTCATGATCAAAAGGAAAAGTCTATCTTTTATTCCAATCAAATTACATTCAATTACACCCAAGAGGTCATCCATTACACCCTAAGTGCACAAGACAAGCAGCCCTCAAAAAAAACCCCTCAAGAAAAAGAAAGATGAAAGGAAAACGAGACAGAAAGAGAAGAACAACTGAGGAGGTGGAAGAGGGAGTAGGCCAGGCAGAAAATGGATGGAAAGAGTTCGAGCGAAAGGAAAGGAAAAGGAGAATGAGATGCGGGAAGAAGTTAAGAAAGCCGGTAGAAGAGTAATGAGCAGAAGGAGAAAGAGTAAGAGCGAGAGGAAGAGAAAGAAGAATAGAAGTAGAGAAAGCGCACAACAGATGTACCGCCTCTCCGAACGCATTCCCCTGGGCCACGGCTAGGGAATAACATAACCCCATAAAAGGGAGACTATGAAAACACAATCCCACAAGCAGAGTCCAACAGAATCGAATTGGGAGTCCTCAAAGCGGATTCCCGACTCAAGACGCACTAGCTTCACGCGCCCATTTCAGCGCAGATTCACCACGCACCGTAAGGACAGAATATCGTTTAAGGAACTCCATAGCAACAAAGCCGCTCATTTATAAGAAGGCCAAAGCACTCGAATTCTACGCAATCAAGCTTCCACCTCCATGAACCAAAGATTAAAGACACTCGCATCTTCCAAGAAATTAAGTCAAACTGCCGCGCACGCTACGGCCAGCTGACGAGCTCGACCATCTTCTCGCCATGCCCTAAGAGTCGATCACCAGCTATTCAGCCCACAAGGCCTCAATGCCCAGAGCCCAGCAGTTCAGTTTGACGAGCTCGACTACTTTGCTCAAGCCATGCAACCTAAGAGTCAATCACCAGTTATTCACCCCACAAGGCCTTAGCGCCGAGCCCTAAGAGCCGCTTTGACGAGCTCAACTACTCGTCAGCTATGCAACCTAAGAGTCGATCGCCAGCTATTCAAATCCCACAAGGCTCTCAACTCCCGGAGCCCGGCAGTCAGCCGACGAGCTCGACCACTCGTCGTGCACGTGCACCCTAAGAGTCAGATCACCAGCTATTCTGTTCCACAAGGCCTCAACGCCGAGCCCAAAGAAATTTCATTGACGAAGCCGACCATTCGCCAGCCATGCACCCTAAGAGAGTCGTGATCCGCCGCTATTCAACCTATAAGGCCCTCGCCGCCCGGCCCCAACAAACATTGGACGAGTCGACGACTCTACTCAAAGCATGCACCCAAGAGTCGATCACCAAAGATCAAATCCCACAAGGCCCTCAACGCCCGGAGCTCCGGCCACGAACTCAACACTAGCTCGACTACTCCGTTCAAGCCATGCACCCTAAAGAGAGTCACTCATCTCGCCATTCACCCCACAGCGCCCGGCCGCCCTGAGCCCCAATAACTCAATGACAAGCTCGACTACCGCCGTTTACGTGTACTTAAGAGTCGATCGCCAGTTATTCATCCCAAGGCCTTAGCGCCTGCAGCCCGGAAGAAATTTCGCCTTGACGAGCTCAATACTCTACTCAGCCATACAACAAGAGTCAGATCGCCTCAGCCATTCCAGCCCCACAAGGCCTCGGGCCACCAAGCCCAAAGAAATTTCGCTGACGAGCTCGACCATTCCGCCCTCGTGCCATGCAACCAAGGAGCCGGATCATCTCAAAGTTATTCAGCCAAGGCCCAACGCCCGGAGCTCCAGCTCATTTTAATGAGTTCGACTACTCTGGCACTGTGCCATGCAGCCCTAAGAGTCGTCAAATTTCAAAGATCACCCCCACAAGGCTCGCCTCGCAGTCAGTAAACGCTTGACGATTTGACTACCCGCGGCAGTTATACAACCTAAGAGTCGCTTAGTCAGAAGACCGAGAAATTCCACTTCGAATAAGGGCAAATCGTAATTTTAATTACGTAAGTGTAATACGCAAAACTGTAATTAATTCTAGATCTCGGATGAAGAAATGGATTGTACCATGAACGTCATAAATCTAGTTGGGGCACGTAAAATTTCAATTCTTCGAGATACGGAAGTCGGCACGCCGGTACGCGCGCCAGCCGCCAGAATCGATTGGAGACGCGACGGTGTTCACATATAACAAGCACTAATGCTCCATGTTAGATTTATCAGAGAACGGTTTAAAACGACACTGAGAATAAATAATGACAAACTCGAAAGAAAAGTTATTAAACGATCATTTTAGTTTCATGCAGTGGCACTAAAAGACAAAATGTTGCATGTCATTGCTCTCACAAATTCAAATAAGCAAAAACGTGAAAGGGAAGGTGCAGTAGCAGCGTAACGGAAATGGAGTTTTTTTAGAGAGATGATGTCCCTCCTTCTCTAAAACGGCGATTCGACCATCACGGCCGGGCAAGAATGAGAAATTACCCACGCGAGTGCCACGCCAAGTGGATTCCTCGATCTGGAGTTTCTTCAAACTCCTTGAGGTAAGATTTTCTCCCTACTTGAGTTTTTACTCCCATTTAAATGCTTTACGAATGTTTGAGTTGAATGAGGCCGCGAGGGGTGCCAAATTGACGTCCCAAACTCGGGATCGAATTGATATAATTCGAAACAAACGGAAGCAAACACGATCGCTTCCACTCATTGATTCAACCAAAAGTGTGCCCTCAGGTGTTAAATGTTTGCTTGGTATGCATTGGGTCGGAATGGTCAGGATTGGCGTTCACTATGAACTGTTTGTGATTTTCTCCGAATATAAACGAGGGTTTCAATTATTCAAATGTTGTTCTCAAATATATTTTGTGAAAAGACAGTGTTTGTATCAGAAAGGGATTAAATTAATACTGTATGATCATTAGCCCAAGCGAGCTAATTTTGATGTCAGTAATTGATTAATTACATATATTATTGTAAGATTGATATTATGCTTAATATATTCATGTTGGATATACAGATGTGATTGGGACCGTGATTGTGAACTGCATACATGCATTCCATATGCACCGAACATCCTAGGAATATAGGAATTAGTGCATGAGATGAGTCTAGAGAAAATGGTTCGAGGGTGGGCCTAAAATGTTAATTATCGGAGGGTAGTCCAAATTAAATAATACATATCAACCGTCTGAGCTACTTCGCTTGATATATATTCATCTGGAGGGTAGTCCACAACTAAATAATATATCACCGTCTGAGCGCCCAAATTTGATATATATTCATCTGAGGGTAGTCCACAACAATTAATATATATCAATCGCCTGAGCCCAATCGATATAGCATTCATCTGGAGGCCGGGCCACCAATAAAATAATAATTCCTCTCACACAAGGCTTAGCGAGCGTGAGAGAGCTCCGTGAGGACTTGATCCGAGTCAGGGTCATGTGTACATTCAAGTAGGATCATGCATTTGCCGAATGTAAGGTTTAGATTTCAAACGATTGCAATCACATTATGATGGCGAGTAGCCCACTTAGGCGACCTCCCAAACAGCTTTAGCTCACCCGTCGTGATCCTCTTACATGCAATGTGGAAACAAGGATAGAGACTACTGTCCAGCTCAGGCCATAATAAGCCTAATGTGGCTTTGTCGATGTTTACATGTACAACTCCCAAGTTTAATACAAGGGTTGTATAAGAGTAGTTTATTAACTCTTTGAAACTATCGATATAGTTTGGATATGCATATTGAGTATCAGCATGGGCCATACAACAGAGAAAGTATGATTGGTAAGATATATTTGAGACCGTTTGTATTTGTGTACTGCGCAGTATTACTGTGCAGAGCCCCGCACGTGAGTGACTCATCATTTTCTAAAGTGGCATCGTAACCCGACGTCCACTTGTATTCCGCTAAGCCGACGGTATCAACTGACCCCTGCCTGGGGGCGTCACAGCCTTGCACGAGCTTAGGCATACCAACATCAGGAGCTCGTTTGCATCCATCACCACTAGGTGTGGTTTGATGTCGAAGCTAGTATGGATTACCTTAGCAAATCACGATTGCAACTAGACACTACGTGCACGCAGTAAGCCGATGTGTTTTGTGTGATTTTGTGAATATTTGATGATCGTGTGTATGCCATGTCATGTTGTGTGTTGGTGCTTGACATGTTTGAAAAGTTGAGATTGTATGTGTGCTTGGTGATTAGCACATGGAAGCCGTGAAGATATTTTAGAAAATATTTGAGCAAAGATGTTCAGACAAAAACTCAGAAAAGAAGATGAAAAGAATAAATTTTATAAATTTATTTAGCCTATCAAAGATGAAAATAATTTTCTAAGTCAGAAGAATATGAGGAAATAAATTTTTATAAATTTATTTGATGAGACTGAAGGAAATGTAAATTCTCTATGATCTACAAGTGGTAAAATTTAATGAATTTAAGAAATTAATTTTATAAATTTATTTGAGTTGAGAAAAATTTTTTCTGAAAAATCGAGAAGGAAAATAAATTTTATAAATTTATTTCGTTGTAGAAGAGAAAATACTTTGGGTTTTATGGGTGTAAAATTTAAGAATGGGATTAAATAAATTTTTTATAAATTTATTTGAGTATTACAAAGTGTGAAAAAATGATTTAGTGATTTTAGTGATTTTTCCAATTTCTGGAAATAATGGAAAATATATAAAAATATATCATATTGAAAAAAAAAAGTTTTAGGTGTAAAATCAAGCTGGCTACGCCCAATTTATATTGCGTAAAAAGAAATTTGTATTGCAAAGCGGGTAGGAGAGAATGCCAAAAAATTGTAATGCGAACATAGCAATCAGATTGCGACGCGAAGCAGTCGACCGGATGGTAACGATGCGTTACTCCGCCTGCCGCAATATAGTCATCAGAAGTGGGCGATAATAGGCGCAGTATGGCGCTGGGCACGCAGCGCCGGGCGGCGCGCGCAGCGCGCAGTGGGCGTGCGGGCGCGCAGCGCAGTAAAAGTGGGCGCGTGTGCGGGCGCGCAGGCATGGCGCAAAGTGAGCGCGAAGTGCGCGCGAGCTGGCCAGCGCCATTGGCGCAGCACGCAAGAAGATGATACATGTACCTGGAGACAGTCAGATGCTCATGCGGTCGAGCCCAGACTCAGTGTTCTGCACTCTGACTGATTCAAAATCGCTTTCGACTCGCATTTTCCTCAGTCGCAGAATGAACACCGCTCATTAGAAAATAAAATCTTTTCAAAAAAATTATTTATTAAATTCAAATAAAATCAAATAAATTTCTCATAAAAATTTTTCAAAATAAAATTTTCAAAATAAAATTCTTTGTTGAAAATAATATTTTAAACGCCAAGTTGATCAAGCAGATAAACTGAAAGTTATAAAATGATTAGTGTCTCTGGCCGAGGTTATGCCTTAGAGACATCAGATTGAAGTAACTACCAATTGAAATCAGAATAGCACAAGAGTTGCGTAGGGAATTATATGCATGGTGAATGCGATAGAAAGAACGCTTAAGGTTACTGGTTGTGAATTTAGAACGTGGGTGCAATTAAATGAACAAGAAAAGTTTAGAACCTTATTGAATGAATGAATCGAGTGGTTGAAATTTAGCGCCACTTAGGAAAATGAACTGCCGCCTGTGGTTGTCAAGCTCCATTAGTAATTGGTGACCAGATTGCTATTAGACTGAATGAATTACAGCTGAATCGTTGCCATTCGACTAATGTAGATGGCTAGTAGCACGAGGACGCAGTGGCATCCACTCGGATACCAATGTGCACGATCGTATTTGATTAGCGCACTTTGCCGAGGCCACAGTAGTTACAACAATGCTACTATGAAGACAGTCGGTATAAAGCGCAGTACATGGGATATCCAAGAACCTCCGTGAGGTTTAGACGATCATCCTCCCACATTCAATGTGGGGAAGAGAGATCCGCCATGGTGTACTTCATCGTTCACGCAGTAACTTGAGCCGCGAGGCTAAGGCAGAGATTACCTCCCGATGACGTGATTAGACTAGTCGCTCTAGCTAGAGAATGAGGTCCGAATATGGTGGAAATGGGCAAGGACCTTCTGCAGACCTTAGAGGAGTCAAGCCAGACGTGAGTCTCCCTTAGATTGCATGAATAGGTAATGATATAAATGAGGTTATGAAGTTAGAGATCTCGAGGACTCTACTCACAAATGGACCCGAGATTTTAGACATGTTCGAGCCTCTAGATGTCATCCTCGGGATGGACTGCATCATGGCCAGACATGGTCGCTATCGATTGTGAGCGCAGGAGAGTTACCGCCTATACGCAGAACGGTACTCGTATGGAATTTCAGGGGGGGACAAACATATTATTTTTCCCCAGATAGTATACGAGTCCAAGTGTCGTGGATACACGGTCAAGCAGTCTTACCCTAGAGGACTTGAAAGTAGGCCGACTTAGATCTACCTCGAGTAGTTTGCGAATGTGTGGATGTTTTCCGGGATGAGCTACCCGACTACTCCGCATAGGGATGTAGACTTTGAGACGGGAAGTTTACACTCAGAGCAGCTCACCCATCTCTATGACTACGCATAGATGGCACCTATTGAGTTGCTGAACTCGCATTCAGCTATAGTGAGCTACCGACAAGTGTGTCGATAGGACCGAGCACTTCACCATGGGGAGCTTCGGTTCTAGTCAAGCAGAAGAGGGGCAAGACCCTTCAACCGTACGATTATCGACAATAATTGCGGTTACGATCAAGAATCGCAATCGCCACGGTGTGATTGACGATTCAGCCACGCACAGAGGAGCGCTGAACAGCCCGATAGACCTTCTCATCGGTCATCATTAGTTAGCTGTGTTGCGGCATATCCCCGCGCAGACGCTAGATGCGTTTACGGGCACTACGAAGCCATGCTGATGCCCTTCGATCGACGCACGCGCTAATGATTCACGGATCTCATGCATGCGGTGTTCTAACCCCATTCAGATCATTTTTTCAGAGTCTTCGCGGATGACATTTTGATCTACTCTCACGAATGAGCACGAAAGTATCACTGGCGACGTTTTTACACCGCGCTATATCATCAACAGACGTATGTCTTAAGTGCGAGTTTCGCTTACCGAGGTGAGATTGGGACACGGAAGTCAAGACCAGAGTGTCGCTCGACCCAGAGAAGGTTGGAGGCGTTGGACGCTGGGAAAGACCGAATGTCAATTCGAGATACGTAGTTTCGGGATTGGCCGGGTATTACAGAGATTTGAGAGTCAATAGTTAGTCCATTCGGGATGTGGATCGTAGATTCTCGCCTACGGATACGGACTCATGGTCGGACAAATTCGACCATGGGAGAGAGAGATTGAGGATACTTGGAACACTCAGATACGGTGTTGGTAACAAGAGGAGGATCGCTTTCCTGTTCGGGATGAGCGTATGACTTCGCTTCACGCTAGTTTCGTGACTGGGGTGGCCAAAGATCGGCTATGACATGGATTTCCCTGCAGACAAGGATCCTAGCACTCGACAATGCAAATCCCATAATGCAGACAAAGAGAGTATACGCTTCATCTTCCACACCCTAGTACGGGTCGAGAATCAGTTTTCACGGGTGCTATACAAGCACTTCCAAGAATCACATGCGAAGCATGGGCTGTGAGTGTGGGTCAAGTCGTGGACAGTCGAAGTCAGCGCAATGATACGTGGTGGACCCAGGTGGTGTAATCTATTGGTTGTTGACTGTCGCTGACATGGACGGTTGATGCCCATCTAAGTTGTCGCACTGGGAATTAGCCGGGTCATCATACCCTGTTACGACCTGGATTGGGCTTAGAGGTTAAGACCTTTTGCAGAAGCCAGTATAGATGTTCTTCCTAGACGTAGGTGAGAGTTAACCTAATAGGCTCCGGGATTATGAGTGAGAGATCTCCGAGATTCAAATTTCATGGTGGAACCTGGATTGGTTGCTCACAAGATGACACATCGCGTTTCAGTGGTGCGCTGTAACACGCACGAGACGGCAAAAGTGGGTGCACTAGATGGTCATTCACCACTCATGGTGAGTGTGTAAGCAAAGCAATAAGGCTCGTGAAACTTCGTGAGAATCCCAAGTTAGGAGTAAGAGACCCTGTGGGAGATATCCCGAATTTCGTAAATGCAAGAGGCTCAAGGAAGCCAAGAGTTATGTAATTTTAAGATTTAAACACACCGCCGTTAATATCACGCAGATCGAGAAATAGCCGATAGAGCTCCGGGGTGACTCGAGGCTCGATACCTCTTTGGAAATTGCATTGCGTTGCTGAAAGTTGGGCAAGGGCTCTGAGAATGGATGTCATGTGTCATGGTATGGATTGAGCGATGTCTGTATTGATTGTCGCGAATTGTGACTGAGAGATATTGCTACACACCAAGCAAGTGGCTGCAGGTGGTTACGTGTCATGAGTGATATATTCGACTCTCGACCCAAATTCCTTTAAGGAGGGAGAATGGGGCACCCGGGAAATTCCAATTTCGAATAAGGGCAAAATCGCAATTTTAATACAAAAGTGTAATTACTGTTAAAATCCGCAATTAATTCTCTAGATCCTCATGACGAAACGGATTGTACCGTTAGAATCGTCGAAATCTAGTTAGCACGTAAAATTTCTAATTTTCCTAGACAGCTTCTGAGCTCAGACGTTTTTCTGGGAGAGGCATTACAAGCTGAAAGGCCAGAATGATTTTCGATGCGACGAAAGTCACATATAACAAGTACTCATGTTCCATAAGTGGTATGAATAGAGAAATGATGAAAATGGACAGCCGAGGTAGTGCCGAATGACAAAACTGGGAAAAGAAAGGACAAAATGGTCATTTTTGAGTTTGTTTAAGTGGCACTAAAAGACAAAATGTTGTACAACAAGTCTCCCACAAACTAAATAAGCAAAACGCCAGGTGGAGGTGCAAAGAGCAACAGAACTGATATGAGTTTTTTGCAGAGATGATGTCCTCCTTCTCAAAATACTAATGATTCTGACCGCTCTGGGCCGCCTTCTGGGCAAGAAGGAGAGATGTTCTACGGACAAAGCCACGGATCCGGATCTGGAGTTTCTTCAAACTCCTCGTAGATTTTCTCCTACTTGAGTTTTTACTCCCATTTAAATGCTTTACGAATGTTTGAGAGTTGAATGGTACCACAGGGGTTTAACTCTGATCGTCCAAAACTGACCGACTGATATAATTTTCGGGAGCCAAAATGGAGCAGTCCGTGGATCGCCCACTACTAGATTTGGGTCCAAAAGTGTGCCCTCAGGTGTTAAATGCTCTGCTCGGGTAGCGTACTGGCTCCGAACGTCGTGATCGCGGGTTCACTGCTTTAACCTATATTTTTGTGATTTTCCCGTGAATGTAACGCAAGAGGGCGGTTTCACTATTCCCTAATAGTGTTCTCAAAATATATATTTTTGCGGAAAATACGTGTTTGTCGAAAGGATTTAAATTAAATTATTTCCAGGCGGATCACAATTTCATAGCTAATTTTGATGTCAAAATTGACACCATACGGCATGATTGTGTGATTGGATATTATGCGAATATATTCATGTCGATATGTTTGCATGTGATTAGACTGATGGAACCTGCATACATTCCATACGCACCGGAACATCCTAGAATATGTGAGTTAGTGCATGAGATTTAGCTCCAGAGGAAAACGGGGTTCCTGAGGGTAGTCTAAATGTTAATTATCGAGGGTAGTCCAGTCCAAATAATATATCAACCGTCAGCTACTCAGCTTGATATATATTCATCTGAGGGTAGTCCACAACTAAATAATATATCAAATCATTTGAGCTACTCATTGATATATATTCATCTGAGGGTAGTCCATTAAATACTAATATATAACACCGCCTGAGCGCCCAATCGATATATATTCATCTGGAGGGTTGCCCACTAATAAAATAATAATTCTCATACAAGGCTTAGGCGAGCGTGAGAGAGCCTGAGACTCTGGATCCGAAGTTGGTCATGTAGACATTCAAGTAGGATCATGCATTTACTTGAACGCGGTGTTTACTGGGAACATCGCACCGCGCACATGGACGGGTGAGTAGCCCACTTAGGGCGAATCTCCATCGAGCTTTAAATACCCCGCCGCGTGATCCCCTTTACGCGCGCATGAGCGTGCGAGGAGACGGCTCGTCCTGTAGGCCGAAGGCTAAAGAAAGCCTAATGCGTGGTTATGGATACTTACATGTATTAACTCCTTAAGTTTTAATATATGTATCAGAGCAAGAGTGCTTTATTAACTCTCAAACTATTGACATACTTTGGATATGCATATTGAAAATTACATGGGCCAAGTGGTTATACTGATATATATTGCATATATATTTGACTGCTTGGGGATGTGTATTCGCAGTATCAGACGCAAGTAGCTCCCGTACAAAGGAGACTCGCCTGACAGTGGCACTGCAACCCGACGTCCACTTGTATTCCGCGGCCGACGGTAGTCAACTGACCCCTCGGGTTTTCAGGGGCGCCACACAATTTCGACTTATTCAAATTTCCATGAGGTCTTAGCTTAGAGCTCGACAATCCGCTGAGAGCCTAACCCGGCTTCAACTCAAAACCATACGTACCCGTGAGAGCCTAACTCGAAGCCAACTTAAACCATACAAATTCCAGAGCCGCTCAACTCAAACGCTTAACTCGAAGTTATGCGCCTGAAATTAATTCACTACGCAGAACAGCTCTTGGGAATGCATACAAAAGTGGTAAAAAAGAACATTTATTAAGGAAAGGCTAAGATACACCCCGGGTCCCAAAGCCTAACAAATAATAAATAAATAAAATCGACGTCAGCAAGTGAAGATGCTGGCGATCACCGGTGCCATGAGCCGAGGGTGAAGAAGGGGAGTATGCCTCAGCAGGCGGTTCTCCGTAATAGTCGGCCACAGAGAGGACCCCTCGCCTCCTCGTGAGCTGGGATGCCAAAGTCAAGTCCGTGCCGTGGTAAGATTAGCAAAGCCCGAAAGTGATTTCGTGCCACGTTAGTGGTGATCCCAATCAACAAAATTTATAGTCTCAGCCTTCCATCGTTTAGCTCGCTTTACCATGCAAAGATGGTTCAGGGTCGAACACTGGACGTTTTCATCCTATGAAATGACTTCGTACTTTTCATCCACATGAATGACTTGCATCGGTGTTGAAAATAGGTGAGGCTTTTAGTTTGGATTTTTGGATTTTGTTTAGCTTGAGTGGGGAGTTGTTTGATCCAATTGTAAGCGAGAAAATGGAGTGTGAAAGAGTAACTTTGAGATTTGGGTCACTAGCGATAGCCCATAAGGGCAAACAAAGTGTCCTCGGGTTTTATCCTCGCATTATGACAAGCGACCTATAGTCGAGCCATAGCAGGATCTTTGTTTAACTATGGCTAACCACTAGAATCCCTCTATTTGGTCAACCCACAGGTAACATGCATCTCTGACCGCACTAAGTTTTAAAACCCTAACATTCGACATCATTTCGGTGTGGCTCGTAGAGGCAAATCCCTAAAAACCCGCAGTGCATCGCGATAAGTATACAACATCTAAGCATGGTAAGTATTGGCCAAATTAATGACATTAAAATGTTCAACCTAGTTTGAGAAGATGAGGCCATAATCGTGTCTGGCATTTAACACATGAGGACAACTGGCTACCTGACCAAGCTAGCTACCTTCATAGCTAGCTAAGAGGAGCAGCCACACATCTCTTGAGTTGTCATCCTCAGAGGGTGTTTGGCGACACAGAAAATAAAGGGAAGAGAGAGAGAGAAGAGAAAAGCAAAACCTAAATGAAAAACTGGGAATTTTATAAAAACCAATGTGCCAAAAGATTGCTTAGGGTTACAATTTAAGGAGGGCTTATAGGCCGCTGATGTATGAAAATCTGGCTAACATTTTGGCTAAAACAAAGGGACAAGGAAGTAATACACCCAAAAAATGAAAGTCGGTTGCGTAATTACAAGGATGACAAAGGCGAGACAATTTCGCTAGGATGGGCCCGATTTATTAGACGTGAAAATTTGTGCTTAGTGAAAATTTCGCTAGATGCTTGAAATCAGGAGAATTTACGCTAGGCTCGGCAATTTCGCTAGCTAAGCGAAATTTTTGAGTGATAAGCGGCTGATTTTTGGCCCGAGGCAGTAGTTAGCGAGAATTTTTGGGCCTAGCGGGGGTTTCACTTGATTTCGCTAGGATTGCGAGAGATTTTATTTGTGATTGCGAAATTTTCGCAATCGGCGAAACCCACCGCAATCTTAGCCGAAATTCCTGCATGGTGTTGATCTTCATTGCATGACCTCTTTGCTCCTATCTTTGCGACTTTTATCACTT
Source organism: Tetrastigma voinierianum (assembly GCA_016808115.1). Lineage (NCBI taxonomy): Eukaryota > Viridiplantae > Streptophyta > Magnoliopsida > Vitales > Vitaceae > Tetrastigma > Tetrastigma voinierianum. Next base: position 431,405 of record JAEQBH010003604.1, read on the forward strand.
TGCCTTCATTCTTTCTTTGATTTTGGTATGTTTGATGGCTGATGACTGGGTTCAATCTTCATGATTCAACTTATGTCTCGATATTGAACTCTCAAAGTACGTAAAAACCTGCAAAACAACCAAAAATAACCTCTAAACGACATAAGAGATACTAAGAACACATGAACACTTCAATTGGTACAATTGACATGATTAGTGCGCAAAAAGCACTCAAAACCTATCTCAAATAGGGCTCGAAATAGCACTTTTGGGTACTAATCACACCCGATCGAAGCGTTGCTAGTCATAGCAATACAAAAACAAAAAAGGAGATGCATGCAGCGATTTTCAAAAGTTTATGATTGAAAGGGTGTATAAGCAAATAAACATTACCTTTAAAGCGAAAAATTGACCTGACTTGGCTTAGGCATGGAAAGAGCCAAAACCATACAAGAACAATTTTTAGGTCAATATTGGTTCCATGATTCTCAACTTGAATTTCCACCAAAGTCTAATGGTTCTTTATATAACCAGATCGAGCCAATAAATTGCAAAATTGTTTCCTCCCCCCAACCTAGCTCTGGCATGGCCTTAAGTTGTTGAACAACCTAGATAGGGATAGTTACACTCTCCTTTCTTTATTCAACTACATTGTGAGATTCTGCAATGCTTAAAATCCGACCTCACCAGAGTCGGGTGGTCCACCGTGACTCCCAACGGTGGGTTTAGGGCATCAAACGAGGAAGGATCACTTGACCACAAACTCTACGAGGCTTACTTGGGACTGAATGACGAAAATCAAGCTACAATTCGTTAAACTCTGCCTATCCACCCATGTAGCAGAACACTAAATCGATGACTCCCGACCAATTAAGGCTTAGGGCATCGGGCTAAAGGCTTTCGCCATACACCCCTCGGACCCGGGTCTTTCGGGTTTGTCACGACTTTATTTTTCTTTTCTTCTTTTCTTTTTCTTTTTCTTTTTTGATTTTTCTTTTCTTTTCCTTTTGGAAGACTACATTAGTGCTTAAATATGGGTGACACAAACCTATCCTAGGTTGCAAGCATACTTTAAAATTGCATTTATGCCAAGTGAAAGGCATACAATTTCACGACCTATCGGCAAAATAGATTATGTGCGGAGTGTGTGAATTAGCTTAAGGGAGAAATGTTCAAGTTGAGCATGATGGAACTTCAACTGACAACAAAAATTATTTCAACATGGAATTTGTTCTAACATAAAGGAAACCTGCAAGGTTTCAATTTTTCAACTAAAGGCAATTCAGTTGTTCAATTGAAGACAAAAGAATGGATACGCAAATTGGGGGTATAAAAATTGATGTGCAAAGGTAAAGGAAAACAACATTTGAACAATCAGGACATGTAAAGCATGAAAATTACCTTTAACGGCTTGTCATGAAACGAATTAAGGGATGGAGGCGCCTCCTCGAGTATGGTGGCTGAAAAATGGGCATTTTCATTTGTCAGTGTTGCTGCAATTGTTAACACAAGGTGAAATCAAATGCCCAGACGCAAATTGCTACTACAATTTTTGAACAAAAAGGGATTTTAATCAAAACTAAGCGTTGTTCTTTGGAGACAGCCCATTAGCCACCCTTAGACATATGGATTGTAGGAATCGGGGGTCAGTGGAGGGAGAATTTCTCCACGATGGCCTGTGCGCCACATAGGTTTCACCCTACGTCCATTGACTTTGAACACCCTGATATCATGGATTGATTAAGATCTCGAACCATTGGGGTATGCACATTTGAATGATGAATGGACACATCCCATACGTGACTTGAGCTTGCCGGAAATAGATGGGTTTGGAGTCGTATAAAGAACTTGTTCTCTCTTTGGGAATTCTTCCCGGTTATCATTTGATCATGCACCATCTTTTTTATTTTTCCTTTGCAATCTTCGAATTCAAATAGGCATCATTAGTATCTCTTCCGACTCATTGAGATCGGAACCCTCTTGACTCAGGCCACTACTTTCGGATCCATATTGACTTCTTGATTGCCCACCGTACCTTGTACTCGATCTCGGCGGAAGGTGACATGCCTTACCATAGACCCAGTAGATAAAGGGTTGTTCGAGTTGTCTTGAAAGGCTGTCACGCTGGAGGCCCTGACGAATGAGTTGTTTAATGGACCAATCTTTCTATTTGGTGTTACACCACGCTTCATTCGTGGTCTTGATCTCCACAGTGGCTAGTTCTACTAACCACTTGTTTAGGGATGGTAAGGAATTTGGCCACTTTATTAATCTCCACGTAGGAGTTTTCAAAAGATTTGTTACAAAAATGTGAACCCCCATCACTGATAATGGCCTTCGGTACTCCGAATCTGGAAAATATGTTGGCTTTCAGGAATTTAAGTACCACCCTGTGGTCATTGGTCTTGCGAAGTTACTTGACCCATTTGGACATAGTCCACTCCCACCAATACGTGTGACCATGGGACGTGGGGAAGGGTCCCGTGAAATCGATGCCCCAAACATCAAAGTTCATTCTTAAATTGGGTTGATGGCATCATATATGACGGCGAGACAATTTCCCGAGTCTTTGGAATCTATCACACACACGGCACATTTGGTGTGCTTCCTTGAACAAGGAAGGCCAGTAGAATCTAGACTGCATCACCTTCATTGCTGTCTTCTGGGAAGCAAAATTACCACCACGGGCTCTCATGGCGTTGGCTCGAGGAATTCCCTGTTTTATCCTCGGGTACACACTTCACGATTATTTGATCGCCGCGGTATTTACGAGCAAGAGGGCTCTTCCCGATAATAAGAATGGATCTTAGCAAAGTACTTCCTATCACACATTTCTTTCCATTCGGTGGGATTTCTCTGTGGCGAGGAAATTGGCAATGTGAGCATACCGGGGAGCACCAGCGTACAGGGTTCTTCAGGAAATTCATCATTGATGGGTGGGCTATGAGTGTCATGGGCTATCGTTAACCTTGAGAGATGATCCGCCACCACATTCTCTACCCCTTTCTTGTCTTTAATTTGCAGGTTAAACTCTTGAAGCAGAAGAACCCATCGGATAAGCCTTGCTTTGGCATTTTGTTTGAGTCGTGAGATATTTCAAGCGGAATAATTAAAGTAAAAATGACTATCGACCCAGGCAGTAGCTCGAACTTGTCACAAAGCATAGACCCTTTACTTGACAATTCCTTCTGCAGCGGTGGTATGGTTCCTGCAGTGCTTCATTCAAGGTTTTGCTTGCATAGTAGACTACATGAGGTTTTTCCATCCTCTCTTTGGCGAAATCTTGCTCCCGATTGCGAGATCACTTGCATCACACCTCACTTCAAGCAGTGCTTTGCCAGGAATTAGGTGCTCGCCTGCGATTGGGGCGGTTGTTAAATGGGACTTCAGCTTTCCAAAGCTCTCCTGGCATTCATTTTTCCCAAACAAATGGCATCTTTCTCTAAGAGTTTGTACGGGGTTTAGCAATTTGAAGTCCTTAATGAATCTCTGTAGAAACTGCATGACCCGAGGTGTCTGCTTGTCTTTACATTCGTTGGGGATGGCGATCCGGAAGTAAGTTCAATTTTTGCCTTGTCGACTTCTATTCCCCTGCTGGAGATAATGTGCCCCAGTACAATTCCTTGGTTAACCATAAGTGGCACTTCTCGATTGAGCACCAACTTCTTCTCTATGCACCTCTGCGAGAATGGCTTCTAGATTAGTGGGACGTGTAAAATCACCTCCATATACCGTGATGTCATCCATGTATACTTCATTATGCGCTCCACCATGTCATTGAACATACTAAGCATGCACCTCGAAATGTGGTACAGGCGTGCAAGAACCAAAGGCATCCTCATAAGCATATGTGCCCGAATGGGTAGTGAAGAGTGGTCTTTCACGGTCCTCTAGTGCAATCTCTATCTGGAAATATCCTGAATACCCATCCAAAAAGTAGTAGAATGGGTGTCCTGAGACTCTCTCAAGGAGTTGGTCGATGAATGGTAATGGGAAGTGATCTTTTCTGGTTACTTCATTGAGCCTTCTATAATCTATACGCACCTCTCGGCCGGTAGTAAGTCGGGTAGACAATTCCTCCCTTTTCATTTCTTACGATTTGTTACCCACGGCTTCTTGGGTACCACACGAGTGGGGCTTACCAGTGCTATCGAAATGGGGTAAATGTCTGCGACTTGGAGCAATTTCGGGACTTGATCACGAACTACTTCCTGCGAATCAGAGTTCGACCTCCATTATGGGCACTGCGACCTTAGACTCTTCTTTCGGGTAAATGTGATGGCTGCGGACCGTTGGGTTTATGCCTTTTTAAATCGAGAGAATTTTCCACCCAATGCTTGTTCCTTTTGAGGAGGCTCAATAGGTCAATCTCTTGTGAAGTGGTCAATAGGGATGAAATCCTGGCCCAGACCTTCCTTTCATTTCTTCAGGAATGCATACTTGACTCAATGGGGAGTGGTTTGAGCTCACAGCCATTAAGGGTTCCTTTGAATCCGTCACCGGTCAGTAAGGTGATTTCCATTCTTCTCCTCCAGTACCCTTGCACTAAACTCATGCCTTGGGATTCTTGTTGCTCTCCTAGGCACTCGGATAACTCTGGGGTTAATAAATCTTGCACTTGCTGTTCATTAGCCTGCTCTTCCAAAATTGCATCTATTATACAAACCTCCTCACAGTCATCTTCCTCCGAGTGCAAATTCCTTTTACTCAAATGAAAAATATTGAGTTCTAGGGTCATATTCCCAAATGTGAGTTGCATAACCCCATTCCGACAGTTTATTTTGGCATTTTAAGTAGCGAAATGGCCTTCCCAATATGATGGGCACATGATTGGCTCCTGTACACCTTAGGCTTTCTACATGTGAATACGACAAAGTCTTGGGTAGTAAAATACATCTACTTGTATTAAGACATCCTCAATGGTCCCCTTGGTATCTTAATAGATCTATCGGCTAGTAAACGGTCTGTGATGGAAGTGGGTTTCGGCTCTCGACCCCGATTGCATGTACATGGAATACGTGGCCCGAGTTCCTGTAGCTCCCAAATCTAATAGTGCTTTCTCCACACTAATGCCTCCAATATTAACCGATATTGTTGGACACCCTGGATCTTTATATTTCACCGGGGTCTTGCACTCAATGATGGCACTCACCTTTTCAGTCAAAAAGGCCTTTTTGTTCACATTGAGACCTCTTTTTACATTACGCCAGTCATGAAAAATTTTGCGTAGAATTGGGGACTTGTTTGATCATGTCGAGAGAGGAATGTTAACTTTTGCTAGCATTAAAACATCTAGTATTTCCGTTTGGTTAAACGGAACCTTTCTTTCGGAGAACGTGCGGGGAATGGAAGTACACGATATTCACCTCTTCCCTACCTTTAATTTGTTCTTCTTGTGGTGCATCATTGTGAAATTTGATGCGCGTGCAAAGATCGTGCTATTTGGTCTCAATTCTTTACCACTTCTTAAGGTCACCATGCACTTCATCAATTCTTGCACATTTGGATCATTGGTTGACCACATTTCATGTATTCCTCTCACGACTCTCGATGTTGTTGTGACCGGGAGAATCTTCCCTTTTCGAACCCTCCCGTACTGGTCGACAACCTTGAAATCCTCGTGAGCGCATATTGTCCGCCCCGCTCGAGCGAGCTCAACCCTTTCCAATTCTTTGACATCCGGGACATTCACAATACCTTGTCTTCTCACAAATGCACCTCATCCACTTTACTCAAATTCGTGATTGCCCGTCTCAACGAGAAGAGTATATCGGAGTAGGTCATTGTCAGAAAGGAAGGAGCTAAACTATCATTGCTCCCGAGGGACATATGCAAAGGTTTGGCTTCCATGACAAGTTTGATGATTTCTCCAATTAGGAGTTATGTGCTGCCATATATGGAGCATCATGGGTGGTTTATTTTGATTTAGACATACATGCTCTTGATAGTGCTCCTCAGGATGACTATTTGTCTGATAATCAAAACAAGCTGGATGAGATGCAGGTAGCTCATTTACTGCTTGCATTTCATGCTGGCTTCTCATTTCCAGCTCCTCCAACCTTCGAGTCAATGTGGTAAATTTCGCTTTCATCTCTATGTCTTCGGAGAGTGCACAAATGCCCCCCTTCGTGGTTCAAGCTGGGTCTTTCTAACTTCTCGATTCTGCCTGCTCATCCCATGCCAGTTTCGCCACATGGCCAAAAGTCCATGGCCTCATCCTGCTTTGCCTGCCAAAAGCTACCCCCACACATGGTCTCAATAGTTGCTTCACGGCCGGGAGATGCATGCCAACATAAATGGTTCACTAACATCCGTGTATCAAACCCGGTGATGTTGACAAGCACCGATGGTATCCATGAATCTCTCCCAAGACGTGTACTTCATCACACAGCCGAGAAAGGCATATCCGCTCTCTCTTCAAACCGGCCGGGTCTTTGTGGCATCGAAGAATTTCTTCAAAATTCCAGCTCTAAGATCTCCGCCCACTTCAATCGTTTCTACCATGAGTCGAGAGCCAAATCTAGCCTTATTCTCGGTAGAGTCAATGGAAATGCCTTCGCCGAGCAAATCCATGTGCCGCTATACCCTCCCTGCAAGTAATGCACACACCTCCTCAAATCCCTTTACAGTGGTGCGAATAATATGGATTTTCATTCCATACCGTGGAAAAGCCAAAGCTAGGGGTAACAGATAGGTCTCACCGCCACTTCCTCGCCAGAGGTAGCGATGCAAGAGGGAGCACTAACTCTCGAGGGTGTACGTGTTCCTCATCGACCAGAGGCCGTCGATTCACCCGGCACCCGCCAACTTTGGCCTGCCTTCGTGCAGAGGATCCATCTGGCCCACGCACACCATTTCACCGCCACCAATAAAGTTCTGATTCTTCGCAATCTCACCGATGTCTCTTCCCAAAGTCGCGATAAACACCTGTTAGCACAACCGGGGAGACACAACAAAGAGCACTAACCAACTTGCAAAAAGCGGTTGCTTGAGCCGAATTTTTAAAAATAAAAAAACTCGATCGTAAAGAAAAAACAAAATACGCCGCGCTACCGCAAAGTGATTAAACTTGCGTTATTGCAACCAGAAACAAAAAGGATTAGTATATACCTTCACTTGTAAATTATGATTACAAGTACACTTCAACTTATCAAACGTAGTTTCGCACCATCCCCTGCTAGTCGCCATTTGATTCGTGCTACGCAGGGTGATCCCGAATCAACAAAATTTATAGTCCTAAGTCTTCTCCCCATCGCGTAGTCAAGCTACCGCAAAGATAGCTGGTTTAGGTCGAACACGTGGACGGGTTTTCATCCTATGAATGACTTGCATCTATGAAATGGTGAGGTTTTAGTTTGGATTTTTGGATTTTGTTTCAAACAATGGGAGTTGTTCGACCGCGATCAATCAGAAACGCAAAATGGAGGTGAAAGAAAATTTTGAAGATTTAGGTCACTAATTTCAGATAACATAGTAAACAAGGTCCCTGTTTTATCCTCTAGCATTATGACAAGCAACCTATATCCGCTTGTAACCCTTATCTGTTTTAACTAGCAAACCCAACCTCAGAATCATTCCTATTTGAGTCAACATTGTAACATGCATCTACAAATTTCTTTTAAGTTTAAACCCTAACATTCAACATCATTTCGCTTACTGTAAAGACTCTCATCTAAAAACCACAAAGGCATCTAGCAATAAGTATACATCAATCCTAAAGGCTGAAAGTACGTCAATATTGAATCTGACATTAAATGATATTCAACCCTGGGCTGAGAAGATGAGAGCCATAAATACAAGACTCTGAGTACTTAACATACATGAGTGACAACTTTGCAACTCGCCCCACAACCAAGCCAGCTACCTTCCTCTTCTTCAAAGCTGTAGAGGTTGTCATCTCAGTTGTCATCCTCAAGAGGGTGTCAGCACCGAAAAATAAGGGAAAGAGGAGAGAGAAGAGAGAAAAGCAAAAACCCTAAATGAAAGCTGCGGGAATTTTATAAAAATGAAAATGTGCCAAAAGATTTGCTTTAGGCTGCACTGGGGAGTGGGCTTATATAAAGCACCCAATGGGCGAAAATGCGCTAAGTTCAACATTTCGCTAAAAACAAGGTGATAATGAAGTAATAATAACTGTAAAATGAAGCTCCGCCTTACTAATTACAAAAAGATGACAAGGCGCATAATCTCGCTTAGGATGTGCCATTCTCATAGTAGCTTAAAAGTAGGTACGAATTACACAAGAGATAGCGAAATCGTGAGAATTTCGCTAAAGGCTCGGGCACTCGCATAGCTTAAATTTCGCTACTAGCTTAAATTTTTAGTGATAGCGAAACTTGACTGTTTAGAACAGTTAGTGAAATTTTTGTGCCTAGCAAAAATTTTCATACTTCGCGCATTTCATAAAATTTTCGCTATGATTGGTGAATTTTCGCGAATCCCAAATGAAATTCAGAATCTTAGCCAAATTCCCCCCAATTGTCGGGATCTTCTCACCGCATGGCCTAACGTCTATATCGCACCACCCTTGTCACTTTCGCTTCTTCATTCTTTCTTTGATTTCGTATGTCTGATGGTCGATGACCGGGTTCAATCTTCATGATTCAACATATGCCCCCGATATTGAACTCCTCAAAGTACGCAAAACCCAAAACAACCAAAAATAACCTCTAAACGACATAAGTGATACTAAGAACACCGAACACTTCAATTGGCGATAATCGACATGATTAGTGCGCAGTAAAGCACCTGCTAAACCTATCTCAAAATAGTGGCTCAAAATAAGACTTTTCGGGTACTAATTAGCAAGCCACCCGTAGCTTCTCCATCGAGTACATCCCATCCCTCAATCTTCCTATAACTCGTCTCACGAAAGCAACCGTGAGTTACTTGTCGATTTAAGGTCCCCACGCTGTTCCCCACGACACTCCTCGGGCCGCATTCCGCCGAGCTTGATGTACTCTAAACCTCACGACGAGCTCCCATCCAATAATGCCTTTACCGGCCAGCTCATCTGGTCGCACGTAGCCTCTTTATACTCGCAGCCTCGCCCCTGATGTAAAGAAGCTCATACTCCGGGTAGACCTGCACCCTCCCTAAATTCTCAAGAAGTCATTTTCAGGTGTACCCCCGCAGCCTCATCCTCAACCTCCGGGCCGCCCTTCGACCGCCCTTCAAGCTGCTCGCCTCATCTTCTCTTACCCCCCCGCTGCAGCACGTGCCGCCACGTGGCATGCTTCAAATCGTGATTAAGCTTCACGCTCCGATCATACACACCCGTGACTCGATCCCGCAGCCTCACCGCCAGATGGTGCAGCCACCCGCTCAGAACTCTGGGCGCCTTTCGTATCACCCCTTCGTTTAGATTGGCCTGGCTTTTCACAAACTCTTCAAACGAGTAGCCACCTACCACACCCGCAAGATCAATATTTCTAATTACGTAGATCAACACCCAACTCAGTCGAAATCGTATTAATTACAAGACATGGGAACTTACGCAGGCAACCTCGGGAGGATGAGCCAAGCTTCCTTAACAAAGTACAGCCCGACCTCTCGAGAATACAATCTTAAGCGGATGGGACGGAGATAGCCGCCCCGCCGCAAGCCTCTGGCTGCTGAGAGCAAGGAGTCGCCATCTCCGCTAAGCCTCAAACCCTTCCTCTTTAACTCTTCTGACCTCGAGGAAGGTGGCTTAACGCTACGCAGAGACTCCAAACCGTGATGGGCATGATCGCTACGGCCGGCCGATAGCCCTTCCGCAGGAGCTCAGCCGGCAGCGACCTAGAACGGATTGCTAACCTCCGGCTTTAAGGACTCCTACCGAGGCGACAACATCCGCCCCGACACCCAACGCAGGTAGAAGCGGGAAGAGGAAGACTTCAATTTCTAACCTTGCCCCAGTCGGCCAGTCTCTCTCAACAAACTAAGGTTTTCCTTTCACGCTTCGACTTCGAGACAATGTATCTCCAACTGAATCCTCGCCAAGCTCTCCTTTGCAGTTTCGGCAAAATGAAAGGTCCGACGGGAGACTCATATGGAAGGAGGCGAAGGCCCCCAAAATAAGAGAGCGGGCAATCCCCTCGAGCCTCGAAGGGCCGAATATCCGACTTGATCGCCTCACGTAGGGACGCTGGGACACTTAGCCAACGCCGCTATGACGTTATCTCATCTTCGCGCCGATCTGGTCGAGCACCCGAGGCACGCGGACAATGCGCACTGTAGATATCCAATGACTCTATAAATATTATACCAAAAACAAAGCGACACTCTCACGTAGATTCCCTGGTGGTTCACAACGAATCTTCCTGTGGTGTCGTGTGGCTTCTCATTACAGGCCATAGCTCCCACCGCGGTCGCCGACAAATAAGTAACGGCCTTCCAAAGCCTCTAGACAAGGGAAGACTTAAATCACTGGGAGGAGCGCCAGTACGCTTGGAAAAATAGAGGAAGCCCTCGATGGTTTCCTTCGCGTTAAAAAGATAAAGGAGTAAAACTATACTGGGAACACCAAGCCCCCTGTCCCTAAAGAAAACCAATAAACCAACCAAAATACCCCAACCATTGGGCGAAAGTTGAGAAGGATAGACATTGAAATGCTACAAAGCCCCTTTTATGAAGGGATGCAGAGAGAAGCGAAGACAGTTATCGAAAGCTACTTCAAAGAAGCATACCATCTTAGGTACCTAAAGTGAAACCACATAGAGGTCAAAACATCGGGACCAAACTCGCACGCTCAAAAGTAGAGGCAAATGATAACGCCTGGCAATGTAGTAATGTTTCCATACAAGGGACCAACCTTGCTAGGCCCCACAGCCAAAGCATTCTGAACGGCGGATTTTAGGTATTCTGACCCCCCAGGATACTTAATCTGGTCTACTCTCCCCTTACCCTTGTCTGGGGAAAAGGGGGCGCCCTTAGAGCATCTCGAAGATCGACCCCGACGTAGCTGCCTGAGGCGTCGCCCCGCCCCAACCGACAAGCACCGTAAGAGTCACCCCAATACACGTAGAAGAAGCGTAACACCCGAAATATACCCTAGTCAAGTTTACATGTATAGGGTATTTTGTGGGGTTTAATTTGAATGTTTCGTGGAGTTAAATGCAAACATGGAAACGAGAGACCAGTGTTACAAAAAACTTAAGGACAATTTTGTAATTGGTCCAAAAGGCTTAAAAGTCCTAATGTGAAGTGCAAGACTAGAGGCCAAAATACCATAAAAGGAAATTGAACTATAAATGGCCAAGAATCATGGACTATTTGGAAAATAAAGAAAGTTAACCCAAAAATGGTTTTTATTTAAGGGCCAAACATGGCCTTATCAACCATGGATTTAAAGACCAATTTGGTCTCAAATCGGGGGAGAGAACCCGTGAGAGAAGAAAGAATCAGAGAAGAAGAGGAAGAAGAGAAGAGGAAGAAGAGGTCTCGCTGACAAGATCAAGCCAAAAAGGTATGGAAACTCAATTCTCGATTATGAATTCTATGAGATTTGGCATGGATCTGGGTTTGTATGATGATTATCTTGCTCAAACTCTGTGGTTTTCATGGGGTGGTTTCATCTTTAACCCAATACCCATGGCAAGTAAGGTGGGTAAAACCCCATATGGCACAAGAAGCTAAGAAATCTCTCAGGATGAATTCATGGTTAATCGAGAGTAATCGAATTAAAATTAGAATAAATCTTAACAAAATCCTGAGTTCGATTTCACAGATGGAAGATAACCCATATCAGAATGGGGTTTTGAAGTAATTCATGATAGGTCTTTTGAACTAAGATAAGTATTGAAGGAGGAATCGAATAGAAGAGATTTCAAGGTGAATTAGAAATGGTTTTTGATGCGTGTTTGAAGGAGGAGTTGGATTGGTATCAAAACATGGAAAAAGGGTGAAAACACACATTCTGGGCATTTTCGGTGATGTGTACCGTACACCTTGAACAAAAATGGTACACTTGTGTTCTCGCCATTTTTTGGCCAATGTACCGGGTGACACTTTTAGGGGTGTACCAAGACACCCTATTCTCGCATTCCCGCCAATGGCTGTGATTTCGTAATACCATAACTTCCTCATTTTTATCCGATTTGAGTGATTCAAGTGGCTACATAAAATAAACTTCAAGGAGAACCAAACTTAAAGAGAATGCATTGCCAAATTCTGATCCTAACTGGCCTAAAAATTCACTCAAAGTGGGGCCATGCGCAAGAAAAACGATTCCAATTTGAACATGGAGTAGTCCTCGGGTTGTTTCGGATTTGAATCCTGAGTTCCTAAGGTTTCGAACTGTGATTCCAATGGAATGTAACCCTTATCACCTTAGCTTTAAAGGAATACAAAGATATGGTGCCAATATTGAGACAAGGCACTGGAAAATAAATATTTCAAATTGTCCTCTGAAAATCTAAACCGACTAGCTGGGCATGAAAACGCTACAACTTGAGTTCGACGATCCGATTGATTGATTCCACCCTGCAAAGTAGATTCAGTTAGAAGAATAAGAATACATGATTAATATTACATGCTCATCATACTCCACGTGATATGAACATCTGTCATGAACACATAATGTGGCTAAGAATGCCTATTATAAGATAGTAGTTATCGAAATCATATAATCAGAAACCACCTAAGACCGCTTATTAAATGACACAACACCATCACCCCGAATAGTACTTCTAAGACTCAAGTAGTGCTTCGCACTCGGCCCCGACTAGTACTTCTAAGATCTCCGATTAGTGCTCGACACTCGATTAGTACTTCAGACTCCCGTTGCTCCGCACTCGATTAGTACTTCTACTCCTCGATTAGTGCCCCAGACTCCTCGACAGTACTTTCTAAGATTTTGATTAGTGCTACTTCAAGACTTGCTCGACAGTGCTTCGAAGACTTCCTAACTCAAGGGCTACCAAGACTCCCGTCCCGACTAGTGCTACTAGCACTGGGACAGCATCTTCTGCACGACTGGTGTTATGTCCTACTCATTCCGTATTACTAGTCTAGGTAAATAAACAAGCTTATATGATGTGACCGAATAAAGAATAAGAGAAGATCCGAATGTACCTCAGATCTGCTCAGAGTACCTACAAAAATTCGTGATTCGATTAATTTCTGTAGTACCTACGGGTACTCCCGTATCCTAAAAATAAGTCCTGTAGTGCCTACCGGTACTCTCAGAATCTAGTCAAGTTCCGTAGTACCTACGCAATCTCCGCATCCGATAAGTCCCGGCTTCCGAATAAGTCTCCAGAGTTCTACTGCACTGGTCTCTCGATTAAGCTCCGTAGTACCTACTCTGCACTCATGTATCCGAAAATGTTCTCAGGAAGGTTCACGTACTCCCGTATTTAATTAAGTTCCGTCACTGATGGTCTTCAGAGTACCTATGGGTACTCCCGCCTCTCGATTAACTCCCGTCTCGATTAAGTCCCGTAGTACCTACGTACTCCCGACTGATAATCTCCGTGAGTACCTACGCACCCGCATTTGACTAAGTTCTCGTAGTGCGTACCTACGGCAATTCTCAGACCAACAAGTTCTCATTCCAGACTAATAAGTCCCGAGTAATCAAGGGTACTTCAGACCACAAGTTCGCTTCCGACAAGTCCCGCTCGATGAAGTTCTCAGAGTACCTAATGCGTACTTTCAGATTCGAATAAGTTCTCGCTTCGACAAGTCCTCGCTTCTCCGGGATGAAGTTCTCAGAGTAATCTACGTGCCTTATATCCTCAATAAGTTCCGCTTTCGATCAAGTCCCGCTTCGACAGTCTCTATAGTACTCCACTCAAGTTCCTCAGATTCGAATAAGTTCCGCCTCTAATTAAGTCCTCGTCGCTTAAGTTCACAGAGGCCTACTTCTGCACTCGACCGATTGTTCTCAGAGTAATCTTCCTGCACCCGCTCTTTGATTAAGATCCGTAGTACCTACCGGTACCCCAGATCCGAATAAGTACAAACTCAGAGTACTCCACAAGTACTTCCGTGACAAGAATATAAGTACAAGTTTGAAACTATGGAGTACTCCTCAGATTCAGACGATAAGTATAACCAGTTGGTACCGACGTACCTTCGTATAATGAATCAGTAGTACCTACGGTACTTTTGTACCGTATCAAGTCTCAGATAAGATCCGTAAGACAAGTACATGTCTGGTAATACCAAGATAAGATCCGTAAGACAAGTACATGTTCCGTGGTAATACCAAAATACGAAGATCCAGAAGACAAGAATAGTTCGCAATACCAAGACACGTTCGTAATTTCGTGATACCTACAAGTATCTCTCCGAACAAGTAAACTCCGTAGTTAAGAATAAGCAAATTCCCACGGAGTCCCGAATGGAAATAAGCCTGTTAAGTCCTGAATAAGAAGAAGCTCTGTAACTCCTACGGGTCCCCAATGAACATACGTCTGTTATAAGTGTAAGTTCCCTCGCATAAGAAGTAATCTCGGTAACCCACAGAGATCCCAATAAGTATAAGTCCGCAGTACTCTATGGGTACTCTCAGACGGTGAAACAAGTGAGTAAGTCCAAGAGGTACCTAAGGGTACTGTGATCAGAAATAAGTATACGTGATTCAAGTATGATTCAGACCTATTATGGACTAATGTCCATACCGACATGTATCTCGTATAAGTCTGATTTGTTCGACTTCATAGTACCTACTTCTGCACTCCTGACAAGTGTAAACTCCGTAGTATAAGTATAAGCCCTAAGTATAAGCATAAGTCCCGTAAACTCATACCGAGGTCAATAGACATATACCAAGACGTGCATAAGGACCTCCGAATAAGCATGTCGTAATCTCTACTGAGATCCTGAAAGTATAAGATCGAATGTGATAAGTATAAGTCCTAATAAGCATAAGTCCGTATAAGCCTGGCACTGTATAAGTTCATTATGTGAACGTCAATATTCGACACCAAGCATCGTTATCCGTATGTGTTTCAGATAAGAAATGTTTCCCACTAAGCATAAAGCTTAGCACGGGTTTTTAATCCGTGTAGATACAGGAGAAGACATTCGAAGACTTCCGCGATACCGCCAGGCCAACACACCAGAAGGGTTCATTTTCACGTAGTTCTGCTCGACAATGTAAAAGTTCGGGCCAGACATAAACGGGACCCTATATGTGTCTAGATTTCGATGGACACTAATTCCTGCGGGTATTTCTTTGACAGATTTTGAATTATTATAAGTCGGGGCTATACCACGTACCGCTCTGCCAAAAAAATCGGGAAGAGTCCCGGGCCCCCGAGTCTCGCTGGTCTCTAGAACCGCTCGTCCGCCAATCTGTCGCCCCGATTCTATGCACAAGAAGAGCGACTCGGACCCATGGTGATAGCAGGTAATGAGAACGAAACATAGCTGACCTAACCCTAACGCCTCGACGTATCGCCCTAAAAGACACCAAAGAGAGAAAGACGCAGCGGTCCCAGGAATAAAACGGAAAAAAACTATCTCAAGAAAGACGCCAGAAAAGGACTCTGCACAAAAGGTTCAGATGGAAACTAAGGAAGAGGGAAGTCCGAACTAGTTAAAAGCGAAGAAAAAGTTTCAAGATCAGGGGCACACAAAGATGGGAGGATGTCCATGAAGAAACGTGTATGAAAACCCGAAAAGAAGGGAGAAATGAGCGCGAAACCGAAGAGTCATCATTTTCGCAAGACATATGACTACCACCAAGCCCTAACTAACCCACCGAAAGCGCACACGTGAAATTTGCATCCGATACAAGAAATGGCATACCGCTTCACGCACACCGACACAAGCGGTTCTGGGCAACTCATATAAGTTCGAAAAATGGGCTCGCAGCCCACCGCCAAAACCCAAAGAAGAGGCACACCATCAAACACCGTGCCTGGCGCAAACTCAAAATGAAGGCTCAGTTCGCCGTCCAAAGGCCGATTATGGATAATTGAGAAAGCACACATTCTGCAAATCAAACAAAATCCCATTGATAAGGGAAATAGAATAATCCCCAATAACATATTATCCTGCAAAACCAACTAAATCTCACCAGTAAGGAAAATAAGATAATTCACGATATAATGTACCATCCTACGTATCGCTTCCATCCCACCAATGATAAGAAAGATAATTCTAAATAAACTGCTTCTTTCAATATCCCTTATCTAATCCTGCATCGATGTAAAGGCGGTGAAATATCCCGGCCCAATGGAAAGAACTTAATCACCATCCAACCGTGGAAACATATACTATAAATACTTCAAAGCCATCCATCTAAGTGAAAGGTACGCAAACACACTCCGCCTCTGCGCCTATCTTTTCTCCCAACTAAACCGACTTAGGCACGGAAGAGGCCACAGCGAAGTCCCGCCGCCTCTTCTTCTTCTTTTGCTACAGAGAGAGCAACACCGCCCGCAAACCAACCCAAAGAAGAGTCCAGTCCAAATTTCCCCCAACAACCCTAACACGTCCACCCAAGATGGTTGAAAAGGCATCATCATAAACAATATTTTTAAAGCTAATAATATGAGCTAAGTTCGATCTACCAGTACATTTAACCTAATTTATAAAGGTTTTGTTTGTAAAATTTATGGTCAAACCCATTGTAGCTTGTACCCCATTTGGGTCTTAGCTATAAGTGCCGGTTGTAAAAGTAAAATGTAGAAATGTAAAGAAAGCCATTTCAAGAGTGGGATAATGATAATGATTTAGGTGGGCTCACTCATGTGAACGCACCATAAATCAAGGCCGAATTGAGTACGCCTAATGAGGAATAATCGGACAAGGAAAAGAAAGAAAAGAAAGACATTATCACTTCACGCTTGCTCTTATTCAGATAGTCGAATTCTATTCCCAAGCATAGGAATTAAGGTTGTCTTTACATTGTAACATCGAGGGAATCCATGTGTTATCTCCACAGGGGAGTGGTTTAAATTCTGTTGATCCGTAGAGCTATTCTCCACAAAAAGTGTAATTTAAAAGGGAATTAAGGTCAGGTTGCTTGATTGAATGATTGATTGATTTGAATATTTTAAATTAGAAAGATGATTGCCGGGATCTTAGGTTTCCACCACATAAGGACACATACTCCCACCTCTTATTTTACAAATTTCATCTAGAGCCATTGATAAATGGTCTTCGATGGAAGATTTATCCTTAAATGCTCTTTTGAAAAGAAAGATGATTGAATGATGTTAAGCACTTGTTCCCAATAAATTCAAACTCTTAGCTTGCATTTGCAATCAAGCACAACGTGTACCGAGGATCTCTCATTCACACATTGTCAAGAGGATGCCCAACTAAGGTTTTTACACAGTTTCAACAAGCGATCAACACACAATCCATCGAGGTATAAAAGAGGAATTGAGGAATTTACTTTGATCAAGGTGAGTTTCACCGTAGAACCCTTCAAAGATAGAAGCTTAGGAACTCCGTGGAACTTATAAGGCACAATCGTAATTCGAAGAGAATTTATTCATAAAAAGAACTTCGAGGAGATCGTAATTCAATTGCAAAGCCTAAAGATGAAGAATACGTAATATCGAATGGAACGAATATGAGTTCCTACTGAAAGATTACATGTGCTTGAAATCAGAAAAACCCAGAAAAATAAAGTCTTCAACCCTAATCAACAAGTCTTCACCTCCCACTATGGATAAGAACTCCTCTCCTATGAAAACCTAACCCTCGTCATCTAAAAACTCCCTTCTCCTTGTGTCTTATAACTTTTATACCCCTCTCCAATGTGATCCTGCATTAAAAGTTGATTTACAAGTGTGCCCTTGCGTTAAGATCGGATTCTACCAATCTCGTAGCTTCTCACACACAAAATTTGGTATGATGTTACTGGTGTACCGATATACCTGCCACCGCTACTTTTTAGATAGGTGTACCGGTGACATGTTGAAGGTGTAATGCAGACACTTTCAAGCACGCTTACTTTTCTCGCATAGGTGTACCAGAGAAAGAAGGTGTACCGACAGTACTTTGGTCTCCGGGTGCTTCTCCAAAGATTGCTATAGTTCCCAAACTTCACCACCTACTGCCAACATCAACAATGATCCATATTTGCTTCCTTCGACATAAATCTTTGTACACTATGCATTAGACTCGAAAGACCCGCACAAGTCCAAAAAAACACAAAAGCAATTAAAAGTACCTATCTTCACGCAAAATGTGGGCAAAGTGTGACTTGAATGTGCTAAGTTCTGCTATAATTACTGCTCAATTGTGTATTCATCAACTATCGACATGCAAAATTTCAATAAGGCCAACAATATCCCCAAAGACTTTTCTTTTGTTAGTTTTTATTTATTTTTTTTTTTCTTCCAAATTCTACTACAAGTTTGAACTTTATTTGATAATATTATTGGTTGGTAAGGAGACGGTCATCATACCTACTTAAGTGGTAGAGTATTTAATGTTTAAATAGGTAAAGACCTAGGAAAAAGAGGTGTCTCAGGTTTTAATCACAACATAAACAATTTACTATACTATAATTAAAGTGTTTAATTGTGAATAAAAAGATTAATTCACTAAAACAAAAGAATTTAAGTTTATAAATGATAAATAAAAAAATAATTATTTAGAATTTATTTTTTTCACAACTAAACACTTTTGTTATAGTGTGATAAACTGTCCCATAATTATTTGGAATTTATTTTTTTCACAACTAAATACTTTAATTATAAGAAAAAAGAAAAAATATATTTATCACTCTAAAATATGATCAAATGATGATATTCAAGTTGGATGATCTAGATTTTATTTTGAGTAGTTCACAGATACTTATATTATAGATTTTTTCAGACCACAATGTTTTTTTGTGAAAAGTTCAGATCTACAATGTTATCAAAGGAATTTGACTATAATATATATTATCTTATTCTCATAAGGTTCTATAACCTTCTTTATAATAATAATACCGTACAAACCGTAGGCTAAGTTTCTCTCCATCTTTCCTCTACCAGTGACTATTCTTTAAGCAATAAGATGTGATTTTTTTTGTAATTCTTCACTTGAAATCACCCTCTACCTACACCTCTTTTCATATTTTTACTTCAATAAAGCGGTTTATTCTACACAAATTTGCGCTTATCGCCACGACGCATATTATCGCGTTCATGACACGCAATTGTTGTCGCCTTGCGGCGGCGGCTATATCAGCTCAATAACATAAGCTTATATTTTCTTTTAATACAGATGACGTTAATTTGATAAGCCATACGATTCGTAAGACGAACAAAATATATACTATTAGAAACAAAATATCAAATCAATGATCGTCAATATACAAAACTCGTTTCATGCGATTTTACCACAATAAGAATATCAAATACGAACTCTATCATCAAACGACATGCTTTTTAATCATTTTATTACGCTATTAACCAAGATTGTTTATCCTTTACGATTTTTTCGATTCGATTCTATGTTTATATTATTGTATTATTAGTGTGAATCAATGAAGTTATTTTTTTCTCTTAAACAAAAAAATAATAATATTTTCAAAAATAAAAATAATAATACGCTAATATATTTTAATATAGTGGATTTTTCTATCTCTTTATTGTAGTTTTCTTATAATTTTTTATTTTATTTTTTTAAGATAGATGTGAACAAAAGCAAAGATAAAGCTAGTAATTAATTAATTAATATCATATACAAAAGCAAATAGTAACTTAGGGGAGTCAATGGTGATATGTGGCATCTTTATCTTTATTAATTTTTTAACCTTGGGGCGGCCAGCCATGCCCAGTGGAATAGAAGCAGCCTCCACACCTACCATCCCACTTTTCTTTTTTAAATTAAAAAAAAAAATTATTTTAAAATTTTATACTTCTTTTCAATTTTATATATTCAAATTTATACTAGTTTCTCCCGTATACCTATCCCTTTTTTTTTAATCACATAAGTCAAGCCTCATAAAAATCAATCTTGGACTACACCTTGTAATTTGTAGTGCCCGAATTGGTTTTATTGTAATAAAATATAAACATAATATTTTAGAGATAGTGTAACTTGTATAAATACAAATAGATGAACTCAGATATATATATATATATATATATATATATATATATATATATATATATATATATATATATATATATATATATATATACAAGAAATAAAAAGTATCATTTTATTTATATTTACAATTTAAACTTTTATGATGAAATAAAAAAAAGATAAAAATTTACATCACGTGAAAGGAAAAACTAAAAATAAGACTAAAATCACTAAATGAAAAATATATTTACAATTTTAAATTATGATCAAAGGATGTTAAAGTTGGATCAAAATGACCCGAATTTTTGTTCACGGCATGATGTTATTGATTTTACCCCTCTTGAAAATCACTTATTAAGTTTGGGGAGCCCATATGACAATTTAGCCCCGTAATTGATTAACCAATCTCACTCCCTTCCTATTGGGATGGGTTTGGAAAACATTGAAATAAGGTTTAAAACGGGTTGGAGATTTTCTATTAAAACCCGAATTGGGTCAGGATGGATTTTGTCTGCCCTACCCCGATTATATAATTACAAAATTGCCCCAAAATCCCTGACTATTTAAACTCTCATTTTACAGAACCCTAGCAAGACCGCCTCCGCCTCCGCCTCCTCTCTCTCCTGTTCATCTACTTTCTCCTCACTCTTGTTCAACTCCTTCTAACTTGCTCAATAATGGCCGAATGTCGAGTGCCACGACGGCGTGAGAGAGTCTGATGCTTGAGATGGCGTGGGGCCACGACCTGTATGTCGCCTA
This sequence comes from Tetrastigma voinierianum, assembly GCA_016808115.1. Lineage (NCBI taxonomy): Eukaryota > Viridiplantae > Streptophyta > Magnoliopsida > Vitales > Vitaceae > Tetrastigma > Tetrastigma voinierianum. Next base: position 452,117 of record JAEQBH010003604.1, read on the forward strand.
AGGCTTGGGGATCGAGTTGCGGTTAAGATAATCCAGAAGTCTGGTTTGGTTCATTTTTCTTCCTCTTCGTCCGATTAGATGTTGTATTTTTGTATGAATTTTATTTCAAGATTTTATGAATTTTATGGCCTGAATACGATGATAAACTGCAACTGTGAAAATTTCCCCTTTTACTGGGTGTCGAGGTTTGACTTAAGGTAGCCGGAGGCGGTGGAGCCCAGCTTCAAGGCCAAAGCCTTCGCATGGGTTGCCCTCAGACTCAGCGCTTGTATCGCCATCTGAGTTGCGTTCTTTGCATCCGATGCCCCCTTTATTATTTCCTCGCATAGTAGTGGGAAATGTACGTCTGCGCACAGCTTCGACAATGCGTTACTCGACGTCGGGGATTTATCGTTTTCCCCACTGCATTTTCCCTAGGGACTAAGAAGGTTGTTGCCAGAAGGAGCACCAGTACCTGTGATAAAATGGGGTTGTCTTCGAAGCCATGGTCGTTGCTTCTTCTTTGGAATTTCCCTTTCCTTTCCCCCTTTCTATAGTTTTCTCTTTCTTCTTTAAATTTTTTGTTTTTGCTTTATATTTGTTTCTCTGGGACTGGGTCTATCCCTTATCGGGAGGAGGGCAGGGAAGGGATCTCGCTTTTATGGTTGAGAGATTTTATGTGATGTACAAAAATGTTGAGCCGTTTGATATTATTGCTGTCTGTGTTTGGTTGTTAATGAAGGTTGAGTTTTTAAAACAGTGGCTGACTCAAAACAGAATTAACCATCTCCATTAACTACCGGTCAAAATGGGTTGTTGTTGTGAGGTTCTCCTTCACTCTAGGCCCTACTAGTCCTAATTGCGCTCTGGCCATTATTTTTGGTGTACTATTTTTCCACTCAACTTCCGGTCAAAATGGATTCTGAGTTTACATGAACAGCATTGCTTATTTCTACTTCTTACCTGAAGATAAGAGGCCCGTCGTCCATTCAAGTTGGGCTAATAATTCTAGTTAATAGGTTAGGTCGGGCCTAACAAAAATTTCAGGCCCACGGGGTGCTAGGGCAAGTGGGCCTAGATATGAGCGCTTATAAGATGGTGATGCAGTGCATTGATCAGCTTGAGAGGGGAAGTATTCCGATTTTTTAATCTGAAAACGTGACGGCTCATTGAGGGTGAGGTTCAGGTTGGAGTTGCACTGAAGTGTTGCTATGGTTAAGGCTTTAACAGCCAACCTTCCTTCCTGCAAATCTCATGGTCCCTTCCTCAACATCTAATTCTATGGTTCCTTTCTGACTGAACATTAACATCAGAATCATCTTTTTTTTTTCTCCAGTTTAACAGAGACAGAATTCAGCTGAAGACTGTATTAAACTACGCCTCGCCGGAAATGGCTTCCACAAGCGCTCAAATAGTGTCTGATTCTTCTCCTTCCATGCGTAGATGCCTTTACGATGTGTTCTTGAGCTTTAGAGGGGAAGACACTAAGAATACCCCCACCGATCAATTTATACTGATCTGGTTCGAAGAGGCATTACAACTTTCAGAGACGACAAACTTAAGAGAGAAGAAGAGATTCAGCCTGAGCTTCTAAAAGCTATTGAAGAATCAAGATCTTCCATTGTTGTTTTCTCTCAAAATTATGCCGATTCAAGGTGGTGTTTAGAGGAGCTTGCAAAGATCATGGAGTGTAGAAAGGAATATGGGCAAATAGTATTGCCAAGTTTCTACCATGTGGATCCATCTGATGTCCGCAAACAAAGAGGGAGTTTTGGAGAAGCATTCACCACCAAGTATGATTATGAAGAAAATTGGAAGGACAAGGTAGAGAGGTGGAGGGAGGCCTTGACTGAAGCAGGCAATATTTCCGGATGGCATATCAAGGAGGGGTAATTCTCATAACTTATTTTTTTAGCTTTTTTATTAATTGTTATTATTATTATTAGCTTTCATTTATTAGAATACTTAAATTTGAGTCATGCACTGTATCACTAGTACTCCAAAACTTGTAGCAATTTATTAATAACTTATTTAGAAATTAAGCTACAAGCATACAAACACAAGAAATATTAAGTTCAGAAATTCTCATACTTTGGTTCAATAATTTAAGGTTGCTTTGTTTGCAAAACTTTTAGATTATGTTTTGGTTTAGGAAAGTTTAAAAGAAAATGTAAAGAAAGAAAAGAAAATAGAAAGTAATAATTATATATATATATATATATATATATATATATATATATATATATATATATATATATATAATATTACTTATTTTATTATAATAACAAATTAATAAATTATTTTTATATTCTACTCAAACTTCTATATTTAATTCACTATATGAAAATTAAATATTTTTTAAAATATATATAATTTTTTTAATTATTTTTATTTATTTATTTATTTTTATGTAGTAAAATCAAACATGAGGAAATTTTTTACTTTTTCTTTATTACTTGCAAGAATAAAAATAATCTTAGATTGTCTCTAAATATAAAATTTATAGGTTTTAAAGAATTGTGACTAATAGATTTGAAAAAGAAAATATAAATAAATCTGGCAACTTGCCTACTAATTATATTTTAATGAAATAGAATGAAATAATGTAGTTTATTATTTAGAATACTTAATGCACATGTGATTTTAGAGTAACAAATAAGGCGAAAATTAATACGTTGTGGTACACACGTGTAGTTTCTTGAGATATTTTGTGTATTTCCTAAATTCTAGTTAAAAATAATTAATTATAAATATATAACCATAGATAAATCCATTTCATTCCAAATATAAAAAATTTATATATATATATTTCTTCTTGCTATTTGTTTGATTTCTTTTCTTATTTTATTTGTAATGTTTTTTACTATTTTATAATTTGATTAATAGTGAATGGTAAATACAAGATAAGTTTAAAAGTGGTCCCTATTCTTCAGATTTTATCCATTCGTTTTAGATAATTTATTTTACATCCTGCAAATGTCAACCATTGACTCTAAAATCTAAAAATTTTGTCAACATAATTTTTTATCTATTCTAATCGTTTGTGTCGTTATTGTCAACATACATAATTTTTTTTTATCAATTCTATTGTTGTTATTGTTTGTGTCATTATTTATGTTATAAATGATGTTTTTGTGTATTCCAATTTATGTCGACAAATGTTAATTACAAGATATTATTTCAATTAAATCAATTTTTTACTAACCAAGTTTGCAATTCTTTAGTAATTAATCATCTACTCTTTTACTCGTATGGTTTTGTTTGGTTGCTAAAGTGAATTTGAATGGAATAAAACATAACGCAACCTTTTTTTTATAAATTAATTTAGAAGTAAAATCAATTTTCAGAAAGTTAAACAAATGGTTTGATCTATATTAATTAGCTAGGTAACTACAGCTACCTTTAAACTATTGAAAACCTCTGATTTTCATATAGTTCTATTTAGTGTGTTCGTAAACTATGTTAAATATCCAATTTCAAGAATAAAATTTAAATTCAAACGATATAAAACGACATCAATATTTTAGAGCAACATAATAATTTAGATTGTTTAAAAACATAATAATTCTAGAACACTATATATTGTTTAATAAATGTAACTTTATTTAAAGGAAAACAAGTAAAGTATTATGTCCAAAATGGTGAAGAGTTTGAAATTTTGGTAAAGAAACCTTCAATTTTAAGAAGGTTGAATAAAGAATAAAAATATATAAATTAAGATAAATAAATATTATTTTCTGAAATTAAAACAATTAAAGGTTATTAATACTTGATTGCTCTTAATTACAAAAATAGGGATTAGAGCATATTTCTTTATTGATTCTATAATCTCTGTACTTATTCTAATTGTTATCCATGATTCTATAGATTTCTTTCCTCCTATACATTTTGTTATTCTTGATTTTATGCATATGCTTGATTATTTTCATTTTATCATTTTTTTAATAATATACATATAATGGTTGGATACAAACTCAACCATGCAGGGAGTTAGAAGTTCATAACTTGTCAATGATACAAGTAAATGTTATAATAAAATTTTAAGAAAGTCTAATGGCCAAATTAAAGGCAAAAATATAACTAGATAAAATTCTAAAATAAAAAATATTAAAAAAATTAGCAATGATATTTATAATTGAAATAAAACATTAAACAAATGTTTTAACTAAAACTTTCAAAGCTCTTTCAAATAAAATATATTCTATAAGTGTTTTTTTTTAAACATAAGTAAATTAAAAGACATTTAGTATAATTTTAATAGAAAGTTAACTTAATGGAAAGCTCATATTTTGATTTTTCTTTTTTCTTGTCATGCATACATGATATTGAAGAAATGTTTAAATATGAAAATGAAATTTCAGTTAATGCTATCATGACATCGTGCCATCGAATTACCTGATGTTTCTTATCATTTATTATTCATCTCACCATGTGTGTTCTTCTAACTTGAAAATGTTCTCTTTATCTGTTTCATAATTGCCGTGTATGAATCGTGAGCATATCAAGGAAATTACTACCGTATTGCCAATAGAAATATTGAATTTTAAATTCTTATTACGAGGATAATTTAGTGTAGAAATGGATTCCCATTTTCAAAAACTGAGTTTGGGATTATGGATGGAGTCAAATGATGTTCGCATGGTTGGGATATGTGGAATTGGTGGAATAGGCAAGACAACTATCGCTAGATATGTATGTAATCAATTTTCTTGGGGATTCGAATGTTGTAACTTTCTTGAAAATGTTAGTGAGGCTCACAAAAATAAAGACCTAGTTTGTTTACAAAATCAACTTCTTAATGATATGCTAGGTGGAGGAAATCAAAAGATAAGCAATGTTTTGATGAGCTAATATGATGAAAAAATAGTCTGAAGCCAAAGGCTCTTTTGTTTTTGATGATATTGATGATAATGGACTTATCTATGTTTAGTTTGGAAATCATGATTGGTATGGTAAGGGAAGTAGAATCATCATCACAACTAGAGATAAGCATTTGCTAACTATGCTTAAAGTTGACATTCATAAGGAGGTTGAAGAACTAAATTTCAATGAAGCACTCAAGCTCTTAGTCAATATGCTCTTTCTACAAACTGCTTAAAGAGGATTTGAAAGCCTCATTTATCGTGGTGATACATTATTGTCAAGGTATACCATTGGGCTTTGAAAGCTTTGGGCTCTCTTTATGTGACAAGACAATTAGTGAATGGGAAAGTGAATTGCATAAATTGGAAAAAGAACTCAAGTGAAAAATTCAAAAAAGTGCTTAAAATAAGCTTTGATGGATTAGACATACAATAAAAGGAGGTATCTTTGATATTGCTTGCTTTTTTAAAGGCTAAGATAGAGACTTTCAGGTCAAAAATATTGACTCGCTTGCAAGTTGTATGGTGAAATTAACATAAGAGTACTATGGGAGAGATGTCTATGAAGTCAGTTTATACATGATAGAATATATATGCATGATTTGATAAAAAATGGTAATGAAAATTGTTCAACAACAATATCCGAGGAACCTAGCAAATGGAGCAGGTTATGGAATCCAAGTGATATCTATTCCGCATTTATAAGTAAAAAGGTGAGGATCAAATTAAATTCAATTACTTCAACTTTTTAGGGAGACAAAGGATTTAATATCTTTTTTCTTTAAAATTTAGGATTTTTAGTTTTTTTCCCTAATTCTTTTTCTTGTTTTCCTGCAGGGGATGAAAAATGTTGAAACCATATCTCTAGAGTTATCTGGATCAAAAGAAATGTGGTTTACTGAAATAGTGTTTGCAGATATGAAGAAAATGTTTGCTAAGATGAAGAAACTTAGGTTGCTTAAAGTCTATTATAACAATCATCATAGTCTTGTGAGAAAAGAGTATAAAACATCTCTCCCCGAGGGCTTTGAATTTCCTCGTGGACTAAGATATCTTCATTGGGAAGGTTTGGAGTCTTTGCCATCGAACTTTGATTCAGAGAACCTTGTTGCAATCAACTTGAAGGGTAGCAATATAAAAAAACTTTGGAAAGGGAAGAAGGTACAACCATTATTGAGTTTATTGTTTTTATATTAATTTCAATTAAATTCGGGATTTTTTATTTTTTTAAAATTGTTTTTTTTTTGTTTTTTGTTACAGAATCATGAAAAATTGAAGTTCGTTGATGTAAGCGCCTCACAACAGTTCATCAAAATGCCAAATTTCTCATGTATGCCAAATTTGGAGAGATTGAATATTGGAGGTTGTACAAGTCTTCACAAATTGCATTCATCTATCGGTGCATTTCCTCATATGAGATTTATTAAGGAGCTTCGTTTGAATGAGACTAGAATCAAAGAAGTACCAAGCAACATCGGGTACTTGACATCTCTTGAAATTCTTGATTTTTCATGGTGCCGGAAATTCCAAAAACTGCCCGAAATTTTTGCAAATATGAAAAGATTGAGGAAGCTTTTTATGAGAGGGACCAAAATTAAAGAACTCCCAAGCAGCATTGGATATTTGGAATCTCTGGAAACTATTGATGTTAGGTTTTGTTCAAAATTTGAGAAATTTCCAGAGATTCAAGGAAATATGAAATGCTTAAAGAAGCTTTTTTTGGATGAAACTGTTATTAAGGAACTCCCAAGTAGCATTGGATGTTTGGAATCTCTGGAAACTATTTCACTAGATGGGTGTTCAAAATTTGAGAAATTTCCAGAGATTAAAGTAAAGATGAAATGCTTGAGTTTTCTTCATATACAAAATACTGCTATTAAAGAACTCCCGAATAACATTGATTGCTTGGAGGCTCTTAAAAGGCTTGATATCAATGGTTGCCCAAATCTTAAGAAGTTCCCTGAGATCCAAAGGAATATGGGGAGCATATATTCTCTTTATATAAATGGGATTGATATTAAAGAATTACCCTACTCAATAGCTCATTTCACCGGACTTCAATACTTAGTTTTGGAAAACTGCAAATACTTGAAGAGTCTTCCAAGTAGCATTTGTGGATTGAAGTCACTTTGTGAATTCGTTGTCGATGGTTGTTCAAATCTAGATCTAGAGGCTTGTTGGGAGATCATTGAGGAGTTAGAACATTTGAAAATTCTTCATTTAGGTGGAATGTCGGCTATAATAGAGGTGCCATCATCAATTGGACATCTAAAATATCTTCAGGCTTTGGAATTGAGAAATTGTGAGAACCTTGTGACTCTTCCAAAATGCATTGGTAATATGACACATCTTCAAAGCCTTCGTCTTTGTTACTGTCCAAAGCTCCAAAATCGCTCGGACAAATTGAGTATTTCACAGTTGTTGCTTATTAACACTAGATTTAAGTGGTTGCAATCTGATGGAAGGAGAAATCCCTAGTGATTTATGGTGCCTGTCCTCACTGACATATTTGGATGTGAGTGGAAACCACATTCGTCGCATACCTACTAGCATCATTCAACTTTCTAAGCTGAACCGCCTTCACATGAATCATTGCCCTATGCTTGAAGAAATCCCAGAGCTTCCGTCAAGCCTAAGAGTAATAGAAGCACACGATTGTCTATGCCTCAAAGCTTTATCACCTAATCCAACAACAGATATACTCTGGTCTTCTCTTCTCAACTCCTTCAAATTATATATCGAGGTACTGTTAAGTGAATTCTACTTCTACACCTAACCACCTAATTAAAAATTAATTTACAATTTGTATCATGAGATTATTAATTTACACGTTGTTGCTACTTTTATTTATGCAGAATCTTAGATGCAAAGAAGAAACGTACACTCGCTACTTGGGAATTCGTGATAAGAAAGAGATGGTGCACGACCTGATTAATACCAGAAAATGCATGGAAATGATAAGAGCATGGACTAAGTAACAAAGTGCTCCCAAAGAAAATACAAGATGACAACTTCTTGGGATTTGCTTATTCTTCCATTTTGTTACCCTCCTCCTCACTCATTCTATTTTTCATATCCCAAGGACAATTTATATCGTTGAGGCACTTCCTTTTCTGTGATGAGGCCTGTGTTTAGAAGCATTTGTGGTGTTCTTTTCCCCGTTGTCATTCCCAATATATCGATCCAGAAGGTGAAATACTTGAAGGTGGCTTGCATTGGGAGAAATTTGGAAAGTGTTAGACATCTTTATACGCCCAGTTCCCAAGATGATAATAAGAAAGATCAAGAAATGATAAGCTAGAAGTAGATGAGGAGTTGCACCACAAAAGATGGAGACAAATACGCCTTCTAACCATCATTTACGATCCGTCGACGCAAGTGAATAGGACGATATTTTTAATTTTATTTAATGTTTATAGAATCATAATTTTAATATATATTTAAAATTAATTCTAATTGTAATTATGTCTAGTGGTACGATTCAAGTTAAATTATTAAATTTATTAAATGTTTAGATTTTTTAAAATTGAATTAACTATTTACTCATCTGCTAATAGCTGCTAAATTATTTAAACTATATTCTATTTTCATAAAATCTAATTTTTTTTGTTTAATATTTCATACTTTATTAAATTGTTTTTTAACGGTGGGTTGTTTCTTTGGCCAAATCCCTTTCTTTTAAATTTTCTTTTCTAAAATGTTAATTAAAATTTTAAAAATCTTTACCTATTCTTGTTGTGTAATGTGAAACAATATAATATATTTCTTTCATGGATGTAATCACTATAATAGATAAGAAATTCTTATGCATAGAACCCAAGTCAAAGCAAACAAAGACATTTAAAGAGGTTAAAGAAATTCTTTGTTTTAATTCTATTGAAGGTTAAAATATTTACTAAAATTAGTGGGGGAAAAACATGGTAGTAGATATGGCTTCTAATTTTTATGTTTTGGATTGTTTATTTGATTGATATTTATTTAATTTGTATTTCTTCAAATTTTTTTATCCATAGGACAACTTATTTGAACATGTAAGTTAAGTCTAATTAATTAAATGTAATTGTGTTTTATATAATAAGTTATATTGTAAGTGAAATTAAATATGTTAATTAATAATTTAAAAAAAATTAATTGAAAGTTAAAATCAATAGGAAAAGCAATTCGAAAATAGGTTATGGTAATGTTAAGATAGGTCTCATATGAGAATAACACATGACTAGAATGATGTTAATAAGTTATCCATACCAATATTATGTATAATTCAATTTAATCCATTGATTAATAAGATTTGAACAAATTATATTATGTTATCTATGTGATTAACAAGTCGTATTATATCAATTTATTTTTATATGATTATTGAATGAATCATATTTTAGTAGAATCTTTTTTAATATTTTTAAAATGATTAAATTCTTGGAACAATATAAAGTTGTTATGATATTAGACGCAGACAAGTAATTTAAATAGTTAATTTTTTTTCTTTTTATGATTTTATTTTAACATTCATTTTTAATTATTTTGAAATTTTTCGTCTATAAACTTAACTCATATTATGTATTGCCTAACATTTAAATACGGTGAGTGGGTCTCGGTTTGTATCCTAATGGGGGACAATTTACAACATTGTTTAGTTGTTAAAAAATTATCCTAAAATTTTAATTGAATATCCTTGATCATTAAGCCATCTAAAATTAGAACTCTTAATTAATTCATTTTTTAAAACTCCTAATGAAAGAAAAGTTAAAGCAAAGTAGATGAAAGTTGGTTTCTTGAAAACTCCTAATCATTGGAAAAACTATCAAAAATATAAATTTTCAAAAATATATATATATTTTAAATTGGTTTTTGAATTATTTCCTAATCTATGATATTTTGTAAGATATTTTTATTTATATATATATATATATATTCAGGGTATCGTGGGTTGTTGAAGCAAAACAATTCAATTTGTAAACATTTTAGAAAATAAATTATACATATATATATATATATAATTAAATACAGAAGTATATTCCCTGCAAAACAATTTTTTTAAAAAGTTAATAAATGGATTTTGAAATCCCATCCTTGTTCATCTATCTTGTCATTTTTGCCTATCTTTTTCTTCTTATTTTTTACGACAACGGTCTAACTTATTTATTTATTTAATTTAAATAAACGACGGCCCTGGATTAATGCGACTTAACTCTCAATTCCAATTTTAAGTATTTTTTATAAGATATTATTGTTAATAATTAAAATCATTTTCATCATTAATTTATGTCCACAATACTTTTTAAGTGTAAACCTATTTCTTCCTTTTTAATTAAATCAATTCTAAATTCCATCCAAGCCCTTCAATCTTGTAACGGTGTCGGCATCCTTTATGGAAACGTATGACGAGAAATCTAGAGAAGCCATGTCACCCTTTAAAGATTGTCAATAATTGGGACCCACACGTGGGTAGGGAAACATAATATTGACGTGTACGCATGGAAGTCATTCTCCACCTCATCATACATGTGGGCTCCACAACATTCAATTCACCTATGCGTGGACCTACGCAATTGGTCTCATTTTCCACCTCATCATACAAGTGGGCTCCACAACCTTCAATTCGTCTTTTTTTTTGGTTTGTTAGTTTTCTTTTTTTACGTTGACTTGTTAATTCAATTGTGTCTCCCAGTTTTATATATTAAATAAAATAAAATAAATCATAAATCATTTCAAATCTATTCCAACCATTTTAAGTTATTTAAAATTATAAATATTATTTATAAAACTAGTTGTAAAAATTAAAAATAGTTTATTATATTTATCCCTTATTTTTCTCATTTAATTCCTTCCATATTAAAATGCATATCCGAAAAAGAAAAGAGTCTCCAAATTCAAGTCGAAATTAGGACAATTTATTATATTCTAACAAAATATTTAGTTACCAAAAAAAATTAATTATATTTTATCCACTTGATTTTGTCATTTAATTCCCTTGTATTAAAAAAAATCATACTATTTTTAAATTTGTCAAATAGATTAACTCTTCAGCAGACGGGATTAAATACATTTGATGATATTAGTTTAAAATTTCATCAAAATGTCTTTTTTGATGAATGAGAATGAAAACTATTTATAATAAAATTTAAAATAAAAGAAAATTATCTGGACGAAATTTCAAGTTGATTAAGATTAGATATACTTAGTCAAAACTTTTGAAAACTAAATAAATTTAATCCGTTATTTCTCAAATTTATTGAATTTTTAGATTTTATGCTTTCCTAATAATATTTATTTTTATATATTGGAAAATACGAGGGGCTAAAAAAATAATAAATTTCATTTGAAAGAATAATTATTAAATTTGGTCAAACCATTCAAGTGGGAGTCTTCATCCTGCCACGTGTCACTCTCTCGTTGGCTCCCTCTTTGATTTCACCTCATCCCCTTATCCAAACTTTTGGATTTCCATCCTTTAAGCCGTGGACACGCACTAGTTACAGTCTCATTTAAACTACTGACTTATCTCTCCATTCGACATACGACTTAACGCAGCCCATCCAATAAGTCAGCTACGCATTATTCATTCACATTGTCTCTAAGACTCAAAAACACTTAAATTCCTATCAGTTCTGACCACTAATAACTAGATTGTAGCACGACTCCAGCCAGAAAGTTCGCTTTCTTCATCTCGGTATCTAAATTTTTGCGCTTTTTCAATCGAAATTACTGTTTTACCATTTTTAGAAAAATTAGATTTTTCTCGAGTTTTACAATCCTATTTATTTATTTAATTTAAATAAACTGTGGGGTGGAAGCACGCGACTCAACTCACCTCTTTTAAGTATTTTTCCATATGATATATTGATAATTCTAAAAATCATTTTCATCATTTATGTCTAATAATACTTCCAAGTGTAAAACCTACTTTTTCCTTTAATTAAATCACCTTAAATTCCATCCAATCCCTTAAATCCTGTAACGGTGTCGGCAGGTGTGAGGAGAAATCTAAAAAAGCCACGTAACCCTTTAAAAATTGACAACCTTTGAGTCCCACACGTGGGTAAGAAAACATAATACCAACGTGTACACGTGGAACCTCACAATTGGCCACATACATGTAGCATTTTCCACCTCATCATACATATGGGCTCCACAACATTCAAGTCACCTTTTTTTTAATTTGTCATTTCTCTTGTTATCTTCCACGTTGTCTTGTAATTCAATTGTGACTTGTTATTCTACAAAAAATTGTCATTTTCTCTCATTTTCTTTTCTTAGTTAAACTTTTAAATAATAGTCATAGATATCTATTAATAAATTATTAATTTAAAAAAATGAAAATATCTAAATTATTAATTTATTAAAAATAAAATATCTTCATGAAATTATTATTCACATCTCTTCTATCAATTTATTTTTTTTTAATAAAGGACATTTAATGATATCTAAGCTTTTACCGATTACGATATTTATCGTTAGTATGTTATAAAAACTAGAGATATTATTAATCAATTGTTAATTTTTAAAAAAATTGAAAATATCTAAAATTATTAATTTCCTAAAATAAAAAATCTTCCTTATCTTTTGAAGTGAAAAATACGAAATATCCCAAGCCAAGTCCATAGGAAAAAAGTGGAGACTGAAATGATTTCAAAATTTCTAGAGAGAGAAATTGTAGATAGTTTAATAAGAAAAATTAGCCGTTGGTGAGAGACAGAGGGACAACTCATCCAATAATAATAATAATAATAATAATTTTAATTATAATAATAAATAAATGAAAATAATAATATATTGCAACTTCTCCTTCAGCATTTCTAAACCGACAACCCACTCCCATATGCAAAGTGTCCCGAATCATGAATGTGCAAATCGATATATCATATTATATATCACTTAAATATCGATATCTACAAGACTTATATGGGATTCAATCTGAGTCGAAAGTGACTAAAAATCACCAAAATTAGTAAAGTCATCTATATTTTGGTCAAATATCGATAGTATATCTCACGCCGCATGCTGAAATTTCCTAAAAAAATATCGACAGATATCAAGACATACTCCAGAACTATCGTAGATATATCATAAAATATCTGAATATCAGAGGATATATTCGGCCATTTTGACTTAAATCAAACTAACTATAATTAAATCACAATTATTAATAACTAATGGGGCTATTTTGACTCCAAAAAATTTTATACATCCCTAAAATCGTGGATCGCCCTCCATTTCCTCGGGGTCCACTGAATAATCATTAACCATGGACACTCGCGAATGCTCGCGACCCGACATTTCATTTAAAATCTAAGTAGTAGCCTCCTTTCAGACGAACTCTACCCAAATACAATAATCAGATAAAACCCGTATTTAATCTGGTCCCAAGCTAGGCCCAATATAACACAACGATACAACATGATAAAAATCCGCCTCGCCCATACTACAATATCCATAAAATGATACCAACTATATCCAATAGTTTCTAAGAAGCAGAATATTTATACAACATATATTAAAATACACGAATTCTTAATACATGGGGGTCATCATAAGAACCTCAAAGCCACACCCCAGCTTTCTTCTAATCCATTCTGGGACGAGCCGGCCCGCACGCTCCCCGCACCAGAAAAGCGTCCCACGACCGAGTTTAACGTCGCAGAGACCGCCCTGCGGGCTACTCACCACCCAAGCCGGGCGTGAATGCCCACTTAAAACACACATTCAAGAAATGCATGATCCTACTTGAATGTCTACATGACCAACTCGATCCCGAGTCCTCATCGACTTTCCTCACACTCGCCAAGTTCCTGCATGGCATTCATTAGTTTCAAACAAAGTTATTTTGTTTATAGTTGCGTCTACCGATCCAAGTAGCTGACTGCCTCTGAGTATTATATTTACGACTACCCTCCGGTATATATCAATCGCACTGCTCCGACGCATCGGAGCATGCGCGAGAAGGGATTACCCGATATATATATATCACCACTGGCTCCGACGACGATATTTTAAGACGCGACTAACTGAACATTTAATATTTTGCACAACCTCGAACCCTTCTCTCTAGGATTCGCCTCACGCACTAACTCCCATAAATTTGGGGACGCTCCAACAGATACGAACGCGACGTGACGCCGCCCAATACGCCTAATCACACGCAACATATAAACATAATATACTCGCATTCAATCTCACACAATCACGTCACGTGAAATTCTCATTCATTCATCAAAATTACCACTACATCGATCAAACACGAGCAATTTAATTTAAATCACTCGAATTAAACACATATTTTCACAAAATTATTTTGTGAACACTGTTTCTGGGAACAATAAAACCCTAGGTTACTGTCTTATCAAGAGCTGAATTTATTGGTTCACTTACAACTCCGCATTTCGCCGATTCCCTACCATACACATCAAAAAAGTTTTATTACATTTTTCAGCACAATCAGACAACTAGGAACCCACACAGCCCGTGGACAGTCACGGACTGTCCAATTGGGCTTCAAAATCCAACATCTCTGCTCCAAGCCAACCGATCAAACGCCTCACTAGCCTCATTCAACTCAAACATTCACAAAGCGCTAAGAGGACAAAAACCAGCAGGAGAACTCCCTACCTCTCTGTGAGCTGAAGAACTTCCTAAATTCTGCACCCACGCCAGTTTCTTCGCAGGCCAGCTTCTTCTTCTCGTCCCGAAGATCGCCAACTAAGGATCGCTGTATTTCGTATAAGATGATGTTTCTCTCTCTGTAAAATCGCTATTTTCATTCTGCAACTTTCTCTCCTCCCAATTCACGTTTTGGCTTTTGAATTTGCAGACATACACCTGCTGACAATTTCGTTTTCGCGGCCACTTTAAACAATTTCACTAATACCACTTGGCCCTTTCCGCCATATTCATTCATTCGACCATCCATTCTCATTTTTCTACCTACGCCACTTATGGCACACGAAGACGCTGCTTATACGCGATTTTCACAGACGAACGCTTTTGACGACACTCCGAACCGCGATGCTTAAAAACTACAATCCCCGACCATCTCGACCACGAAATTTTACGCTGCATTTAGATTTCGCGAGATTTATTCCAACAACAGAACTGCTTCATTATCCGAGATCTATAGAATAAATTCCGATTTTTAACCGAAATTAAGAATTTCAGAATCGAATTACGATTTGGCTCTCTTTTTCTATAAATCGACTTCTATTTTTACAAAATCATACAATTTACAAATTCATCCATACACATCCAAACTCTATTCGAATTAAATAAATTTGTATTTTATTTTCGCGATTTATCTCAATATCAGCATGGTAATATTATCTTCACAAGTATAAGATCGCTTCATCAAATAACGAATAACCACATCGGTCTTCATTTCGTTTAAATAACTATCAGAATGCATTTCGATAAATTATAACGAATATCATTTTCAACAAACGTATATTGTTATTTATATATTTTTTTATAAATTAACAAAAGATTTCATTTAATTTAAAGATTTTTAATTTTTCGTTTTACCGATATTTTTAATAAATCCATAAAATTCAAGTATCGATATACCTATAATTACCGATATTTTATTCCTTGTCGGGAACACAGCTCCATTAATATTGCATTTCAAACACTCCTTGATGCCATAGTCAGTTGTGCGTTACGTTGTTTCCATATGACCCAGATGATAGTAGCAAAACTTCCCAATTGATCTAGGCCCATCCTATAATAAAAATTCTTCCTCATCTTTTGAAGTGAAAAATACGAAAAGACCAAGTCAAAACCATAGGACAAAAATACTACTTTCTTTCTAATTTCATTTTTTAGTTATTAAATTCTTTTAAATAAGAATTGATGATTTTATCAATCTCGTCCTCAAATCACTACCTTTTTCTATCAATCTATTTTTTCAATAAAATATTTATTCAACAAAAAATAAAATCAAATTATGATGCGAGAAAATAAAGTTATAGGTATTTATTAATAAATTGTTAATTTAAAAAATTGAAAATATCTAAAATTATTAATTTCTTAAAATAAAATAAATTATTATTTTACATCTCTATCTATCAATCTATTTTTTTATTAAAGTGTTTATTCAAGTATATCTAAGTTTTATCTCATTATGATATGGTCGTATGTCATGTAAAAATACAAAATAGAGATGAGATATTATTAATCAATTGTTAATTTAAAAAAATAAAAATATCTAAAATTATTAATTTCCTAAAATAAAAAATCTTCCTTATCTTTTGAAGTGAAAAATACGAAATATCCCAAGTCAAGTCCATAGGAAAAAAGTGGAAACTGAAATGATTTCAAAATTTCTAGAGAGAGAAAGTATAGAGAGTTTAATAAGAAAAATTAGCCGTTGGTGAGAGAGACTGAGGGACAACTCATCCACAATAATAATAGCCGATTTTGAATATACAATAAATAAATGAAAATAATAACATATTCAAAAGTTTCCAAGCTCAAAAGCGGCAAGCAAACGCGGAATATTTCTCAAACTACGTCGTTTTAGCCTTTCCTTTGCTGCTCATCTCGAAAATTTTGGTCATATTTATGATCCCAATGCTTTCTTGTACAGTGATTCAGGTGGTGATAGAATTTTTTAATTTTTTTGGAGTAATCTTTTTTATCATTTTATGGTTTTTTAAGGAAAGGTATCGGTTTTTTTTTTTTTTTTTTTTAAATTAGATCTGTTGTTCGATGGTTGACGCTTGTGTTGGATTCTCTGCGATTGAGTGATCTGTTTCTTGAGAATTTTGTTCTTCTGAGAATTTTGGATTTTCGGAGGTGGGTAATATTTGAATTGTTGATTGATGTTGTTTTTGGGTGCTGGGAATATCGAATGAAGAAAGGAAACGAAAGGAAAGGAAAATAATATTTTTGAATTTTTTTTTATTTGTTGTGTTGGGGTTGTCGACTCAATTCAGTAGATTCGTTGTGGGAGGATTATGGGTTTGTTGTGTTCATGAAAGAATTTGATGGGTTTTGGTGATTGAATTGATTTTCCTTTTGTTTGTCTTGCATTTCGCAGAAGCAATCAGACGGAAAATGAATGTCTTTAATGGAAGTGAAGTGGTCAATTTGAGTCATTTTACCATCAATCTTGGTGAAATAGTGTTTTGTGAACGAAGGATGATTTTGTTTTTGCATTCAAAAAAACACCCATTTGAAATTTCCAGAATTGAGTGTGGATCTGAGCTTCATTCATAAGCTACATAAGATTCAGAATTGGGGAAATGTTTTCTTTATTGCTGATGTAATAAGATTCAGAAGTTTTTAGCTAAGGTGGCATACCAAATTCATTTTATACGCTGTGGAGAACATGCCCATTTCTGTATATTTGAATGTGATATATTTAGAAAGTCTCTTTGATAATCTTTGGATACGCCCATTACATATATGTATTTGAATTTTAGCAGTATTTTCCTTCATTCAAAGAGTAGATGTATTTGTGTGTGTAATTTAAGGATTTCATTTGCATGTATGCTTGAATGTTAGAAGTATTTAGTTAATTTTAGGAACTAAATGTCCATTTCAAGGTACTGAATTTGACTTGGATTAGAGCTTAATTTGCAAAAATGGGATTTCTTGTTTTTGGGTTATTTTTATGGAGAGCATATTATATGTACCCTATGTTTGGACTATGAAGACTGAGTCCTTTGTGTTGTTTGATGTAGGTGGAGGTGTTTCTCATTCTTTTACCTGCTCCAGTTCAATGGTAGTTTGAATTGATGTGCAATGCAGAGATCACGTAGAGCTCTTCTGCAACGAAGAGCTTTAGAGAAAACTATCATCGGGCAGAGTTCATTGTATAAGGTTTCATTGTCTTTGGTCTTTCTGTTGTGGGGCCTTGTCTTTCTTTTGAGTTTATGGATCAGTCATGGCGATGTGGGAGCATGAGAGTTCCATTTGAATTTTGTGTTTACTGGGTTATTCGAATATTGTTTGAATGTATACCAATCAAATCGGGCTCTTTTTCTATAATGTTATATTGGTCCATACATTTTTGAGTTCCTATGCTACTTCCAAGTGGTAATAGTATGTATGTAATCAAATTTGATTCCTCTGCTTAGCATTTTCACATATAAGACCATTGTTTCGTCTCTCGAATTGATCATCCTATGTTGTAGATGAGCTGATCAGTTCATCAAATTCATATAAAAACCACCAATTTTGTGTTTGGACCTGTGTGATAATGAATTGAAGTACTGCTTGAGCGATTGTTTACACTGTGGAGGAAACACCTACTATTCTGTAGTTCTGATTATGAGAAGAGCACTGTTTATGTCAAAAATAAGATTCAAATTTTGAATAGAACTAAATCTTGTTTCTTGGAATTTGTCGTGTGTTCACATCTTCTCCTCACTAGAAACTCTATATCTTTCTTTGGATTTAAGTGAATATTTGGGCATTTCTAGAGCACAGTTCTTTTAAATTTTAGTCTAAGTTCAGGAAGACGCTATCTTAATTTTTAAGAATTTATTATCTTTATGCGATAGTTTCTTACTAGCCGCATGGTTTTAGATGGATCTGATGCAGCTCCCATTGGAATATCAACTTGGGATGAAGCAAAGCAGGGCCTTAATCGAGATTCTTGTTCTATTGAACAACATTCTTTGGTAGAAACGAATTCTGACAATTCTTATGAGGGTTCCAGAAATGATGCTGAAACTAAAGATTTCACCGACGAAAATGTAAAATCTGTCTTGCCTGAAGAGGTGCCTGAGGTGGAGAAATCCAGTTCAGATGCAAAATCTGAAAAGGATAACGTAAAGCATGACAGGTTATCCCGCACTGTCCCACCAGGCCTCGATGAATTCAAGAGCAAAGCAATTAGTTCTAAAAGTAAATCCGTAACTGGTCAGGCCGGAAATGTCATACATAAAGTAGAACCTGGGGCGTGGAATTACAATATACCCGCTTCAAAGGGAGCAAAAGTCTTGGCTTCTAACAAGGAATCGAAGGGTGCCTCAAATATTTTAGGCAAAGACAAGGATAAGTACCTTAGAAATCCCTGTTCTGCTGAAGAGAAATTTGTCGTGATCGAGCCAGAAGAAACGCTAGGCCACCATTGAAATTGCAAATTCTGAGCATTACTCTTCTAATCCAAAAGAGATTGAGTTGCTTGGCAGTTTGGTTTTTCCAACTGATGATTGGGTCAAGCTCGGAAATTTTACTGCTGCAAATGTGAAGCATGCTCAGAGGTTTGCTCTTGACGAGCCAAAATGGGTGCGATATCTGAAGTTGAATCTACTGAGCCATTATGGTACAGAATTCTACTGCACGCTAAGTGTCGTGGAAGTGTATGGAGTGGATGCAGTTGAGCGAATGCTCGAGGATTTGATATCCGTTCAAGAGAATCCATTTATACCTGACGAAATTACTGCTGAGAAAAAACCAGCTCCTTCCCAGCCAGAGCCGGCTGAGGGTAGCGATCTGTATCAGAAACTTGTTAGTGAAACAGAATCTGATCCCACTTGAAAACCAGCCTAGTAAAACTAACATAGCCGGATACAGTTGAAGAAATTGGCCATCAACAGGCGCGAAGGATGCCTGGAGACACCGCTTCAAGATCCTGATGCAAAAAGTCTCGATCGCTGGATTTGAGTTTCTGTCAGTTTTGGAGCGATACCTGGAGGATTTGAACTCCAGATATGGTAACATATTTGCGAGTTTGGACAAAGAAATTGAGGAGAAAGATATCCTTTTGGAGAATATAAGATCAGACATAAAGAGCTTCCTTGATAGCAAGGAGACAATTGTATGTGAATCACTGCATTTTCATTTTCTTTTTTTTCTTTTTTTTCGCTTTATTTATTTAAGACGATCCTTTTTTAACTCCTACGACGTCTCGTGTTCTTGCAGATCAAAGATGTCAAGGTCTTATTTCATTTGAAAATCCCTGTTTCCATGCAGTTGGATAATCTAGTCAGGGACAATGCCTTCTCAGGTCAGCTTCACTATATACATTTTATCATTTACTTTAGTTTTACATACCTGAGATTTCGATGACTTTACTACTCGCTTTGGAACCCGAAAATACTAAAGGAAAGTTAAAATAGAGGGAAAATATAGAAGAAAATGGAAGGAAAGAAAAAATGGAGAAAAATAAAAAATAGGTTTAAGCTTAATAAATTAATTCTATATGTATATTTAACCTCATATTATTTGTTTCTATCTATTATATAAGGACTAAAAAATGTTAAAATATATAAAATTTTGAGGGAATTTGATTATATTTGATTTTCTTTTATATTTTCCACGTGAAATCAAACATGAGAAAATCATTTTTCTTAGTATTTTTTTCCCTAGTACTTTCCGGGTTCCAAACTGTCCTTGATGGGAAATTTCTTAGATAAGAAATTTATAAGCCCGTTGTCCGAATAATAGATAAGGGATTTTTTGCCACTGCTGTGGGTGTTTGCCTCGTAACTTTTCAATACATAGAAGTACATAGTCTTCAACATTAGGCAAAATGACTTTTGTTTTGTTTTTCTGTTATTGTCTTTTCGTTGGAGTTGTCTTCTATGGGACTTTAAATTCTAATGCTCTGTTTAAAACTCGGAAAGTACTAGAGAAAGAAAAAATATATAAAGAAAATGATACCATATTAAATGACCAACTCTCTTAAAAGCTTGAGGTTGTAGGATTTACGGGGCTCGGAGCATTAATATCACGCTTCTAACAAATCTTGCTTATCATCATATGTCTGGTTTTTTGGTAAGCTCTAATATCATGTTAAATCACCAACCTCCTAAAACTCGAGGATGTAGGATTCGGGGTTCAATATGAAATATCATACTTTAACAATGTTTCATCATCATATGTCGGGTTTTTGGGTAAGCTCTGATACCATGTTAAATGGCCAGCTCTCCTTAAAGCTTGAGCATGTAGCATTTGGGTTCAATATGAATATCATGCTTCTTAACAATTGCTTATCATCATATGTCGGTTTTTTGGGTAAGTTATGATACCATGTTAAACAACCAATTCTCTCCTAAAAGCTCAAAGACGTATGATGCAGGCTCAATATGAATACTATGTTTTAATAGTTAATCGCTTATCATCATATGCCTAAGCTTTTGCAAGTTATGATACCATGTTAAACAACCAATCCCTCTTCTAAAAGCTCGAGCATGTATGATTTGATTCACAGAATATCATGTTTCTTTACCGCTTGCTTATCATCATATACGGGTTTTTGATAAGCTCTCATACTCATGTTGTTAAACTAGCCTCCTAAAAGCTCGAGTTTGTAACATTTGGATTCAATATGAAAATCATGCTTCTTAATAGTTACTGCTTATCATCATATATCAAAGTTTTCTTGATAAAGTCGATACCATATTAAACAATCAGTTTCTTTAAAACCTCGAACTTACAGACGGAGCTTCAATATTAATATCACGCTCTCTTAACAGTCACTTCTGTCATCGACGCCGGGTTTTGGGTGCTAATTTTTGCAATGAACTTGCAGAGAGGAGGTCGAAAAGGTTCGGGAGAACCAAACACAGATGGAGAATAAGGGTATTGCAGTATTTTTCATATGCCTAAGCTTCGGATTCTGGGCATTTGCGAGGCTAATAGTAGATATGATGTTGAGTTTTTACAGGGCGGTTAGTGTTACACACACAATAATAATAGATCAGATAAATCCAGGAATTTTTGTGGAATGAGCTCTTCCTGGATGTTCATGCTATTGAGCTGTAGCATTGTTATTTTTATCCTCATATTATAATAATTATGGTAATATCTATATATATATATATAACTATTTATCAATTTTTCTCTGCTTTATTTATAAAATGATGTGACTGATTTTGGATAATTATGGTTTGGGCATTTGGTGGGTTTACCTATTCGGTAATGATTTTGGATGTAAGGTTTTTATGCTTTATCACATATCTACATTTATGTGAAATGTTTTCATTGGAAATGCTTCTGTGGTGGGTGAATTGGTATTTAGATATAATCAATGTTTTAAAAATCGGATCGATCGATTGGCCAGTTTTTGATTCAGTTTTAGCTATTAGACTATACGATTCAGAAGGTTTTTTGTCAATGGGGTGGGCGTAATATTATCGTCCTTCCCTGTAATTTGGGTTCCAAAACAGGGACAAAAAGGTCCTATGTCAGAAATTTGGTAATATATATAAATTATATATTTATGACGTTAATTGTTTAAGCATGATTTGATCATTGATCCGATTATTGAACTGCGAGTTAGTAATTTTTCCTCCTTGCAATTACTGACCTGGTTTTTAAAACATTGAATAATTTGGATATAAGTCCAGGACTTTGTTTGGGAGGAGTCTTAAAAATGCTTTTGAAAAAAATTAAAAGTTTGATAAAATTTAAGAAATACTTTCAAAACTTCGAAAAATCAGTTAATAATAATTTAATTGTGTTTCATGGATAAACATTTGGTGAATGGTTTTTCTGTTTCTTTTTTTCCTTTGAAGGGAAAGATTTTTCTTTAAAATTATTGTGCATGCCCCGAATAATAATATTATATTGAATCCGATGAAATTTAAATTATAAAAAAAAAATGTTTTGGTAACATTTTCAAACATATAATGGGTTTTTTTTTTTTTTTTGTCGAGGAGGGGTATGGCTTGTAATTCTCCTTGGCCGCTGCTTGCCTCCTTTGTGAAGGACAAGTGGACAACCAGGTGCTTTGAATTTTCTGGGGGTGGCCTAATAGCGAGTTCTGATGATGTTTTTTAAATAGATTATGATTTCCCACTCGGCTGTTATACAAGTTCTGAAATTCTTGAGAGCGATTCACCTTTTCTTTTCGTATTTCTTAAGCTCAGATTACCTATTACAACCCGTTGTTCGTCACCGTCGCCTCATCGCACAAGCTGGGCTCCTCGTTTTTCCCTCTTACCTTTTTTTGTTGTCCCTTGTCGTCTTCCCTCTCATTAATCACGTTATGCATGAGTGTTTTCTGATTAGGGTCAAGATATTCTATGGTCCCCATCTAATCCTGCACTTGAACATTAGGCCTTTTTCCGTTTACTCTTATTATTTCAAGGTGATATATTAAATATTTCCTCCTTATAGTAAGATTTATCAGCCCTTTCCTCTATATTCAAGTCTTAGGGACCTCTTCCTCATTTGTTGGCTTGATAGCATCAAAACGGGATACCCTTTCATTTGAAGTCTGATTTTCCATAGGTTGCCTTTGAGGTCCACTGCTCTTACCTTTCTCATACCTCTCTCCCACATCTTCCCCATGATTTTGACTATTTTGATGACGGCAAAGTCTATTCAGTGCTAACATCCCTAGCCCATAGTTTTCAGTAACTTCTGAGTTCATTAGGGGATCTCGATTCCTTTTTAAGACCTTTCCATGATCATTACTAGAGTTGTCATCTTCCCTGTCGCAGGTCCTGATTCCTTCGGAATGACATTCATCCTTCTAGTGATTGAATCTGCCACAACTAAAACACACTAAGTGAATGTCTTCATATTCAATTTTTCTTACCTTGTGCCTGAGTTGAAACATAGAATCATGGCTTTTCCAAATAAATTTCTATGCACATACGAGCAAAATGACCCCTTTGAGACCAAGAATGTGGCTTCATCAAATTTGACAAGTTTTTCGATCTTATCTCCAACTTTCATGAGAAAGCTCCTATCATAATACTCTATGGGTAGACATGGAATCCCTCACCCAAACACGAAGGTTTTTCAAGTTGTTTTGCTCAAGGTCGAAGTTCGGCTTTCATGGTTGGACAATGAGGTAGTGATTGAAAATCATCCACGATCCACTGTATTTTTCGAAATCATATTCCTCCATTGCAACAATCTTTACCAAAAAAACCCGCTATCCATCACTACCAAGTCTATTTCTGCTTTCGGGTTTCCACAATGATGTAATTTTCTAAACCAAGGTTTTGAAACCTATAGATCTGCCCAAAAGTTTTATAATCAACGTTTGTCTCCACGGCTTCCCAATTTTACCTTTCTCCACCTTTGAGAGTCGTAGCTTCGGGCAACAAGGATCCTCATCTTCTTTCAGTTTATCCTCTTCGTCATTCGAGACCCAATCACATGTATCCTTCTTAATATTGTTGGCCTGTAATCCCATTAGTTTGTCCCCGAAAAAGATATGGACTTGTTCCTTCTCGGAATGTGAGAGAACGTTCACTTCCTCCCTAATTCTTTGTTGTTTCTATAGCATTTCTCTTCATCCGATTTTGTAGGAATATCTCGCCAACTTCCATGATCGAGATGAGGGAACTCGCAAGGAGGCGGCTTTCAAACATATAATATGATTTCTTCAAAAATACGTGATATGATTTTTTTTTGTTTTTGGAAAAGAAAATTCACCTATGCTTAAGAATAATCTAAATGGTAGTCTAAAATTTTGATTGTAATTTTCAAAGATCGTACCAAAAATTTGCCAAACCTAACTTAAAAAACAAAAATAAAATAAATGTTTTCACATGTTATAAAACATTTTCAACATTTTCTGAATCATTCCAATCATGAAATAGTCCGAATCTCCTTCAAACTCGTTCTCAAACAAGTTCCTCTGGGCCAAAACTGCAATACACCGGGAAAAGGCCTTTGACTTCTCCCATTTGTATCAATATTGACTAGGGGTGTAAACTAGTCAATCCCGAATAGTTTGTCGAGTCAAGTTCAAGTATCACAATACCTAATTCAAGCTGTTCGCAAGCTTAATCGAGTTTTATTATTTTATTAATCGAGTCAATTTCAAGTATAATCATTTATTTATTTTCTTAATTGATTCAAGCTTTGTCGAGTCAAGTTTGAATAACTCAACTATTTTTGGAATTGAGTTTCAAACATCTAGAAAAAAAACTTAGTCAAGTTCGAGTTTTTTAATCAAATCGAGCTTAAACTTAGCTCTGTATCGACTCAACTCACTCACACCTAGAAATGGCATGGCTGATTTCTGACACACCCACTTACTTAATTTTCTTTATAATAACCTGTAAAATTTGGCTACCAAATAAAACTTTGTCAAATTTAATACCGTTTTGGCCTATGGCCCATGCGCTTTTGTCCAAGCTTGTCTCGACTAACCTCAGACTTTATTTAATTTTAGTAATCGATTTTCAAATTCATCTATAAAATTCAATATTTTGGCTTTTATCATAGAGTCAAATATCTCCTTTTGTAGTATAGAGGTTTTAAAATTTATTATTATTATTATTATTATTATTATTATTATTATTATTATTATATATGATTACTATATTAAACTTGTTTTTTTAACTATTTTTATTTTCATTTTCATTTATCTCATTAGTTCTATTTTAAATATTTATAATTTCATTTTTTTGTGTTCTTATCCTTTTAAATTTTGCTGAATCATATGTGTTTTTTAATAAAAATGAAGTCATAGTAGTTTATAAATTAAATTAAATTTAATAACTAAATTATCAGTATATTTTAAATAATTTTATTACTTAAATTAGTGTTAATAAAAAAATATTGTTATTTTCAAAATAATTAACAAAAATTGTACACTTATTTCTTTCCTAATTTGATTATATCTTCTAACAAAATGAATTTTGAAAACAAATAAGATATTTCATTATTATACTATTGAAATGTATTTTTGGAAAAAAAAATATTTTCATTCCTAATACGATTTTATTCCTTTAAATTTTGTTGAATCGTATATGTTTTATATTATTAACATTTTAAAATTTTAATTAATGGGGATGACAGATAATGGCTCAACCAACATCGGCATGCATCATTCTAACGTAAAGTCACACGTTATTATCGATATAACGAAAACTATGATTTAAGACAGAGTCATAAAAGATTTCATTTGATAATTTGTAATTTTTTTTTCAGAAATGTTATTAAGATGTTACTTTATTATTTTTGTACTATTTAACTAGTTAGTTTGGTAATTTGATTATAACGGTATCCTTACATTATTTATTTATTTAAGTTTGTTTAATATTGTTATATTTGTTTAATATTATTATATTGTTTAAAAATCAATTATTTTATATATTAAATTATTATATTTTTATATATTAATAATTTTATTCAAGAATTATATAATTTGTAAAATTAATTTTTTAACATTTTAAGGCTTTAAATCTGCCTTAACCCACAACCCACATAAATAGATTAAAGTTGATCGAAATTGATCAAATTGATCTAACCTGTTTTAACCCAGAGTCTAAATAGTATCACCCATTTACCAGCTCTAATTTTCACCCCTAATATTGACATTAATATCTTCTATATTTTTAAAAAAGCCAACTCAAACTGCCTTCATATCTATCAACATTTTCTCCATATGCTGGATTTTCCACCTGTCTTGTTTCAACATCAACAGAATAACTGTACACTACAAATACCAACCACTCCTTGGTATGGCTATAAAACCTTATATCAATCATAAACTAAACGAGATTATCATCATCATACCAAGAATATAAACTCCCAAGGAGTAACAACCATTAAGCATTCGGTGGGCTATTAAATGGGTGTGTCCCGCCTTGTAAGAGGCCATAATCCAATTGTTAAAATGAAATGAGAATGAAATACTTGCAAATTACATCTCTAGCTTCCAAAAAATGAGTGAAACCCCAAAAACAAAAAAGAAAAAAAAAGGAAAGAAAGCCTCCCAAAGAAAAATATTGAATAGAGGAATATAATGATAAAATGGATTTCAAGTATGCCTTGAATCCAATGTGAGCACATCACAAAGAAAAAACCGATATTATCATATCCTTCCTATGTACACAACCACCTTGTTTTGCTCTCTCTCTCTCTGTTTATATATTCTGTGTAAGAATCTGAGCTTGACCAAATGCTGGGAATCATGAAGCAGATCTTCGGCCACAAGGAATGTGCTGGATATTATATGAATGGTCAAAACGATCGGTCCGACTTAAAAATTTGTAACCTGAGGAACCGACCGCGGCGTGCAGGTGGGCTGCCGTTGGGAGTTCGCGGCTGGAGTCTGAAAGCAGAGCCGCATCACCGTTTCCAGCCGGTCACTGTAATGGCGACCGTGGCCGTCATCCAGACCGGATAAGTCAGAGTTGTAGTCATCAGGTCTCGTTGGCTGCAGCATCAAATGCTGATCTCCAGTCATCATTGATTGACCACTGGTCTTTTGGGCTTGGCTTAGCTTGTAAACCGATAAGTCAAACCCAAATTTTCAGAATTTCAAATAGGGGGAATTTGAAACTTATCGTGGAGAACTATAAATTTTTGCAGTTTAAACCAATATTTTAAAAACCAGACCAAACCGACTGTGAACCGGAAACAAAACTGATTCGGTTTAAATGAACCGATCAAACCAGTATTGAACCGGTTGAACCTAACAATCAATTTATAATTATGGTTCGACCATCGGTTCAATCATTAAACCCTGAACTGGTAACTTTTTCAATTCAATCACTAGTTCGGTGTAAAAAACATTGGTTTAAAAAGCGATCCGGAAAAGATGAAAATTCATGGAGTTGGTGCAGAACTTATCATGGAGAACTAGAAATTTTAGCAGTTTAAACCAATGTTTTAAAACCCAGAATGAATCGGCAACAAAAACGATCCGGTTTAAAAGAAACTGGTATTGAACCAGTCAAACCGATGGTTAAACCAATCGTTGAACTGATTGAACCGTGAATCGATAACTTTTCCGGTTCGGTCACCGGTCCAGTTTTTAAAACATTGGTTTAAACGAGATATAGGAAAAAAAAAAAGTTCATTTCATACCTGATCCACCAACTCCATTTGACCAACTCGGAGTGCAGCTGAAAGGTGGCTGCTATCATGAATGCTGAGTTGGTGTTAGTTTTGAAAGGAGGGAGGACTGCTCTGGTATCGCTCCTCCTACCCTTCACATTGTGATCCTTGAAGGAGATCTTCGATCCTTGCTGTGCTTTGTGCACTATATCCAAACACAAAAGAAAATGTGAAAATATTTTTCGAACATTATAATAAAACAAGACTTCTGTTTGATGAATCTGTCAGTGCAGTGTTCATGTCACCGCCATAGATGGAGAGCAAAAAAAGGCAGACTCTGTGGCCCGCTCTAGTGCATATACTAAAAAAAGGGAAATAAAAAAAGGAACAAGAACAAGAAAAATAAGGATAACACGTTTGGTTCCCTGTTTTTGAACAAGAACAAGGAAAATAAAATTCATGTTTTTGTCAACTGTTTTCTATTCTCAAAACAAGCAGTTAACAAGAAAACAGTGAGAACACGTTTTGCCCCCTTTTTTTTTTTTTTTCTAAAAAACACAAAAACCACTAAATTTAGGGAACAAGAACATTTTTTAGAGAAACACCATTTTGGTTTCAAAAACTGTTTACAAACTGATTTTTGAACCAAACAATCAATAGGATGAGTTCAGGCATCTTTTACCTGATTTCAAAAACTGTTTACACCAATAGGAACCAAACAAGACGTAAAGGATGAGTTCAGGCATCTTTTACCTGATTGAGCTGTACAACTGATTTAGCATGTCTTCCTTAGCTTTCTCTACTTGGCAAAGAACAACTGCCTGCACAACCAATCAATCACACATTCAGACTGTTGGCAAAGAAAGAGAAGTCAGACAAAAAAGCTTCTTACTTTAGGGACATTAGCAGCCAGACTGTTTAAAACTGCTTCGACATAACCACGCACTTCTTGAGACATCCATCTAAGTTCTTCTTCTGGATCAGCAGGTCTTCTGACCATTGTATCCTGAAAAGCGATTTCGGGTCAACAATCATACAAGGAACCCATAATATAAGGAAACTAAATGCCTTATGTGAAGCACAACAAAAAACACAGAAATTTTTCAATATGAGCATCCATGTCAAAGAGAAACGACATTTCAAGGGATTTTAGCATTTAAGCACAATTCACAATGCTGAAGTATAGACACTAAAGAGACAGCAGGCAGAAAGCACAAGTGAATAAGGGATTGTTTGGTTCCTATTTTTGAAAACCATTTTCTGTTCTAAAAAACAAAGAGAACAAGGAAAGCTTGGAGAACACGTTCAGCTACACAGTTTTTTTTTTTTTTTTTTTGTTCTGAAAAACACAGAGACCGCAAGAAACACTAAGGGCCTGTTTGTTTACTGTTTTTTAAAACTGTTTTCTATTATAAGGAAAACAACAAAAAAGAGAGACATTTTTCAATATGAGCATCCGTGTCAAAGAGAAATAGCAGTCCCAAACCGACGACATTTCAAGGGATTTTAGCATTTAAGCACAATTCACAATGCTGAAGTATAGACACTAAAAGAGATAGCAGGCAGAAGGCACAAGTGAATAAGGGCTTGTTTGGTTCTTGCTTTTGAAAACCGTTGCTTGTTCTAAAAAACAAAAGAAGCAAGGAAGTCACAGAACACGTTTAGTTCCACGGTTTTTTTTTTTTTTTTGTTCTGAAAAACATAAAGAACACAAGAAACACTAAGGGCCTCTGTTTGTTTATTGTTTTTGAAAACTATTTTCTATTCTTAAAAACAAGGAGAACAAAAAAAAACAGTGAAAACACTTTCGATTTCCTTTTTTCTGAAAAACATATAAAACACTAAATTTAAATAACAAAGAAGAGTTTCAGAAAACACCTTTTTGGTGTTTTTTATGTTTTCAAAAACTGTTTTTAAGTACATTTTTCAAAAACATGAACCAAAAAGGCCCTAAATGCAGATAACAAGAACAGTTTTTAGAGAGCATCATTTTGGTGTTCTCTGTGTTTTCAAGAACAGTTTTCCAAAACAGGAACCAAACAGGCCCTAAATAACTCACCAGGGAACCATCAGAAAGACTTTGCCGCATGGTAGGAGGACCACCTTCAAAGGATGCCCCTTTCGTTTGTCCCCCTTTGGAAGGTTGAATAACATTGCTTAATTTGTTCATCCATTCAGTTTTATCTGCCATGCTCTCGGCCTTAAGTACTACAGCACTGTGAGCTGCAAGATTAATCAAAATTTTGTTTTATGGAGAATCGTAAGCCAAAACCAAAAACCAGAGGACCATTGACCTAAGTAAAACAGAATAAACTAGGACGAGAACAAACCTTTCAAAACTGTTTTATATGGAACCTTGCTCGTTATCTTAAATACAAGACTGGTGTTATTTCCTGAATCAGGCCCATTTGCCTTCTTGTCCTTCGAACTTTTCCGGGGAGCTTCTTCCTCATCTGGAACCTCTTCTATGTTACATTCCTACACAGAAAATCAATTAAATGAGGCATGTTCATTAACTTGCACAGAAATCCAAAAGTTCAATAACAACCCATGCCAAAGCAAGAATTCGTTTTTACTGGACGTAATATAATCATTCTCATCAAAACACAGTAGTTACACAAAGGCAATGCAAAATAAATCAAAATTATTTGAACACTCTTTTCCGAATGAAAACAAAAGCCAGAATACAGTGTATTACAATTGGTTTTCATTCGTCCCTAGTCTTTGGAAGAGTAAAGTTATGACTCAATTTTGAGAAATGTTTAGAGACTGTTTGCCTATTTAAAATACGGACAAGTCCCAAATTTGTGCATGTAGATAAATAAATATAAAGGAAAGGTACTTTAGTATCTAGTAACTTTTTCAAGGAATCACGAACCAGGTACAGGACTTAAACAATTGGGGTTGTTCACATACAACTATGGCAATTCTTGTAAGAGCTGAAACCAAGAGTTCAGAGCGGCCAAGCGGAATCAGAGTATATTCAAGCACTCATTACCATAGGATAGGAGCATTCGTTAGCTAATCTTTCTACGCTACGATCTCTCTTCTCTTATTCTATATTTCTAGGTCGAGGGAATCGGGGCAGAGAAGGCCAAAAAGCATCCCTTAAAGGAGCCTTTTTTCGAGGAAAGAAGTCAGGTGGGGATGTAGATGTAGCAGGGATCAAAACAAACCTTTAGAGAAGGGAAAAAGAAAAAAAGAAAACAAACAAACAATCGTGGAAGAAACTTTTCCATCAAATTCATTTTGGCAGAGAGTGACAGATGGCTAAATGGAGTAGACAATGAAATTTGCAATCTTCTTGGGCATACGTACAAAACCACATGCATGCTCAGATATATTATCATCCAATATAAACCCAACTTTGCTATTAAACATTTACAACGGTTAAAATTTTGGTCAAACAAACAGCAGGACCAAAATTTCTGGTTATCAGTATTTTATTACAATCCATACCTCTAAAGTGATGACACCACGGAAATGCCTTTCCTCTTGCTTTTTGGTGTAACCAAGCTGCAAAATAAAAAGACCACCATATTGATGAAATGAGGCACCGTCGTTTTAAAATTCAATGATAACTTTTCTGGAGAGAAAATGGTGCAGAGGACCGATGAAAGAATACAAAAAGGGTGCATCCAGCGATGAACTGATACTGTACCAACCTTGCCAGACTTTTCATTCAAAACAAACCATCGCCTGCTCCATCCATTAGTTTTTTGACTTCTCTTCAATAGAAAGCCTGCGTATGTATGAAGTAAAAGGTTGGAGAGAGAGAGAGAGAGAGAGAAGAATATGTTGATACAGAAGAAGATGCACAATAAGTGGTGTCATACATGTAAGGTGACTTCAGATATCCTTGGAAGTATGATAATGTGATAGAAAGATTCAAGAATTGGCTACAAGTTTATATACACAGATAGCATATTATAAAACAGATTTTATTCTACATTATGTTCCTTAGAAATATATAGTTGTAACTGTAAGAATCAAGTTCTGCACATGCCTGTATATGACCTCCACAACAAATATTAAAAAGGAATCTATGGTGATCAAGCCATCACCTGCCCTTAACACAATTAATTCTTATACAAATTGCAGTTTTCACAAGGGAGACAATGCAAAAGGGAGACACTAAATCCTTATGAAATAGGGAGGGAACTAGATGAAGGAACAACCCCCACAGATTTTATAATCTGAGACCTTGAACTATTGGGGTCTTTGATGCTATGAAAAATTATTGCAATTCTAGTAGGGGTCTAGCCATATTATACAGGGAAACACACGCCCCCAACAAAACACAGAACTAATGATCTTATAAAAGGAGTGTTAAAACCACTAGCCTAACAAGGGGCTGTACAGAAGCATACCTGCTGTGATTTCACCACCAGGACCAGCTGTCTTCAAAGCTGAGCCCTCTTGTGTTTCTTTTTCTGACTGACCAGATTTATCCTTCATTGATTTCAAACTTCCTCCAGTTTGCTGACCACCAGTTTGAGGACTACTTGCCTAAGAAGGCCACAGAAGATCGTAAGAAGGGATTCTTTTTGACAAATGATTGGAAAGGAACTATTAGAAAGATCACATGACTGCATCAGACTATGACGAAATAATTCTTAACATGATGACCACTCATACAACAAAAAGAACCGCATCATAACATGATGATCATTATACAACTTTGGTGACTTGCAGTAATATTACTAAAATAATTTTTTGAAAGCCTAATATTACTAAAATAATTCTTACTCATATTTGGATTAGAGAAAAAATATTATACCCTATTCAAAATTGATTGCTCTGCCTCATGTCCCTTCTTTGAGGATCGGTTCTTCACCTCTTCCTCCCGTCGTTGTCTCTCCATCCTAATATAAATTATGCATATAAATCACAAACATAAGCCACTAAATATATTGAAATCAATAGCATTATGGCAATAAAAGTAAACAGCGGCATATGAAAACAACAAATCGGGAAGATAAAGAGAGAGAGAGAGAAAGAGAGAGATGAAAAAAATCCATCAAACAAGTTATTTTTAATTATAGCTTAAAAGTTTGTGATTGCTGACAATGGATCCAAAATAATAGGCTTATACCCAGTACCTTCTTTGCACCAAACGAATGAAGTGTTGAGGGGGCACAAAAGCTCGCTCCATATCCACTAGGGCAACCACCATTTTCTTAGCTTCATTCTTGAATACATCTAGGGCAGAAGTTGCAATTGCAACAACCTAATAAAAGAATTAAATCGAATGGATGAAAAATTATGTACAATTCTGAACATATATATATATATATAAGCAGTGCAAAATTAAAGAATATATACCTCTCGCTTGAAAGGAGGATATCTTCCTAGACCTGGTGTAGCATTTGCAGAAGCAGAAACTATATCTACCAAGACCCGGTGCACCTGTGTTTCACAGTCATCGATATGCAACAAACCCAGCAGGTGGCTTAAGAATCACATTCAATGGTCCACATAGACATCAAAAAGCAAAAAGTCAAGTATTAAGCAAAATTTTGAGCATCACTAGAAATATGCATTGGACTTCCTCTAAGGAAATACATGTGATGATGAAGAAGGTGGTGGCAAAATGAAGAATATCCATAATGCATTGGTAAAACTGCAGGGAGAAAATGATAGGATTCTCGAGGATAAATGGAGGTCCATGGAAGCTATTTTATATTTATTTCCTTCGTATCCTTCTTTCAGCATCTGTCACTTATCCTTTTTCAAGTACTTCTTTGAACTTCCATTAATAGACAGGAAAAAGGTTTGCTACTCCAAGAGATCATGAGGAAAGACTACGGATGATTGGCATGGTGCAGCATGAAGGGCCTATTTAAACCGGCAGAACTAGGGGTAGCTACCAAAGGCAAAGATACTATCATTACCAGGGAGCTTACAGGGTAAATATTTCAGTCAATCTAATGTAAATCTAGAAATAGATCTTTCTATTGTTTACTTCTTAGGAACCTGCTAGAAGAGAGGCTCATAGAAGTTTAATAGTTCTTTTCACAAAATGGGATGCTCTTATCCTGGATTCCTTTGCTCAGCTAATCAAGCTAGAACAATTACCCAAGCAAGGAGCAGACCACTTAGTTCATTCTATTGTAGGCTTCTTTTTTCCCTCATTGCATAGAGCATTTGCAAAGTGTGCATATTCTTTTTCTGCTTATAGTTTGTGCTTACTTTTCTATTCACTGATTAGCTTGCACATTCTAGAAGAGGGTTATTCATCCTACTTCTTATTTTCCATTAGATGTAATGAATCTGTTTGTTTTCAAATAAAAAAGTAGTCAAATTACCCATTCAGAATGGGTAGGTTTTATAGAAAAAAGAGGGTCCGTGCAGTGTTATCAAATAT
The DNA here is from genome assembly GCA_016808115.1 of Tetrastigma voinierianum. Classification (NCBI taxonomy): domain Eukaryota; kingdom Viridiplantae; phylum Streptophyta; class Magnoliopsida; order Vitales; family Vitaceae; genus Tetrastigma; species Tetrastigma voinierianum. The sequence continues at coordinate 486,020 of JAEQBH010003604.1, forward strand.
TATCAGGATTAGATTTTGAATCATGCATCAAAGTATATGAAGATGGAGCATTTACAATAAAGAAGGCACAGGCAGCAAAGCATCTGAAATGTCAAAAGCAACTCCACAAGGCAACTTTTTGCAATCCTTTTTCTTTTGATAGGTAAATTGTTTTCCCCTTGTCCACACATTAGGCTTGAACTTGGAACCTCCCATAACCCCACCCCAATCCTTTACCTCTTGAGCCGAGTCTCAAGGGCAAATCCATTATTCACCAGAAGGGGAAACTCACAAATTATGAATAATTATTCTTACCTCATCAACACAAAGACGTGATGGCTCTTTTGCAAGCTCCAAGACACCTTTTATTAAAGACCTCAAACCTTTCTCAGGAGATATAAGATATGGTTGATAACCACTGCTTCTAACACACCCAGACCACAGCATGGGGAAATTAAAGTAATAAGACCTCAGAAATAATACAAAATACAGTATAAAAATTGAGACCAAACAACATAATACAGACATACCCTTTTGACATTGTTGATATCAAAATGCCTGTCTAAGGGGAGCTGCTTGATCCTGTTGGGAAAATTCCCCTCAAAACTGGCTACAACCTTCCAACCAGCACCCTGGCATAGCAAAGGTAGGAAAGAGTTATGATATTGAATGTGATTAAATAATTTATCATTCATACTGCGACAATGGTGTGGTACTGAATGCCATTGAGCAGTTTATACTATTGTGAGTATCATTCAAATTTCTACCATGACTACAAACTATTTCATAATCCTAGAAATTTGAGCTCAGAAATCTTTTAGCTGTGACAGAGTTAAAAAGAGGCTAACCTTCTCATAAGCCTCCATATTTTTTCATTTCATTCTTACTAAAAAACAAGGTGATAAAAATTGTAATTGATTTAGCAGCTCTTTTTCACATTCATCAGAGAAATCCTGAAATGTGTGATATAAAAATAGCAGCTAAAAACCATATTCCGTGCTAAACAGAAGAAAGAGATATACACTTTTATCGTTACAACAATGCTACTACTCTTTTCTACATACATCCGAAAAATCCCAAAATATGTAATGCAAAAATACAATCCATGCCATCTCTAACCTGCTCTTTCCTTTTCAATTCTATACTGGAAGTACTGAGAAAGTAGGATTTTTTTTAATAAGAAAAAATGGGACATTTGTTCTAAACATGCATTCCTTAGCAAATACCAGAATACTCTGAAAACCGCCTTTCTTTCTTCCTCCTTTTTTTTTTTTTTCTTTTGGTATGAGATTTTCTTAATTTCATTCTCTGAAAACCACAGATCATCTCATCTATACATTTTCTAACCTATTTTATTTTAACATCCAATCACAGATTTGAAGGGACTTCTATGGTAATAAAGGAGTCATTCTTCCCTGGTTTTGCATACAACAACATTAGTATTTGCAAGCAAATTTGCACACATTTAAAAATTGACTCACCTCACCCCCTGCAATGTGCAGGAGGAACTTATCCTCAAATTCACGGCAAAGTTCCAAAGCTATAGCCCTGGTACCTTCAGCACTATGGACCATTTGCTCACCAAGTCTTGCCAACTCATCAGCAACTATTTGGGACTTACCTTGTAACCTGCAGAAGGGTAAGGAAATTAGGAATTCAAGTAGAATAACCACCATAGCCCAGATATGGAAAATCTGTGTCCATTCCTGGTTTGTGGTATCAGAAGAAATTTAGGACCAACTGATTAGAAATGATGTATCATATCAACATCACAGTAAACTGATGGAGATGGAACTGCTAACAAATGAAAAACTAGCTGATGTAATGAGTTGAGTGGGATGTCAACAGCACTCAACAATGCAAATACTCACAGAACCTGAATCTGGAAAAACTATTTTACAAGAGGGGTAAATATGATTACCAACTTACAGCTTCAGTAAGTTCGAAAGTCTGTTCTATCAATTTCACATATTTTAAAACAGAAATTGCTTGGAGAACATTGTCCTTGAAAAGATGTGTATAAAGAAAGTTTCAGAGTCTAGTGCTTATCTTACATCCCAAATTCATTATTCAAAGAGTGCTCGTAAAAATACACTATATAGAGGCACTGACTTTATTATACAAAGTAACTATATAAGAGAATCGGTAGCAAAAAAAAAAATAGATAGTGGAAAGTTTCTCAGAAAAAAAATAAAAATTCTAGAAAGGAGGGCTGGTAAGTCGGACTTCATACGACTGCGCAGATCTGCTGAGCCAGGGCATCCACTAAAGCTATCCTGCCAAGCTTACTTTGAGGGGCTCCGGTCAGTATGGACTTAAGACTCTCGCTCTCAGCCCTCCAAGCAGTTTCCAAAGAGCTTTCAGAACCAACAGATCCAGGCTGTGCAGAGGCAATAGAAACAGATTGCCCAATTAAAGCAACCCATGGTATTTCAGACGTACTTCGAGGACCCTGATTTAACAGGAGAGCCTGAACAGCAGCAAGGGTTTTCTGGTCTGATGCAGCTTGATCTATTTTACTAATTATACCGATAGTTCTTGTACCTACATACAAATAAATTGATTAACAGATATGGAAAAATGAAGAAAAACTCATTTTAAAAATTATGGAGATTACCGTCTCCATCATATTCCTTGGCTATTTTGAGAGCTCGAGATGAAGCAATTTCAGGTGCTTGGGCAGCTGGTACAATAACCAGCAAAATGGCATCATTGTGCTGAGCATAGTCACTTACCTAAAACAAGAGGACCAGCCAAATCATTATTAATACCATTATTGTGATTTTGAGCAAACAATTGGCATCCATCATATACAATTTGACCAGCTAATTATATCAACAAGAATAGTAAAGAAACACCAATTCAGTAAATTGATAAACTAATGCAGGACCACATATATTCCCAAATCTAGAGCTAATGGAGATTAGAGATAGCCTCACATATAAGACACAACCAACATAGGCAATTAATTGATGTGGAACATTGGACTTCCATTTGTCCAATGTGAGACAGCCTCGCTCAACTGTTGGCACCCGTGTCAACAAGCATAGGGTGAGCCAAATAAAAAAACACGCTCTCGTATCAAATGATGTGGGACCACATACATTCACAAAAGCATGAGCCAATGGGGGGAGAGGTAACCCCACATATAAGGCCCAAAAAATGTTGGTAACCAACAGATGTGAGATGTGGGACTTTGTCCATCCTACATCATAAACACTCAGACATGCATAAATCTCTAAATTGTGATGTGGAATAGACCAATAGCCACCACTTACCAATGTTTCATCCATAATCCGTTGATCCAATCCAGGCAAATCAACCAGTTTCAGAGGAGGTGCTGTGAATAAATTGTGTTAGATTATAAATTAAAGAATTAAACCAAATAGACAAATTTAAAAGTATAAGCACAAAGAAAATGATCTCCAACTAAAGTTGAAGATAACTGGCAATCATTTTTTTAAAAAGAGTATGCAATAACCAATAGACTGCCTAGACATGCGCATTTCCAAACCTTTTTTCCAGTCTCTAGAAGACAAGCAATGCAAAGGATCATATCAGCATTCAGGGTTTACCAGACAACAATTCTTGTAACTGAACCGAATAGTTGTAGTTATGTTACTCTAATCAGCACATGTTTCCAAAGAAGGTAACTGCATATACTTGTATTTCCATTTCATGTATATCTCTAAGCTGAAGTAAAAGCTATTAATGCAATATTTACAAAAGTTTACGCACAAATCCAATTTGATAATAATCCTATCCCTTGGAAAACTAATCTTAATAAAAAAATTCCAAGTATCCAACATTCCCAACCTGTATTTGTTCGGAGCTTCAAATATATTTCATCTCGGGTCTTTCCAGAAGCACCCTTGCTCAGCCTGTCCTGGAGAGAATGTCGAAGAGCACCTGCAATCAGACAAATAGAGAGGTGCATTAACAACCATAACAATCCAATAATGCATTCTCTAGGTCCTGATTAAATAAACAGAGCATCCAAATGGAAAGCTAATTAAATGCAACCATGGTGCAAAATCAGAAATCTGCCCTCACGCTACTAGCTATACGTCTGGAGTTCCATGTCTGTCTGCTATTACCATCAAATCTAATAGCCTTTGACATCTTAATTTCATGCACTTGAACATTCTTATTGTTCCCTGATTTTTCTAACGAGGGATAATAGTATTAAAATTTTATCACATGGTCAAACTTTTCTTAAGTTGCTTCATAAGTGATACCAATAGAATGGAGTTAACCAATAGGAAAATTGGAAATTATTATATTGGATGGGTTTGATTAAGTTACAGTTTGATAGGTGTGCTCTAAGTAGCCCCAGATTGCTTGGAATGGTGTGATTTGGATTCACCATGATACACATAGAGAGCCTTCTCCAAACTGGTTTGAGAAGGATTGGATATTGAGATAGAGATCTTAGCTCTTCTGAAGGGTTGTCACAAGCAAGGTTTGGCAATACAACATGTGGCTTCTTTGAAATCTAGCTAGCACCTTCAGTGATTCCTTCCCTAGGTTCCTATGTTCAGCTAATGATATTTCAGAACAATTATACAGGATGCGCAGCCAACCAAATTGTTGCTTTTATAGTGGATATTTTACTCCTTTGAGGCATATTGCTGGCATATTGTAGGCATATTATGTAAGCTTTCGATTTTTATCCTTGATTTGCATGGCTATCTTACTCTTGCCAGTAGTACTCCCTTCCTTTTTTATCACCCTTCATATTTTCTTAAAGGACTTCTCATCCTTGTGCTTAAAATTTATGTTTTTTTCTGGTAAATTTTAATCATGAAAATAATTAAAGCAGAATTCCACCATTTCATCATAAGACCAGTGAAGGTGTTGAAAAAATAGTGCAGTTAAATCATCAAACCCCTGAAAATGAAGTTACATGCAGTTGATCAAAAGTACTAACTTGCAGAAACTTGTTGAGATTTGTTGTCAATTTGTAAGATAATTGACTTGCTGCTTAGGGAGCCATCCTTTTGTAAATCAATACATATTGGAGCACGAGTAGCACCATTTTCTCCAGTAGGCTGAATGAAGAAGGGAAAAATATCAGGGTAAGTAAAAGAACTTTAAGTGAGTCCCATGAGTAAAGGTGCAAAATCTCACAAAGGAATGCAACTTACCAAAACAGGATGTCCAATCAAACTGTTCAAAACGGCAGATTTACCAGCACCCTAAACAAATTAGAGCAGAAACAGGGAATAACCATCAGGATCTTCATAACATCAAAACACTGTAGCATAATACAAGCATACTTAAGAAACCAAAAATAAAAGGAAAAACAAGATCTATTTTCTGCAATCCAAAATTAATCAATTTCAACACTTATAAAACAAGTACCACATGATCATGTTATACTAACCATAATTAGGTTCTCACACCTTTTAGTCAGCTGATAAAAAATTTTGGGGATCATAATCAAGATTGAGGATCCAGTATTGAAACCCTCAATAGGGAAGAGACTTAAATCCACACAAAATGAAGTAAATCTCAAGCTCATTCACAGAAGTTATCAAAATCTTTCTACCTGATGAAACAATTTTCCAATGGAAAGGTTTCATGATGCTATTATCCTAATAATAAAAAATTTCAGCTATAAAACCTTCCAAGAAGCAGAACTGTGAAGGAGAGCAAACTAAGGCATGCTTGGAATAATTTTTTTCAAATGGAAGATATTTTTATGGTTTTGTAGTAATCCCTAACCACCAAGGGAAAATGCCCCAGGAAATCTATGAGCAAATAATGAACCCTCTTAGTTACAATACAGACATGCTACAGAAAAAAAAAACTTTAGGCATCTCTTTCTCTAAAGCTTGTTACGACCAACAATTCAAGCTATGGCTTTTTTTACTGAGAAGGCCTTTCTCAGATCCAAGTTCATCTAGAGAAAAAACATAGCCGTCATAATAGAGGGGGAAATAATAAATGAGACTGTTACATCTAATCCTGTCTGGCCAACAATACAGCTAGTGTAATACCGAGTAAGATTACCCACAAATTTTTGTCTCGGTGAGCGATGCTAAGATCTGTCTCAGTGCGCAGTGCAAGCGTGGGGTGTGCTGGCACGAGGATGCTGCTGCGAGCTCTGCTGCTAGCCTACGCGCCTGTTAGTGTGCGCAGCCAGGCTAGTGTATGCGCAGCCTGCCCAGAGCACCCACTAGCTGTCTCTGATCAAGTTTGGGAGTGGCTAACAGCTAGTATGATGAATAATTCCTCCCCTCTAATGTTCTCACTTTATGGTAAAAATAAGTAGGAACAATGATACATAGGACAATAAGCCCATATGATGAGCATAGATTTCAATACATGACTCCAACTTCTAACACAGTTCAACTGATTCTCTAAACATATTTACTCTCTTTTGCATAAAGCACAAGTTTTATAAAGCACTCTGCAAATTCAACTCAAAAGGCTTATGATATCCAAGACTAATACTGGGGGTATTCTGATAATGAGGATAGGGAGAAGATATCAAGAAGGTCTCTATATCCTCCTTTTAGCTCACAATTAAGTGGGAGTTCAATTCACCTTCTCTCTTAATCTTCATACATTACATTATGTCTCACAATGAAGTAGGAGTTCAAACTCAAAAGGCGCTTATGTGAATTCCAGGCCCATGTTCTTTGGTGCACCTTCAATAGGAGCTTTTGATATAATTTTTTTCAGGTTTAGTCATCAATACACATACACATACGCGCAAGCACACGCACACACACACACCACTTCGACAACTTCACCAATCATGCCTTTAATTGCCAATATATACTTTTTAATTGCCAGTATATACTCTTGTGTTTGTTCAGGATTACCTTTCTAGTTCGAAAATATATTGTATCAAGATGACACCACTTGGACAACTTCAATCATGCCTTTAATTATAGCAACTGCTTCTAAAAATGTATTCTTTTGCAACTCTATCATTTCTTGTATTTCTGCCAATCTATTTCAATGCAATCATATCAAATACATTCATATCTTGAAAGATCCAGTAATTAGTAATTACCGAACTAAAATCCAGAGTCAAAACCCATCGGTAGCCTCAAAGTGATCTAAGAAGATTCTTCCTTTTAACTAAGTAGATTTTTTATTAACAATGACTCTCCAGAAGCAGATCTCCACTTCATCCATCCTACTCTCTACTTGATTGAACAAAGTCCCAAATTACCCACCCTTACAGATAATCTGTCAAAAATTGGCTCCTTTGGGTATCTCTTTTTAATTGATTTACAATCCATCCTGATCTCTACTTCTTATTGTGAAATTAAACTCCAATACTCCACATAAAATAATGCATTAGTTTTTCTTAACCATTAGCCTTTATGTTCTGAAGCATCTCTCTCAAGGTTCGTCAATTACTGGGCAAAGTTTTTTTGACTAATTAAAACAAGCATGGAACCTCCCATATCCTCACTCTTACCTCTAGCCACTCGATCCAACCATGAGGACATCAAGTTGAAGTATAAAATGACTAAATAATGAATGGGGAAAGGAGAAACAAGCAAAACACACATACACACACAAGTCCTCATTTAACCCTAAATCCTAGGGAGAACATGATTTACAGATCCTAGGGAGCAAACAAATTTTTTTTTCCGCCTTTAAGCATTCTCGCATAACAAAAGCGCCTTCTTCACTTTTCCTAAATATCAAGGAAATGAAAAAGAAAAAGAAAGCAGATTAAAGTTTTGAATACTAGATTTTAATTTCATTAGAACTCAACTTCTCATCTAACGATATGACTTTTCCTCCTTTTCTCCATCTTAGTTTTTGCATACAAAACTAATACCACATAAAACATAGGACTCAAAAGTCAGTTCCCCCCATTTATCAAACAACCAATGAGTGCTCAAAACATATCTCTTTTTCAAAATATAATTCCATCAAACACTACCACCATCAGCAACCAAAAACATCCAGATCCAAAGATCCATCACTCCAAATACATTAATCAAAATTCAACCACCAAAACAAAATCACACCAAATCTATAATAGCATCCAGACATACAAATCCAGAATCCAGACAGAAACTACTAAAGAACAGATGAACTTACAACATTTCCAAGCGCAACAACGTTAAGAAAAGTCGAAACCCTGCGAGAAGAACTGGAACTCGGATTCTCGTCCACATCTTCATCCGCCAGCAGCGCCGCTGCCTGGCGCATAGATTCTGACAGCTGCACGAGCTCGTCGATCGCCTCCATGAGATCAACCAAACAATCCAACAATCTAACAATCAAACCCTAGGCCAATTCGGAACCGAGATCGAGGAGATCGAATCAACAACCGACCGAACACAAAATCCAAACCCTAGGTCGAAAACTCAGCGAACACAAATCAGATCAAAAACAAAAATTAAAACAAAAAAAAAAAAACAACAGCAGAAATCGGAGATCTGCGTGGATCGAGGCCCCAGGAGATTGGGAGACTTTGAGATTCAGAGAATCGAGAGGCACCGGGAGAAAAAAAGTTGAAATGTAAATGAAGACGCCCCTCTCTCTCTCTCTCTCTCCTCTCTTTTTTCTCTCTCTTGATTTGAATGTTTTTTCAACTCACTCTCGCGTTTTGAATTCTATGTATTTTTGTCCAACTCATTTTGATTTTTTTTTACCTTTTTTTTTTTTTTTTTTAAAAAAATTTCTCTTTCCGTGTTCTTTATTGGGTTTGGTTTCTTACTGATTTGCCTTTGTCGTTAAGGAAATGGTATACCCTGAGGTCACACCGAAAGTATGTATACAATTTAAAAGTTTTAAATATTTTGGATTTTTCTTTTTTCTTTTTCTTTTTTAATGAAATATTTTTTACGTTATTAATGGAGAAGACGTGGGTAAGTTAATGGGTATTCCATTTATTTTTACCCTATTTTACTAATTAATTAAAATGTTTAAGAAATATAACACTGCATTAAATTTGCATTTAAAAGTATTTAGGTTTTAAGTGTTTTTAGCCCTTCTAAAATGTTTGTGAGTTTGTCGATCGCCTTCGCTAAGTTTTTTGTCGCCTTGTACTAAAGCAGGGCCATAATATCTTAAAGAGATTGATTTATCTTGGCTTTGATCAAGCTATAACGTCATGCTGCAGCTTATTTGGCCAACAAATCAAATTTCCTGGATAAAGAGATACATCAAATCAAATCACGCATTATCAATAGGCCATGTAACCAGAGTCATAAGTATTATAATCATCATATAATTATCAAATGTGTAAGCTTTGAACCAATTCATTATGCTATTAACCTGAATTTTGTGTCATTCTTTAAAGTTTTTAACGAATTTAATTTTATATTTATATTATTGATTGTTTGAATTAATAAAATTATTATTTTTTAAATGTTTTTGAGATATTTATGGTAAAAACACTATAAGTATATTTTTACAGCATATTTGGTTTATGTTTTATAAAATTATTATTGGCGACGCTTTTTTAAAATATAATGAGTATCATTTTAGTGTTATCTAAAAATTGTTTTTATTTTCTAAATTTAGTATTTTATATGTTTTTATATTTTTCATAATAAATAAATGGGAACCTTTATGTTTTTTTTGTTCTTTTTGTTTTTAAAAAATAATAATAATTTTCAAAAACTATAACCAAACAAACTTCTGGTAAGCAAAAACAAAGAAAAGGCTGGTCTCCGATACCAAACTCAAGTGGTAATTGTATGGAATAAGGACGGGTTCAGATTCCAAAATACTAAAACATTATATACAATGTGAATAGATATAAAAAAAACACTAAGAGTGTTTAATGGTAATTTTAAGAAATTTATAACTTTTTTTAATATTTAAAACATACAAAATTTTAAAATTCAAAATAGTATTTGATTTTGTTTTTCTAAAAAATATTTTTTACATTACAACTGTTTTTTTTTTTTAAACTACAAATGTTAGTTAAAAACATTATCAGAACCATGTCGTTACCCAGCAAACCACTCTAATTACGTGTCATGTTTTAGGCGTTTGCCTCTTTGTGATTATGGTAACAATTTCGAACATCATCGCTTCACGTAATACAATGAATTGCGTGTAAAGGTATAATCATGATTTCATCATTGTATAATTCAATAGTAATTATCAGTTATTATAGTTTCATAAAAACAATTATGCTGTTTTTTTTATTTTTTACTTTTTATAACTTCATAAAATTGCTACTTTTCATCTTTACCATTGTTACTTAAGGGCTTAGAAAGCGTTTTGATACAGAAATTACATGTACAGTTAATTTTTAAAATTTGAAAAAGCGTTTTAAGTCATCCATGTAAAATTACTTGCAAGCGGTTTTTTATTTTTCTTTTTATTTTTTTGTAATATTTAGTTAAAATATATCAAATATATAACATTTTCAATGTTTTTTTCTTGAGAGATAACTTATTTTAGACAAAAATATCCTTATTCATTTCATAATTTACATTATCCGTTAAAATAATATGTTATTTTTACTAAGACATAAAAATGACATTTTCGTAAAATCAGGCCTAACATTGATGAATTGTCAAATTTTTGAAATTGGGTTTTCAGAATATCTTCTAATATAGTATATAGAATCCTAGCCTCATTTTCTCTCAACATTTATTTACTAGCCTTTTTTTTTAAGTAACATGATATGATTATTTTATCATTTTTGACCTGAAATCATCAATGTATATTTCTTTTTTCATATTTTATTTCTCAATAAAATGATTATTTTATGAATATTTAGGTTTTCACATTTCATTATTATTTAACCGTCAGTCTGACGTTAAAATATGATGCGTCAAGCTAAGTATGACAAGCTGTTTTCGTCATCAAAGTGATATGACATTTATTCGCGTTGGCTGGGATTCAGATCGAACAAAATATATTTCATCAAATATAATAAATGAACACCACGCATCATTAATACGCAAAGAACCTGAATATATGTATTATAACACAAATGTTAATATTAAATCGCTGCAGGCTTAGCTCCATTCACTAAGTATTATTAACCTCGTATATACTGCTTCATCCTCTACGCTTTTAACGATTACATTCTATTTCTATCTACGACGCAAGAATCAATAAAATTATTTTTTCTCTTAAAAAAAAAAGAGAGATTATGTAAATGCCTCTTACCAATAATTGATGGGAAATAAAATTTGAAAGAGGAGATGAAACCTACGTGGAGAACAAATGGGAAACGCCTTAAACAATTATTTTTTTATTAACATGAGATGATAAAAATAGTTTTAATTATATGATCATGGGTCCATTAATAATTTAATAACATCAATTTCCTTTTTCAACTCTTTATGCTGACTTTAAAAAAGATATAAATAATATTTATGTCGATAATCATTTTCCTTTGGTTCACTTAACAATCATTTTGTTTTTGTTTTTTTTTGTTTTTTTTGTCATTATATCTGGATCTGAGGGTAAAACGTTCATCGTTATAATAGATAAAAGGTGTAAAAAGTGGGGTTCCAAATTCATTTCACCGGCATACCATTACCGAAAACTAAAACAGATTTAAAAAAACAAATGTTTTTTACATTTGATTGTATTACTTTTTTTCTATATAGCTTTCTTATTTTGTTATTGTGAATTTGCCTCATGTATTAAACCTAAATGTCATAGACTTATTGTGTATGCATCCGTAATCGTAGTTGAAGAGCTTAATGCAGATTGAGCATGCTAACGGCTTGAGTTTAATGGCAGAGAGCGCTTCGGGAGGCGCGGCGTAGATCGCATACGCGACCAAGCTTCGTATGATATCGAGCCCGCTTAAGCTTATAGTTTGTCGCTACCCCAGATTGACCAAAAATGCAGCGGTAGTTTAATTTACTTTACATAAACTATCGGAGCCGCTTACTTCTCTAATGGTTCTCGAGACATGTCGAAACCAATTAACATAAGCACAGCCGCGACGCGAAAGGTCTTGACTCATGAAAATGTCTATGTAAAACTGTCACACGAGTCACGTCACTACATGAACGAATAGGCCCGTGATAAAGGTAGGTATCATTTGGAAATTAAGTAAAATATTCTATATGTGATGCCCTAAAAGTTAAAAGAAATAAAAAACAATAAAACATTAAAAGAAAATCAAATATTATTAAAATTAATACTTGATATAGTATAATATAAGCCAATAAGAGTTATTTAGCTTCAAGCTTATAAGAACTTAAGCTGGCATAACAAGAAAGAGGGCTGCCGAGTCCTGTGATAGAAATATTATAATATTAAAATAAACAATTTAATACTTAATATTATTAAACATTATTTAAAATTCAACAAGATAAAATTTATATTCAAACATTAAATAAAAAAACAAATATATACATTTTACAAGCGGAATTTATCAAACTCCAAAAAATCACACATTTTTAATTATTATTTACAATATTGTAAGAAAAATAATTCAGAAATATTTAAATTTATTATAGAAATAATATTTTATTTCTTAAAATAAAAAATTGTTTTGAAGCATGTCTACAAGTTTTACATTTATTCACTTTACATATTACATTGTTGTATATATTCTTACAAGATTTGAACATAAATTTCCCATAGCCCCATCCCATTAGGGGTGTAATCGAATCGAATCAATACAAAGTCTAGTTCGAACTCGACTCAATTAAAAAACTTAAAACTCGAATTCGATCGAGTTGTTTTTCATACTTTTGAAACTCGGCCCGAGAAATAGTTGAGCTATTCGAACTTGACTCAATAAAACTTGAAACAATTAAAAAATTAATAAACAATTATACTCGAACTTGACTCCATCCGATTAACAAAATAGTAAAGGTCAATTAAGCTCGTAAACAACTCGATTTAGGTATTGTGATACTCAAACTTGACTTGATAAACTACTCGAGCTACTTGAGATCAAACTCGATTAGATTAACTTCGAGTCGAATTCAAGTATTTCACGAGTCAATCTCAGTAACTTGACTCGTTTAAACCCCTACTTCATAGCACGAGTTAGGTCTCATCTTTAATCAAATAATTTTTTTTTTTAAGAAATAAAATATTAACGAGTACGACAGACTGGGCTAGGTAAGATTTACAAAGAATGAAAGAATACTCTAAATTTATATGCTAAATTGAAAAAAATGAGCTCCAACAGTAGAGCAATAATTGAGCGAAAACGACATACCTAACACCGATCGCCTATTTTTACAAATTTAGTCAGAAGCTATTCATCAATAAAAATTGGAAAACCTCTTCTACCCTCATAATATACCGCTGGTAACAACAAAAAAACTTTGCGACGAATTATTAAGTGCTACAAGAGCAAAGCAGAAATTTGGTCAGATAAGATAGACATGTAACTTTATATGCTAATTGTCGGACATTGCAGCTTAAAACTTAAATAAATATCAAAAAGCTTTACCAAGCTTGTTAAAAATATAAATTCTGGGACAGCCTAATTTTTAAATGAATGCTGAAAAGATGCTCTAAATAATGTTAGAAAGTTATTTTTTCATTCAAAATTTCCTTGTGATTTTCAATAAGGTGGGTGCATGAAATATGGAGGGACCACAAAATAGTTTTGGTTGATTGTCCTTTTCTTTCCAAAGTGACTTTGTAAATCTAAAAAGGAACTGGCCTCTAGCCACCCAACTCATTGGCCGTTTGAATTTCAATTTTATGTCATAACTGAGTTTCGCCCCCAAAACAATGGAGTTTATTTAAAATTAAAGGCAGAATTGTGTTCTGACTGCTTAACTAGTCCTGGCCCACTCTAATAGAGGCAGAGGGCTACTGTATATTTATAAATTCAAAAAATTGAGTCAAATTAAAATAACCCACCCATTAACTTTTTGGTTTTATAAGACAATTTGGTCCAGTTCGCCCCTGATTTAGAGCCCCGACTTCATCGCTATATATTTTTCGGCTCGAAAAATTCCGACCAAATTACTGCTCTCACTACCAGAGAGGATAATGGTTTCGATCTATTAAAATACCCGCTGACTCATATTTTTTAGTTTGGCCAGCAGAAAATAAATGTTTAAATATAACTAAAAGTCATTTAATTTAATTCGAATATTCCTGGGCTATTAGTGCTTAGGCTTGGCTGCCTCGATTGACTTTTTTTATTTTAAATTTTATAATAACTACATATTATCTTTTAATTAATAACATTAGTTTTCTATTATGAAAATATAAAATAATTGGTTATAGAAAAGAACGTTATTAAATAATTATTTTTAATAAAATAAAAATATATATAAATATAACTATAATCATTTATTTTTATAATATTTTAAATACATAAATAAACTATAAGTATTTAAAGAAACATTATTTTGCAAAATACATAAATTTGTAAAATTGTTATTTATAATTGTTTTTAATATTTCAATATCCAGTTCATTTTGACCCGTTTATCCCCGCGGCGCACGTAGATCGGAATAACTAAAGAAAATACGCCTGAATAAAAAATATGCAAATTGACTCTGAGCCATTCCATTTACCACCCATAGGCCCAACCCAAATCGTTCGCCAAAAACGGAGATGGATTTGTTTTTTGATTGAATATAATAAGTCAAAATAATTTATTAAAGAAAAAAGACAAGTCAAACAAATATCTAGCAGCATAATGAAAGTGAAATTGTTTGACCAAATTTATGAAACACTTTGAAAAAACAAATCAATTATTATAAGCACTTTCAATACAATAAAAATGCCCTATAATTAACTAAAACTAATTTTCCTAAGTAGTCAATTGGAACGGTAACAGAGTCAGTTCATTCCAACCCCGTCCCATTTATTAAACCATTCATGTTTAACTTTTATTATTATTAATATTTAATATTGATTTTTATTATATTAAAATAAAATATTACAATTTTTATAAATTATTTTATTAAAATTTTTAATTTTTATTATTTATATTAAAATATAAAATAAAATTATTTTTTATATAATCAGCATTTTAGACGTAGATAACAATAACCCGAACTCCATTAAAGATCTTGACAGACTCAAATCATGCTCAGCCCATTAAGAGCGGGATGAGAACCCAAAAAAACGTGTCTCGTTACGTATATTATATTGTAGTACTCTGTTCTGTATTCGATCTTCATTATCCCGTATACACATCTCATCCTTTTATTATTTAAGTAACGCTCAATAGTAAGATCAAACTAATTTTTAGAAAGCAATTTTAGTGTGTTTTATATTATACTATATTATGTTAGTCCATCATACCTAACTCCTGTGTTATAACACTTAATGTTTAAAAAATGTAAGAGATAAAGAAGGGGAAGTCCCAGGTTCGAGTCCCAGTTGAAATACCATATTGTAATTAAAGTTTTAGCCATCAAAAAATAAAAATAAAATATTTTATAAATATTGCGAAATTTTTTTTTTAATCCAATGAATATTATTCCTAAAATAAGTATTGAATTGGGTATTCTCGAAATTATCTGGAAACTAAATTGTATTATCAAATAAATTCCTTTAATTTTCTACAATACACTTTTACAATGCACTAAAAGAATATCTTTCAATAATTTTAAGAGATGGTATAAAGAATATTTAAGTTACACCAAAATAACATTTTACAAGTTTTTTTTTTTTTTTGACGTCAAAATCTCAAATGTGTATCAAATGATTTGCAAACTTGAAACGGATCCACACTCTTAGGATTTTGACAAACGAACAAAGCCTCACAAGGACGAGAATTTAACGTTTGATTGTTGGAAAATACACAAACAGTTAAGAAATCTATATAAATAAAAAGTCAAATTAATAATTTGCACAATTTCCAGCTTCGATCAACCTTGAAGTTTGAAGCCGTTGCGCTCTAAGGTGACCGTTGAGAAACGTAGGGTTGGTTTGTTTCTTGTTTATAAAAACTGTTTTTTTTGTTTTAAAAAATAAAAATAAAAATTAAAAGGAGAATATGTTTATTCCCAAAAATGTATTGTTCTTAAAAACATAAATAACAAAAAAAAAACATTAAATCAAGAAAAAAACTGACCGTCTTCATAGATCACTAAAATAATATTTTATGTATTTTAAAAAACATGAACAAAAAAAGCCCATATTTGCTCAAAAAACTGTTTTTTTTGTTTTAAAAAATAAAAATAAAAATTAAAAGGAGAATATGTTTATTCCCAAAAATTTATTGTTCTAAAAAACATAAATAACAAAAAAAAACATTAAATCAAGAAAAAAACTGACCGTCTTCATAGATCACTAAAATAATATTTTCTGTATTTTAAAAAACTGTTTTCAATAACTGTTTTAAAAAACATGAACAAAAAAAGCCCATATTTGCTCAAAAAACTGTTTTTTTTGTTTTAAAAAATAAAAATAAAAATTAAAAGGAGAAGATGTTTATTCCCAAAATTTATTGTTCTAAAAACATAAATAACAAAAAAACATTAAATCAAGAAAAAACTGGACCGCCTTCATAGATCACTAAAATAATATTTTCTCAGATTTTAAAAACTGTTTTCAATAATCGTTTAAAAAACATGAACAAAAAAAGCCCATATTTGCTCAAAAAACTGTTTTTTTGTTTTAAACAATAAAAATTAAAATTAAAAGGATAATATGTTTATTCCCAAAAATTTATTGTTCTGAAAAACATAAATAACAAAAAAAAAACATTAAATCAAGAAAAAAACTGACCGTCTCTTCATAGATCACTAAAATAATATTTTCTGTATTTTTAAAATTGTTTTCAATAACTGTTTTAAAAAACATGAACAAAAAAAGCCCATATTTGCTCAAAAAACTGTTTTTTTTGTTTTAAAAAATAAAAATAAAATTAAAAGGAATATGTTTATTCCCAAAATTTATTGTTCTAAAAAAACATAAATAACAAAAAACATTAAATCAAGAAAAAACTGACCGCCTTCAGATCACAAAATAATATTTTCTGTATTTTAAAAACTGTTTTCAATAACTGCTTAAAAACATGAACACAAAAAGCCCATATTTGCTCAAAAACTGTTTTTTTGTTTTAAAACAATAAAATTAAAATTAAAAGGATAATATGTTTATTCCCAAAATTCTATTGTTCTGAAAACATAAATAACAAAAAAACATTAAATCAAGAAAACTGACCGTCTTCATAGATCACTAAAATAATATTTTCTGTATTTTAAAAAATTGTTTTCAATAACTGTTTTAAAAAACATGAACAAAAAAAGCCCATATTTGCTCAAATGGTCTGGACATATTGGTCAGCCATCGGTTTATCTTTGAGGCTTATTCAAATATTAAAGTCTGAAAACCATTTTCAAAAATATTTCTTAAATTTGTTTTTAGACATAAAATAAATAACAGTTTTCAAAAAAATATATATGTTAGGGCAAGTGTGGTTCTTGTTTTTTAAAACAATTTTTAAAAACAAGGGGAATAAGGAAAACAAAAATAACAAGTTCCTAATTTTATTTGTTCTAAAAAAAACACAAGAACGTATAAAACACTAAATTCAAATAACAAAAACAATTTTCAGAAAAAATGTATTCTCTGTATTTTCAGAAACTATTAACATGCGGTTTTTAAAAAAAAATAGACAAATAGATCATAGGTGACAAAGCCGTAAGGTGGTCTCAAATCAGGTATCTATTTGTTAAATCAAGAAGCAACTAAGTTCCTAATACCATATATCCAAATGACCAAGGTACAAGATTTAAATTTAATATAGTTTAGTTTAACTCTTGAATATGATGTTTCATAATATTTTTGTGTTAAAGTTAAAATAGAATACAAAGTGTTTTGAATCCACTGCTAAACTCATTTGTATTTCTAGAAAAAAAAGTCTTATTTGTATTTTATATAAATTTTAAAATTTTAATTTTAATTAATATCGAATCAAAGTCAATTAAGTCATTTTATACTAGTTGGAAGAGGCAAATTTATTTATTTTAGATAAAAATAATTTTATTGATTCAAAATAATAGTATTATAATATAGAATCAAAGTAAGCTAAAAACCATGAGGATGAAATAATATTTAAGTTAATAAGCGTAATAGATGAGAACGGCGCAAGCGTTTTATCGTTGAACTTACATTTTATTATCGGCTATTATGATTCGAATACATGACTCAAGTCCATGGTATGTGAAGATCGTTGATTTGATTCTTATTGTTGATCGAATATCTTTCTTAGTCTGAGATCGTGCAACACGATTAAGCGTCGCTGTGGCGATAAACAAACTGCGTCGAATAAAGCGTGATCATGCTGGCCAAAAATGATGATATGCGTGTTGTACGAAGGCGAAAAATCGTCGAAAAGACGACAACCACATGTGGTACAAAGACAATGACTAAATTATGAACAAATAACAAATGAAAATCTAAATATGTATGAAATAACTATTTTATTGAGGAAGAAAACGATGAAAAAATAAGTAGAATGATGATTTTAGACAAAGAAATACCAAAAAATTACCTGCAATTATTTTAAATTTAGAAATTGAGAAGGACTCCCAATTAATTATAGATTATTATAATAATAAAAAAATAGTTTACGTAATTCAATAATTTTACGAGGAGAATATTTGGAGGCTATTTTCAATATTTAAAACAAAGAATCTTCTTAGTGTAACATATATTGACTCAATTATTTGGTGATCAATTTTACTCGAAACATTACGAAATTAGTTTTTGAAGATTAATGTGCTTCTGTCATTTGATAGAATAGTTATTCTGTATGTTTATCCTATCCCTTAATCACTTGAGTATGAGCTTCAATTAGAATTCTATATGAGATAAAAGATAAATAAATAAATATATATATATATATATATATATATATATATATATATATATATATATATATATATATATATATATATACTATATATATATGAAAATAAAATTTTAATATCAAAGTAAAATTGTTTTAAATTTTCCAGCAAATATGCTCATAGTTTTAGTTTTAACGATGTAAAATTTATGCTATTGTTTTAGGGATGAATAAAGGTGAAGTTACAGAAACCCGAGTCATCCCTCCTCTCATTTTCTCTCATCTTGTTTTCTTATAGCCTATTTTCCTTGAGCATGGAAGGGTGATTTTTTTGTAATTTTCGGTCTGAAATAATTCATTTACATATTTTTTTTCATTTTATTGTTTAATAAAGTGGTTCTTCCAGGAAGATTTAGGTTTTATCTTGTTTTATGTGTTGTCGTCGTTTTATCAGTGTTTGGTTTGTCACTTATTACAGCATTTGGTTGGTCAGTCGACATTTAAGTGGTGTTGTTAAATAAATGCACATTTGCGAGTGTTTTATCTATGTGGGGGCAATTCAAACAAACAAAGCTGAAAGAATTGGTTTTCCTTGATTAATTGATTCAGTGTGGTCGTATATATAATATTACAAAATAAAAGTAAGCTACGATTATGCGTACAAGCTATAAATATGGTTATAATGTAACGAATTATACCATTGACCAAGTCAAGCTATAAATGTGAAACATAATGGCAATTATACCATTGACCAAATCGAGAATATACATATTCTAAAATTAAAGATTAAGTATTCTAGTATAATCTTAATACCCCCTCAAGTTAGACATGGGATCACAAATGTGACTTGCCAAATAATCTGAGGAAACTGCGCTTGCCGGAGCCTTAGTGAAGATGTCGGCAAGCTGATCTTCAGTAGACACATGAGACGTAGAAATAATACCGTCACGAATGGCATCACGCATAATGACAATCAACTTCAATATGCTTAGTACGGCTCATGGAAGACGAGATTTTGGGCAATGGTGCCCAGTACGACTATCACAGTATATAAGCACATGGGTGCGAATGTGTGACACCCGAGCTCACAAGCAAAGCAGGCCATTCAACTCTAAAGTGGCGGCGGCCATGGAGGCGATACTCGAACTTCCGGCCAGAAGACCGGAACCGCGTATATTGTTTCTTGGTCTTCTGAATCGGAGAAGATCCGAGCACTATCCAACCGATGAAACGAGTCTAGTCAAAGGACACGTAGCCCAATCTGAATCGCACCAACCTGTCAGAGATAACTCACAATCAGAGCGAAGAAGAATGCCTTGACCCGGACACCCTTTTAAGTAGCGAACCGTACGAAGCGCCGCATCCCAATGATCCTGACGAGGGTGTTGCATAAACTGAGCCAAGATATGAACTGTATAAACCAAGTCGGGGCAGATTGGAGTTAAGTAAATGGGGCGACCCACAAGTCGTCTATACCTTCGAGATCGAGCAAAGACGCTGGCGAGAACCAATGTGTGATGCTCCATGGGAAAGCCAACGGGGGCTGAGACCCCCGATAAGCCGGTTGACAATAATATCGAGTGTATTTTCGTTGACCTGAGAAGATGCCCTCCCGGATCTGAAGCGACCTCAATACGAGAAAATACTTCAAGGCACCCAAATCTTTCATATATGGAAACACTCATGCAAATAGGCCTTGAAATGGTCAACAGCTGAAGCATCATTACCAGAAATAATGAGATCATCAACATACACAAGAACATTAGGTTGTACCGATCCCTGATGTAGAGTAAACAGAGAATAATCTGAATAAGATGAAGGAAAACCATAAGTCTTCAAAGAAGCAAAACTAACTTAGCATACCAAAGATCGCGGAGCCCGGGTCAGACCATACAAAGACTTCTCGAGATCGACACAATTAAACCGAGTGCGAACGCCAGCCAGAGGAAGTTTCATGTAAACTTCTTCATCAAGATCACCATGAAGAAACGTGATTATGAACATCCATCCGATGCAAAACTCCACCTCGATCACGTGAATCGCTAAGAAGGCACGAACAAGTGACTACTTTCGCAATCGAGCAAAAGTTTCATTATAATCAACCCTCAACTCGATGATTGCTAAAATAACTTCAGACGAGCCTTAAGACGCCTACTTCGCCGATTCGCATGATATTTGGATTTTGTATACCCATTTAGAACCAAGAGCCTTTTATGAGGAGGTAAACCGCTATGTCCCAAGTGCCATTAGCTTCTAAAGCAAGAATTTCTTTCTCGCATAGCTCGCGCCTAACTCATCTTGTTAGCTTCTTAAAAGAACGAGGTTCAATGCCTTCAAGATTCGCCAAGAAAAACACTTGAAAACTTATTACAATTCACATAATGTGCTATAGGATAAGGAGTACCTGAGGAGCTAGTAGAAGACGCTGAACACCTCGATGGACTCAAGATCGCAGATGCAAGGGTAACAAAGTTCAAAGAAGAACTGGAGGGATGCTTATCCCGCAACCCGCGCCCTAAGTCACCCAAGTGGAGGCAGAGGGAGACAGGCGCGTGGGGCACAGGAGGCTAAGGTGGGATCCAGCACAATCTCGGGCCTCCCAATTGTGGGCCGCATGATCATCCACCAAAGCGCACTCCAGTCTTCCAAAATCAACATCAATCCTCGTGATTAGAATCAAAAAGGAATAGAATAAGTCGGCACTTGAGAAGTAGAACAATTGTAAGGGAAATTCATTTTCATAGAAATCTACACTGAAACAAAGATGTCACCTGAATCACATCATATATTTTAATTTTTTTTCCCATGTGGATAACCAACAAAGACACACTTCTACTGAGGAGTTAAATTTATACTGCCTTTGATCAGGCAAAAGCTAAACAACCAAAAACCTTAAGTTCATCATACTCAAAGCCTAGCCAAAGAGAATTTCAAAGGAGCCATATTGTGGAGCAAACCGTAAGGAGTTCACACGAGATACACCGCACCAAGCACACATTTCCAAAGTAATAGGAAGATTGCCTTGAAACATCAAAGCATGACCCACATTAAGAATATGTTGATGTTTTCGTTCCACACGACCATTTTGTTCAGGAGTCCCAACACAAGAGGTTTGAAAAATAATGCCATGTGTATCAAAATAATCCAAATATACATTTAAACTCAGACCACAATACTCCGCATCATTTTGACATGTGTTTCAAACTCAAGGCAATCATAGCAAAAATGAACAAAAAAACTCTGATAAACTTTGTTAACGCAATAAATAAAAACCCATACAGCTCTTGAAAAATCATCCACCAAAGTCAAAAAATAATGTGCTCCACACGAAGAGGGTATCTTATTTGGGCCCTATAAATCACAATGAATAAGTTCAAAGATTCGACTAGCTTTACTATCACTGACAGGAAAACTATCACGTTTTTGCTTTGCTTGAGGACAAACTTCGCATGCTTTATTCAATTTATTTCTAGAAGTACCGAAGAAATAGCCTAACTAACTTGACGACTGATCTACGGATGCCCTGTGACGACGATGCTACAACTCAAAATCTGAAATCTCTGGAACCGTTATCACACAACTGTAGGAATCCGCCGAAAATAATAGAGTCCATCCTTACGTTCACCGGCTCCAATCAGACTCCCCGAGCGTAGGTCCTCAGAGGAAGTATAATGAATCGCTGAATCAGAAAAGACATTTAGAATCATCACCAATTGTGACACCGAGATTGCTGTAATGTAACCGTGGTACAAATAAAATACGTTCAAGTATCAACCCATCGTCAACAAACGCGCCAAATTTTTAGTAGCAATGGCATGTGCACCGCTAGGTAACCCAACTCGAATATCGCTAAATATGATGAGTGACTGGTCAAACATGATTCTGCCAGCAGAATATGGTATAGCCACCAAGATCAATAATCCAGAAAAGGAGAGAGAATCCACCCATCATCCGATCATGTCGGGCGATGCCATTTTATCATATTCAATAAAATTGAATCGTCTCGGCTTTAAGTCGTGCAAAGAAATGCTGGGGAGGACCCATGAGAGGAGGCCACCGAATCTGGCCCCCCACCACCCACAAGATTGGCATCCACTTCATGGCCGACCACGAGGAGCGCTGAGAGCCGTAGAGGTGGTTGTGCATCGGGTCGTGCACCGCCTCGACTCCACTTCCGCCCATCTTCCCACCAATCCGATATCCATGCTTTTGAAACAAGTATTGTCATCATGACCGATCGCTACAAACGTAACAATACAATTTTGATTTATCGACGTAACACGAGCCTCGGGTCAGGCGCCTTGTAGAGCAAACACATGATTTCCTCCTGTCCGGGCCTATCTCGAGCAATACCCCGAGACTTTTCTTCAAGACATGCTTGATACACACGACTCAGACTGTGCAAAGTGGAGAAGCGTGATAAACAAATTAGAACGTATCGTTGCATATAACTCATCGTTAATGCCAATGAGAAATTGATGGAGTTTCTCCTCCTCCCGATCCGTAGCGAATCGACCAACAACATCACAAGTACAATTACCACATGTTTGAGCGAGAGGTTTCTGAGACGAATCCACCCACGCTACAATCCCATCAAACGGGTATAATAATCATCAATAGACATATTCGTTTGCTTTACTGTGTGGTAATATCCCTCAATTGTTGAAGGCGAGACCATTACACATAAAACTGCCAAGATAACCCCAAAGCACTGGGTTTCACACGAAAAGGGAATGGAGGCCGCCAATTTTCGATCAAGAGTCCGTGGTGATCCATGAGACAAGCATGTAATTGACAAAGGTCCCAATCGGGAGTTGCTTTTCTCCACGGTGCACAAAGCCGCTAACGTCCCATCAACAAACACAGAACTTTCAAGAGCTTCACAACCTCAGACCAGACGTGCCCATGAAATATAATTGTCATTAGAAAGGATCACGCGGTGATCATATTCCTGCCGATCTCCGCACTCCAAGATAATAAGGAGAATGACTATTTTCCACTGTCATATAATGAGAAGAATCTGAGAGAGGTCGATGGTGATGGTCGAAGAAATCGTGAGAAATAAAAATAAATGGGTAAAAGCTTGCTAGGTCGCTGTGTGGCTCGATACCATGAAAGAATTGGTTTTCCTTAATTCTAATACTGGATTCACCCTGTAGGTCATATATATAATATTACAAACTGAAAGTCCTGGCTACGCTTATTAAGCATGCCTATAAATATGGCACTACCATTGACCAACCAAGCTTATAAATATGGCTATAATATGGTAAATTATACCATTGACCAAATCAAATAGATGATATTCTAAAAATAGAAGATTAGATATTTTAGTATAATCTTAATAAAAGCATATTTGATCAATCGAATATATCAAATTATGATCATTAATACAAAGAATCTGGAAATAAGATATTCTAATCATTATATTATCAAATTTATATTTATACAATTTATTACGCTATTAATCCGAATTATTGTTTTATCCTATACGATTTTTGCAATTTATTTCGTATTTGGCCAATCTATCGATCTATTAAAAGTTTGAATCAATAAGATTATTTTTCATTTCAAAAAACAAAAACAAGATTGTCAATGAGCCCTAGCTCAATTGGTTAAAAATACTAGACTAGACATTGGAAGGTTCGAAACTTCTTAAGAGTATATTACTACAATGTTGTAATCTAAGAATAATTAAAAAAAGATCCGATAAAATATTTAATATGGAAATTTCAACTAGGGTCTATGCTCTAATATGTCCCAAATTCTACCATTATTATTAATTCATATCTATAACAATATTTTGCAGGATACTTGTAATACATATTATTATTGTAATATTATATTTCCTTATAGAATAAATAAGTTGTTAGAAATATCATTATAAATACAGGAGTCCCTTTAGGGACAAAAAATCATGATCGTATATATTTAACTTTGTAAATGTTATACAGGGTATGTAGAGATGTGAGGAAGAACGGGGATACCCGGTGGAGCGAGAGATTCCGTTGTTCATGGTATAAATAAAAGGAATGGAGAAACATGAGATGTTTCGGGAACCCAATTATATATTGTTCTATCTCTGTAATATTTTATATCGTATAGTAGAAATATTCTTTTTTATCTATGGATGTGGGCATGGTTGACCTAACCATGTTAAAACCCCGTGCATCTTATTGTGAGTTTTTTTTTTTTTTTTTGTTCTTAAATTATTATCATCTACATTAAAGCTTCCAACAACACAATAATCTAGAATAAACACTTATCTATAAAACTATTTTTTCCCAATTAATTAAAACGAGTAAATATTCCTTTGTTTTGTTATGATTAACATTTATTTAAAAAAAAATAAACATTGTTTTATTGAATTTTATTTTATTTTTAGCATGATGTATATTTTTATCTCAATCAATCTAAACAGAAGAAAAATAAAAATGAAATAATATAATATTTTATTTGTTTAAATGTGGAATCTTATATTTATAATTTTAAATGAAAAAAATTAACAGCTATTATCTTCTATTCTTTTTAACAAATCAATAATATTATTGTTTGATTCATATGAAGTAAGAGTGTATTTGGGATTTTACAAAGCGTTTTTAGTACTTTAAATACAAAATTTTATAGTGTCTCAAAAGTTGAAAATACTTTCTAAATTTGCTATTACTTGCGACATTTGGTTTAGTGTCATCTTGTTACAACATTTTGTTTTGTTGGGTGTGCACTCAAAGTTACATATCGGTTAGCGAAATTAAGACTTATAATAAGATGATAAAATCAAATTTAAGTATGACAGTATCTATGAAAAACTGAAAACAAAACCACGGCGGCAGCGCCTAAAGTTCATAATAATATCATACCAATGCTGATATAGTTTGCTCATAAGATTTCATAACAAGTGGTATCCCCGAATCGAAGCAGGCTTAATTTATGTGGGTGAAGTCGAACAAAATCACATGCATGAGCTTGAGCTCTTAGCAAGCCGGTGCTTCACGTAGCGGCGATGCCGAACGCAGTGAAAGATAAGGAAATTATGGTTTGAGGGAAGACTCGATAAAACTTTGTTCAAGTGGATGATTGTTGGGTATGCGCCCAAAGCATCGTAATGTACCACATCGGTTAGAAATGCTAAGATTTGGCGAAGACATAAACACGATTAACATTCCACCGAGAATATATCTTAGTGAAAGCCTAAAAACAAAAACTATTAGCGATTTCAGCCCAGCGACAACATCATATCAATGTAGTGATGAGAATGAAACTATGCGCCCTATTTAAGAGGTAGTAGAAAAATTTTGATGCTTTCTATATTCAAACTTTTCGAAAATAAGGAAAACACGCTTGGGCTATTTAGATCGTAGACAAAACAAAATTCAAAACAAATAAAATAAATTCACTATTTTCAACATTTTATATATAAATGTTAAAATTGTTAAGGTATTGCTTTTCCCCTTTTTCAAATTAAATTGAAAACACCCGGATTTTGTCGACGATAAAACGAAAACACTGTGATCGCGCTATTTTCTCTTCTTTTATTCCCTTTTGTCTTCCACTTCGATTTTCTTTCTCATTATGCTCACGAAAAATGGAATTGTGAATAGTAACTCGCATTTTTAAACACATTTTCATTGTTTCATTAACTTCATTTTCAAGAAAATACTACAAAATGGATTTTTCTTATTCTTATTTTCAACCAAATTCAAGTACGAAACGTATTTTCTGAAAAATGAAAAATCCAAATATTAGAATACATCAAATTTTCATATTCTAAATTTTTGATGTGAGCCAAAATTTCTTTTCAACTAAATGGGGCCTATTTTTAACATAATCATATAATATTACCTTTTAGCAAAGAATTGCATCGGTTTATTTATTTTGTAACTTTCATTGATGACCAATCTAGAAAAGTTCAAGGTTTTCCTTTAAAGAACTCCATTATAGAATAGAAAGAGAAACAAGAAGAAAATTAAAAGCTGTCAGAGCAGATAATGATGGTGAATACAGGGGCATATTTGAAAGTTATTACAAGCTTCATATCATTCGACTTGAAAAAACTGTACTTAAAACTCCTAAGCAAAATAGTGTGGTGAGCGGTGAGCCCTTGGTAGGTGGTGCTTCATGTAAGTAACGTGTCTGAACGCAATGAAAGCCCACAATGTCGATGAAAATCTTAGTTTGAGGGGAGACTCGATAAAACTTTGTTCGAGGAGATGATTGTTAAGTATGCGCCCAAAGTCCACAATGTCCCACATCGGGTTAGAACGGTAAAGATATATAAACAGGCAACACGCACAACAACTAATCGTACGGCATATCGGCAACTTGCCAGCTGCCGACAATATCATATCGATGATGGGTCAATGAGCGCTTTCTCAACATGTTTTTCGGTCGCTCTAGTTGGCAATCTTTATTCGCGCTGCGGATTCGGGACAGACAAAACATTTTCGACGACCAAACAATAATCGATGGCTGGTCGCCATCGCTGCGTAACCAGAAATCATGATACCAAAATACCAGTAGGATTATCACCCTGAAACTTCTTTGAACTCGTTCTTTTATTATGCTATTAACCTAAATGCTATTTCATCGTATCGATATATTATTGTTTTGAATCAATAGAATTGTTTTCTTTTAAAAAGTAAAAAAGAAATCTACATCACTCTATACTCCAATACGAAAATAGAAATAAAAATAATTTATATATATAGAGAGTATATATATATATATATATATATATATATATATAAATAATATGTACCTTGAGAATATAGAGTTTTTGTACGGATATAAGTTATTTTTAAAATAAAATAAGACAGCGATGCCTCGTAGATCTTCGGCAGTTATCGTGCCAAGAACTGAACGCCGACATTTGAAAATACAAACGCAAGATCCGTGATTGATGACTTTCGGTTTTAACCTTACCACGCGCGCCATGACGACGACATTGACTAGCTCAATGTCGTCAGTTGTCAACGATTTTACATTGGTCACCTAAGTTTTCCTTATCCCCTCACTTCTTTTCTTTTCCTTGCTGCTCCGAACCGACCCTTTTCTTGTGTAATAGTAGCAGGGTTGATAGCAGAGTACCTAGTATTTGGATACTCTGAAGGGCTTCATTCTGACGTTGAAAAGGTTAGGACCTACTCCTGTTTTATCATTCAGCAATCAGCAACAAAGGATCTAAAATTGCACTTTAACTGCTTGTGATCTGATCTCTAAATTGAATATTTTCAATTTGAATAGTTGGACAAGTTCTTAATGGTTAGCCTCCCAGAGACTGAAGCTTACTTCCAAGCGAGGGGGAGAAGGAAAAGGGTCGGTTTCGAGCGCGTTGGCAGGCGAAAAGAAAAGCATGAGTGCAGGCAAAACTTATCTCAACCAAACGCCGTTGCCGACAATCCACGACATTCGACTTAACAACCGTCCACAACACCGCAATCGGGAAGCAGTTTAAATTCAAAAGTTCGCCGTCCTTGACGGCCAGATTTTCAAATGTCACGCTCCCGCTGCCGGCATTAAAGTTTCTACTTCTAATTATTTAATCTATATTAATTAATTTAATTTTATTTTAAATAACTTATATCTGTACAAACTTCGAGAATATATATATATATATTTATATTTATATTCTCAAGGTACAACTAAAACAAGCACCAGGTTACAAGGTACAACACTACAACTTCCGATTCCTTCAGCACCCACCGCCACTTGAGAAGCACTATAAATTTCCAGAACCTTCGACTCCGCTGCACTCCTTCGATCCATTCACAGACGGACAGAATCCTCAAAAAGCAGCGTTTTGTGTATTACAACAGCAGACCCACGTTCAAGAAATCATTGAGGCGAAGCCGCAGCAGCGGCTGTCAGGCGCCGATCAAAGAAGTTGAAGCGAACAATAAAGGCGTTTCGTAACGCCTCCGACTTGAAATCGATTCGATTCTTCCAAGGTATATGGGGCTGTTTCCAACTTGGCTAGTTTTTTATCTGGCTTTATTTGATCAATTCGATTAGTAGAATTGTTTAGTTGTCTGCTGGTTGCTCAGAAAATGCTGCGGGAAGTGAAAATATTTTATTTTTATTTGGAAACTACCGCTTCTTTGATTTGGAGACTGGATTGTGCGTTTTTTTCTGTGCTAAGTATTGAATAAGGAATGAATTGGATACACGATAGTTAGAATGGAGGAAAGGAAAGGAAATTTGGAACCAAATTGCTGACATTGTGGCATATAACCCCAATCATTGTTAGAAAGGAATTCAATTTATGGAAGGGAAATGAAATCAATTGGATTGCTTATCATTTGATGAAACTACGTGAACGGTTCTTTATGATTGTCTTGTTTGGCACTCTAGGATACTGAAGTGACGATGTTTCTTTTTTAATTTTTATAAATAGTTTTTTGATCATTATTCTCTATTCAATATGAAGTAACACTAGTGAAGTAATTTATTTTCAATAATATGTGTGTGTACACATAATTTTATATAAGTTCAAGGGAATGAAGTTTTTCCATGGAAGTTCAACCAAGCATGTGCTACATTCCACATGGTTTTGAGAGTTTTGAATTTGGTTGGTCAAACACAGCCTAGATGGTTTCTCCTACTTGTTTTGCAACTTAGTCATTATTTAGTGTTCAAGTGTCACATATCTTTATGATGCTTAACAGGAAATGTTCTTTTAAGGTTTATCTCATCAAATTGTTGTTGGCCAGATGATTGATTGCTTATCATTGATTTGTCATTTATGTTTCAGACTGAGATAACAATTGTGAAGTTACAAAATCGAGTTCATGTGTATGGTGTAGAAGGTGGCTTTCCTATGTTTTTTGACATAGATGGGCGAGGAACGGAAATATTTCCGACAGGTAGTTGACAATTTATTAATTCTTTGTTAAATTCTATATCTTCTTTTCTTGATTCACTTCCAACAGGGGTTTGAGTTTCCTTTTATTCACTTCCTTTTACTCATCAAAAAAAAAAAAAAAAGTCATGGGTAGCTCTTTCTCTGTCACTTTTTATAATTAATATCACCCCTAAAATTAGTCATTTGATGTACTTTCTTGTTAACTTGGAATCTTGATCCAATTATATCTTGAAAATTCACATACCAATGGGCTATTGATTTTGATTGTACTTTCCTATTTGGTTACTGTAGTTTTTGGTTTCGAAGGTTCCTGAACTCCTGCCTGCTTTCATCCTGAAGGGGGGTGAGGTTTCTCGTTTTGTCATTGGAGGTGCTGATCTGATGTTCCCTGGTATTAGTGTTCCTGCTGAAGGGCTACCTTCATTTGCTGAGGGAGAGCCTTGGGCAGTTAAAGTTCCAGGCAATCCAGCTCCTATTGCTGTATGCTTATTCAATTTTTGATCCTTTTTCATCTCAATCCATCTTCAATGGTGATCAAATTAGATGAGCTCACTAGTAGCCAGTAGGTTATTGCTGAATTTTGACATTTTTGCAGGTTGGGTCCACAACTATGAGTAGCACTGCAGCATTAAAAGCTGGTCTGCGTGGAAAAGCTTTGAGAATAACTCATTACTATCGAGATTCACTCTGGCAAGTACAGGGGGAACTTGATTTGATTTTGATAATGGGCTAAATTGGTCAATGATTGATATTTTGATTGGGAATTATTCTTCCAGGGAATTAGTTGAGGGCCATTATGTGCCAAATGCAGGATTTTTTGAAGATGTTGTGTTTGAGGATCCTTCTTTGTCATCAGCTTGTCAGACTTCTGATTCATGTGAAGGTGTTAATGAGGCTTCAAGTGATCAACTAAATGACATTAACAATAAAATAGCGAGGGTGAATCTTGTTGATGTCTTGGATCTAAGTTCAGAAGCTAACACACATCTTCAACATCACAAATTCTGATATAAGCAATGACCTGCTGAACAAATAACTGCCAATGTGGATGATCTGAAGGTAACTGGATGAGGAGTCAAATGTCGAGGTCCATCACTCTATCCACACAAAGATGTGGATGCACTTTAGACAAATGTCTGTTGCAAGCCTTGCATACTACGTATTAAAGATAAAGACCTTCCGATGCCTCAGCTAATATGGTATGTTACATATGGTAACTCCTTTGCATGAATTTCTCCTTGTGTGGCATCAGACCCCATGTTGCTCGGATTTGGGTAAAGCAGGCTCTGATACTAGTACATATCTAAGAGTCGGATTCGTAAATTCTCAAAATTTAGAATATGGGGATACAGATGATAAGTATCCAAAATTTGGATATGGGTGCAAGGGTGTTTTTGACAAAAATAAAGAAATTTTATATAAATTTTATACATTCATATGAATCATATCTATGGACAAATATCAACTACATAATAAGAAATGATTTTATTATTTAATGACAATTTACAATATAATGGATGATAATTGACAAGGGACAATATAATATTTTTTATTATTTAATAAATTAGCATATTATAATATTTTTTATTATTTAATAAAGTATCATATTATATTTAAATAATGTTTAAAATATATTTATTATTTGTGTATTTTAGATAAATATTTATTAAGTTAAAATATATTTATTATATATATTTAGATAAAATATATCAGTTATTGTTTGTATATTTATATAGTATTTATTTAATAAAGTAGCACAATATATTTAGATAATGCTTTAGATAATGTTTTAAAATATATTTATTATATATGTCTAGGTTCGTTATTATCCATATATTTCAAACCCATTTTTTTTTATTTGACAACCGAACCCATTTTCCCATGGTGTATCCGGAAACGGATTCCACATATCTGTGTCGCGTAGTGTCGACACAATTGCTTCGGGGATTTTGAAGAGTCCGAGCATCACAACTGTGACCTTATTATCAAACTAAAATTAGATATTGTTGCCTCAATATCCTAGTGGAATTAAACTTGGTTGGACCATCAAGGTTGCATTCTTTATTTCACATTAAAGTTTCCTGCTGGACACTTGATTGTGACCTGCAAATTTTCTTTTTGAAGTAAAAATTAACAAAATGCTTTCGGCGTTATTTGTGCTATTTTTGCAGCTGATTGCCATTTCAGATCCTGAATCTGTCTGATAACATGTTCTTAAATACATAAAACTATGTAAGGCGTATGTGTGCAAACAAAACCTTCATTTAGAAATCAGAAACTTGAAGTCTTGATTAAATCTTACATAGGCTGTTTTCCAGGTGAGCTCTTTTTTTTTATTTCTATTTGTTGACTTACCCCAACACAAACCTCCAAAAGGGAATCTGGGCAAATGATAAGTAGATAACAATAAAATATGGAAACTTGGTAAATCATTAAATCTTAAAAACTACTTTTAAAAGAAAAAAACTACTAACGTTTTTGTTCATTTGAGTAAATTTCATATATGTTAAAGAACATTATTTGTTTGTGGCACTGCTGCAGGTCTGGCCATATTTTACCTTGTAGGCCTTCAGGCGTCACTCTTGATATAAAAAAGTCATCCTACAAGAAATTATCAAAGTGGTTACTGGCTAAATCCGCGGCAGCATTGGTGTGTCTTTTTTCCTCTTTATATCATTCAGATATAATAGATTTAACGATAGGAAAACAAATTAAAAGTGTAAGGGGTTCTATGCAAAAGATTGTGAAATGGAATCATATAATGCTGTTTGGCTGGAATTTTTTTTTCTTGTTTTATTTCTGATAAGGTGGGATCTGTAGTCGAGCTGGTGGTCATTTGTTATTTTTGGCATGGAATTGTTTTTATTTATTTTTCGAATATGGAAGACTTTTCACCCTCCTGATGGATAACAGTTGCTTCACCTTTATACTTTTCTAGGGTTATGGGTTTCTGGATGATTGTGAATTTTCCTCTTAGCCTTGCTTCTGTCTGTTAGTGGGAGTGAGATGGATCTGGAAGTCATGAGGCTGCCCAATAACACAGAATATTTCTTCAATTGAAAATTTAATCATGTTCAAGGCGACTTTTCATTTTCTTATTCTAACTACTGTAGAATAAAAAAATGACAAGATAGAGAAGGAAAATGTTCTTTAACTGAGCCTTGGTTTGTGGTTTTTCTGATCAGTGAGCAAACTATTGACTGAGGTTTGCCAATTTTTGCTTCCTTGTTATACATAAGGTTATTTTGTAGATAGCTTATACCTTGATGGTTTTATGTTTGGGTTCGGGGTGTTGCTGATAAGGCTCTAGAATTAATTGAAGTGCCAAATCATACTTTGCTATGATATGCATCACCTAGTTGGTTAAATTTAGTGAGTTTTAGCCCTAGCTGTCAGAGGGACATTGTAGAGTAACAATTACAGTTAGGTATGGTATTTAGTCTAGGTCACATCAGCTTGCTAGAAAGCCTTAATGAACTGACAGAGGCTGGTTCTTAGAATTTAATCTACAACCAAATCAAGGACATAGACACGAATTCGGGTATTGTGTGTTTATTGAGCACTTAATATATTGGAGGAGTAAGAATATGATGTAGTAGCCATATCTAATGTTGAAGTTGAGAATCAAGCTAAGGCTTTGGCGACATGTGATCTCATATGGTTAAAACATCTCCTCCAAGAGTTAAGATTTGGGAAGGATGAATGGATGAAACTCATTTGCGATAATCAAGTTGCACTGAATATCGCATCTAACCCAGTCTTCTATGAGAGAACCAAGCATATTGAAGTAGATTGCCACTTTATTACAGAGATGATTGCATCAGAATGCATGGCTACTAGTTTCGTTTACTCAAATGACCAACTAGCAGACATCTTCACTAAGTCTCTTAGAGGTCCCAGATTAAGTACATCTGTGACAAGGTTGGTGCATATGAGTGTTGAGGATTCTTTTCCTTTTAGGACTTAGATACTTTTCCTTTTTCTTCTTCTTCTTATGTTTCTCATTCTTTTCTCTAATTTCTGTGACCAGCTTGGTGCTTAATTTATAAATTTTGTTTGTCCAATTAAAAAGTACAAATGTTTTCTGCTTGTCATTCTCTATTAGTGGCTTAGATTCAGAACTATGAATGATGAGCCTTATCAGATCCATGGATGGATGATGAAAATTGATATCTTTGATTTTGATGCTTTAAAATTATATTAAATTTGAATGAGAGATACTTTTGGTTGTTAGTTTGGTTGAATGTTGTGCATGAAAATAAAGCACACCAAATGATGTCACACTTAAGAGAGATTTAATCTACTAAATCAAAATTAGTGACTTACCTTTGTTGAAGGTGAGGTTTGTTCAACAACCAAGATTAGTAACTTATCTTTCTTGAAAGATCAAGATGCATTTGGATGAACTGCTTGTCCCACCTATTTTGCAAAAGCATATTCTTGAAATCGTATGCCATTCTAGCTGGATCGTTTTGTTTTGGAAATGTTTTTATTTTATTTTGTTTTGTTTTTAGTCCTTTTTCTTTATCTATTTGATGCTGCAATGGATAAGACTTTTCTTGCCAAATGGGCCACATATAAGGAGTAAAATAAAAAGAGAATTTTGACCTTAGCTTTGTCTGGCTTTATAAGTATTTGTTGTTGAACTTATTTGGCTTCCTGTTCATTCTACCTCATTGACAGATTTCAGTGAAAGAGGATAAACATAAAAAAGAGGTGGTATTGAATTCTGTTAACCGCAATCATCTGGAGTACACATCTTTCAGGCCCGAGAAACGGCAAGTGGAGAAAAGTGATCAGGCCAGTGACCATTCTGCTAGTGAAGGTCGATCACATAAAACACTTGAAGTGGCTGAAATATACAAATCAAGTGTGCATGTCAATCCTATTTTTGCATCTGTGGGAGCTGATACAGGGAAACTTTTCAGTGCCGCTGAAGCCACTGATATCGTCTTCAGATATGTTGAGAAAGAAAATCTGGTCAAGCCAACAAACAAATCCATGGTGGTATTAGATGCAATATTATGCGATGCTTTGTTCAAAGGAGCTATTAAAAAGGGATCGAGCTACCCAACAGAAATTCATAAAAGAGACTTGGGAACTACCTTTGTGAATCGCATGCAACCTCATCATGTAGTGACAAGAGGAGGTGAGTCAGTTGTTCGCAAAGGTGCCCTGAAAACTATTCAGATAATGACAGAAAGGAGGCAAGGTAATAAGAAGATGACTAGAGTCTCGGGTTTTGAGTCATTCTTGATGGATGCTGAAGCTTTGGCATCAGAGTTGCAGAAGAAATTTGCTTGCAGTACATCAGTAGCAGAACTACCAGGTATTTCCATAAGTATCTTGTTCATATGGTTATTACTACTGTTATTATCATTTTTGTATTGTTGTTATTATTATTTGCACGAATGTTCTTTAGGAAACAATCCATATTCTTAATATTGACCCTGTTTTTGATAATTTAGGTTGAGAAATGTTGTTTTAGTCCTCTTCGTTGTCAATTACAATATATCTTTTTAAGGATTTGGACATATCATTATGGCTTGTTATATTGGAATTCAAATTTGTTGGTACTTCCCAGCATTTCAGTAAGATTTATGGCCTACTTCATGCTCAGCTTATTTGGCAGAAAGTGTTTTCCAAGCCAAAAAAGCCAGTATAGGGAGGGAGGGGGTCCCTGCTTCTGAGTCCTAATGGGGACAGTATACTAAATTGTAATTAAAGTGTTTAGCTGCCAAAAAAAAAAGAAAAAAAAAGAAAAAAAAGTAAGACTCAAGCGTGCTCTTATGTTGCACTTGACATTGGTCATGATTTTGCCCTGCCCAACTAGAGAAAAATGGTTAGAAACTAAAAATTATATTCACCAAATGGGAAAAACTCCCATCTATAGTTGTATCTTATGCCACTAGGGGAGCTGGAAAATTGATCTATTGATTCATTAGGTTGTCTTATATACATTTTTTTTCTTCTTCTTTTAAATGATCCTACAGTATGATTCTTGATAACAGATTACTTGATAGGTAGGAGATATATGTGGGCTCAATTTGACATTTAGCTGCTATCTTCTTGGATTTGGCTAATCGGCTACATGCCCCTCAAATATATGTTCTATGTTAATTTGGGATTTTTTTTTTCATTTTGTTCCTTTCAGGTAAGAAAGGACATGAAGTTCTTGTTCAAGGGGGTGTGATTGAAGATCTGGCCAAACATCTAGTTGATCAATATGGAATCCCCAAGAGATACATTGAAGTGCTTGATAAAACTAAGAAATGAGGACATGTATACGGTTAGTAGTCTCCTCTCATCGATCTTTCTTACAAACTTCTTGTACACCATGTGGTTCAACATCTCACCATTCATTAGTTCATGAAATAAGGTCTACGAAATATTTGTCCTTATTATTAGTTTTCTTTTTTACTTCTCTTGAAATTAAATAAGATGCATATCTTGCTCTATTTAAGATACAAATCTTGATCTATTTTTAGGACTTCTTGTTATACTGATCATACAAGGGACCCTCATGCCATCCATTTTCTGTGATTTTTCTAATCCTCCTTCAAATGTCATAATATCAAATATCATTGGAGTCTACACCTAAGCATTATTGTATCATTTAGTCATGAAAATTTGGTGGCTGAAAGTTCAGAACTGTGTGATACGATTCCACAAGAAATTGTGGAATGGTACTTAAGCTTTAGACATTCTCCCACCTATTAAGCCGGTCTTTGGGCTCTGGGCCTCATCAACTCTGGGTATCTAATACTGGTGCTTCTTACCTGGTGTCTCTGCATACGGAAAGGGCTACTTGGAAGACAGGCTATCCGTGCCCCAAGAGAGGGTTCGTGAGTGGAAGCACGAGAGTGTGAACCTGGTTATGGACGTTCTCGACGCTTTGGGTGTGGATGAAGATACGATTCCACAAGAACAGGGAGTGGTACTCAAGTTTGAGACACCTCCATTTATCATGCCGGCTCCAAGTTAGACTCTCTTATTGGGCTTGAGTACCTATCATTGATGTTTTCATTGAGAGCTGGTGCGTAGTGTGAAAGGGCTACCTGATGCTCCAAGAGAGGGTCCATAGTGTGAACCGTCTATGGACGTCCGACTTTTCTAAGGGTGGACAATGACACACCCACAAGAAATTACGAGATTTTTGTTTCAGAGGTTCTCCCTCAGAGGCCGCCCTCGGCCTTTGGGTTGAACTTTCTCTATCATCGGTCGACTCAACGAAAGATCAAATGACAGTGCAGATCAGCCTAATAAAAATCCCAACTAAAGACTCGTTTAATAAATGGAGAACACCAAGATTAAATATTACTCCACAATTTCTTGTGGAATTGTTTCACAATGTCATAGGCACGTTAAAAATATTCTAGTTACATAAACAATGTAGAAGCATGTATCAACATGTCATGTTCCTTACCCAAGGAGAATTGAGAGCTCCTGGATACTCGAGCTTATGTGTTTTCTAGAACATTTTTATAAGAACATTACATTGAGTAATAGGATAAGACTCGTCATTGAGAGCAAGATTATGCGATATGTGATAGGTTTCCACCTTCCTTCACTTTGCTGGGCCAGATCATATTTTGTGGGTATTTTACTTCTAGACTTAGCAACTAAACTCCATTAAAGTACGCTAAATGTACATTTAATTTGTGTTAAAAAACATGATATTCATATTTAATTTGAGCTTTGAGGAGAGTTGTTTGTTTGACATGGTATCATATCTTGGTTTGGCTAGAGATTCCGGGGTTCGGTTTTCACTTTTCCAATTTGAACTCTATTTATTTATTCGAAAAGCATACGTTAACTCTTTTCGTTTGTTTTACTCCACGTGCAAGTAGTGGCGGAGCTAGAAAATATAGTTGGGGGCATAAATATTTGCAGGGGGAGTATGGTAGTATGATGGTTAAGTATCATACCTTCCAAACAAAAGATTAAGGGTTCATATTAAAACTCGAATCTTATTAGATTGAGCTTTTAGGAGAGTTGTTCGTTTAACAATTTGAAAAAGGCTCCTCACTCTAAAACTATGCTTTCAGGTAAGAAGGTTTCCTGGGGAGTCTTTTGATTGGAGGATTCTCAAGGATAAAATCACAATAGCCTGTCAAGTATCATCCCCATCAGGAGTTGCATTTAAATGCTTGCTATTAGCCTGAAAAAGAGAACTGCAAAGTTAGTATATCTTTTCTTCAATTTGCTTTGATTATATTTTTACCTTTTGGCAATAACTCATAAAGGGAAAAAAGAAAAATGTGGCTTTTCATTTTCTCCATCTTTGTATCTTACATGGTTGAGTTGTGTTTCTATTTTTTATTTAATCAAATGCAGTTAACTTTGAGACGTGTTATTTAGTGTTTATAATATATAATCTGATTCAATGTGAGGAATTTAATCTTCGCATTTGTGTATCAGGAGTTTAACTTCGAGATATGTTATTTTAGTATTCTAGTATTTATAATTTATAGGATTGTCTAATGTGAAGAATTTAAGGTTTGTTTTTGTTTACTCTTTAAAACAATTTTATGTTCTTAAAATAAGGAGAAAATAAAAATAAGAAACATGTTTGATTTTCAGTTTATTTATTTTTCCTAAAAAACATAAAACACAAAAAAAAAAAAACTAAATTTGAAAAACAAAGAGTTTTCAAGCAGCTTGTGTTTTAAAACTACTTCACACGCTTTTCAAAATAAACCGGGATAGGCCAAGTATCGTTTTGTTGTGCTTACGTTAAAATTGCTTTTGCTTCTAAAACAAAGAGAATACGAAACAAAAGCAACACGTTTAGTTCTTAGTTTCTTTTATTTCGGAAAACACAGAACATATAAACACTAAATTTGCAGAACAAGCACGCTTTAACAACAAAATTACGTTTCTTAGTGTTTTAAATACTATTCTACACATTCTTAAAAAATGCGAACTAAATATGCGTTAATGTTCTAATTTGTATATTAGGGGTTTGCATGCCTTGACTTATTTGGAACATTAGGCTTTAGATGATATGTAAGGGTTTACTTTGTTGGTTCAACCTACAACAACGTAGTTCGAGTTATCTTTTAAATTTTATATGGGCTAGTATTATACATTTGTTATTTGATGTCATTGGTTTTAATGAATGAAAACAACATATTGTTTTTTTTTTTTTTTTTGAAAGGAAGAATAATATTATTGATTCAAATTGTAATGTACGATGTATCCAAGTATACAAATACTTAAAATCATATACGCATGAAACAATATCCATGCGACAAGATAATAAATGTGTGTATAAAACTTATAAATTTGCTAAAATAGTGACTAGAATGTCTAACTCTAGTTCTTCAACATACTCACGATCATGGTTCGATATTTTCGATTGATCAAATGCGCTTTGCTTGTCTGAATCGCTCTCACGAGGATAAAACGCTGTAACAAGATGACGAATAATACTATGTTGTAACAAAACTGATGACAAACCAAATGTCTATAAAACGACAATAACACAGAAAACAAAATAAAACCTAAATCTTCAAGGAAGAACCATTTTATTAAGCAATAAAATGAAAGAAAAGGATTCACAGGGGTGATTTCATGTCAAGAATGACTAAAAAGTCACCCCTCATTGCTTGAGGAAAATAGGCTATAAAAAGGAAAAACCCAGATAAAATTCCAGAAGGATGAAGTAAAACAACATATTGTTATTTCAATTATAAATTCAAAACTCAAATATATGTAGAGATACATGAACAAGCAAAATTTATTATTGAATATTTATTTTAAATTTTGTTTAGAGCTAGAGTTGATTTAGAGGAGAAAAAATGAAAAAACAAGAAAAAGAAAAAGGAAATTGGAAGTGAAAATAAAAAGTATAAAAAACAAAATTATAAAATAAATTAAAAATAACACTTTGTATATATATATATATTATAGAGAAAAAAATGAAAAAGAAACGGATGCACATGTAAAATTAATGAATTGTTTTATCAAAACTTTCAAGCCAATTACAATTATTTTTCCTATTTTATGCTAAAATTAAATAATTTCAAAGTTTATAAATAACATGATAATTTCTCATTTTCTATACTTTATGAAACTTAATATGATCATTAATGCAATCTTAACTTTAAGATTTATTAAAAAAAAAAACCTGTAAGATATTATTATTGTTACCATGTTACATGAATTAGACAAATTCTTTAACAATAACTCTTTAAAAAAAGAGTTTATCCTTAAGTTGAACATGTAAGAGTTTCATCTTAGTGAAAAGCGAGTTGTGGAACATGAGTTATCATACTATGGAGAAGGTAACTATTGTATGTGAATAAGAAGAAGAGGGATTAGTGAAAGAGCTGAAGATGATCGATCTCAAGCTTTTCTCAAATGGATTCTAAGCTAAGAAAAAATGGTGGAATAACTTTTCGGGCCATGGCTATGTCCTCCTACTTGCCATTTAGGGAAAAATATTGGCGAGCACTGACTTCGATTAGCACCATCAACAGACTACAACATCGAAAGAGAGAATGACGGTGAATCAATGAGGCCAATAAGGGAAGGGGATCAATCTCGATTTGTAGCAACTATGATAAAGGCATAATTGGCTGGTAAGATGTCGGGAAAAGATCAATGCACAAGCACAACTATTTATGGTCAATATGGAGACTTGCCAAATTCAGCACTAGTGACTGAAGGGGCCAC
Organism: Tetrastigma voinierianum; assembly: GCA_016808115.1. Classification (NCBI taxonomy): domain Eukaryota; kingdom Viridiplantae; phylum Streptophyta; class Magnoliopsida; order Vitales; family Vitaceae; genus Tetrastigma; species Tetrastigma voinierianum. Next base: position 526,234 of record JAEQBH010003604.1, read on the forward strand.
ATCCGTCTCCAACTAGTAAACGGGAAACGGGAGGCGGGCTTGACACAATCACGGCTCTAGTTTAAATATAGGTTCGCGAAACCGTCTGACATAACCGTTCGACACAACCGCTTGATACACCTCATTGTCGATAGATGAGACCTAAAAGCAAAGCCGCTTGACATTGTTGCCTGACACAGCCACCTAAAGAGATGGGACCCGAGTGGGACCCACATGAATGACGAATAAGGAATAGCTAACTGTCTCGATAAGGGAACAAACACGTTTTACTCAAAAAATCTATAAAAGGACTGGGGAGGAGAAAAAGGAGAGAGATCGAACCACTCACCAACCTTGAGCCACAGTTACGGGCTTCGGGGCTTTGGAGAAAGTCTAGCCGTGAAGTCCTCCACTTTCTTAGCATCATAATTGTAACAGAGAGAGAAAATTAAAGGAACTGTGTGAAGATCTAGGCTTCAGGATCCGTGAGGGGAGCCCGAGAGCTCTTGGTCCTTTAGTGACTAAAATGGAAGGCTTGATAGTGGCTAACTCAAACAGTGACGAATGGGGGATGGTTTTGGAAATTCAATATATATATATATATATATATATATATATATATATATATATATATATAAAAGTATAAAAAATTAAATATAATCGGGAGGCATGACAATACCCAAACCCGCTTAAGATTTGAAAAAATAAATCAAAATTAGTTAAAAATCCAATTACAATTAAATTAAATCGTCACATTAGAGACGAGATAGGATAAGAAACTGAAATTGAAGTTGTTGGTGCACTAGTAAAAAGTTGTTGGTTTTGAGCCTGGCCAGGGAGACAAAAACTGTATGAACCGTTGACCTCCAAGTTTAAAGATTAGTACTAGTCATGGGTTATCCCCTCGTTTTTATTTGGAATGTGCTATAGTCATGGGTTTGATGTAATACTTTAAATTTAATTAAAATATTTTCTTATTATATATTTATTTTTTCTGCACTATGATACTACACATGGATATGAATCTTGACTATCCTTGACTTAGATCCGAATAAAAAATGTGAAATAATATTTATAATTATTTAATTTTCAAATTAAGTAACCATTCTTTATTTGTTGGGACAACTACACTCATATCCCTTTCGTTTCTCCCATATCTCACCGCCATTGAGAAATGTCCAGTACCTCAAGTGTCGTTGTCCGCCCGTCGCCGGATCTTCCATGGGGGCTCCGCCTTTATTTAACCATTTTAACTATCGCTCAAGGGACACGTTCGCTGCGGACGCACCGTTAACCGCTATTGAGCTTCCCCGATCTTAGTCCTCCTTCAGAACCGGTGAACGGCGCCACCACTCGGCTACACCACCGCCGACCCTCTCGAATCCCTCTCGGTTCCGGGCCTCTCTCCCTAGAGAAGCTACCGTCGCCGGGCGAATCTCCCCGCCATCGTCTACTTCCACGCGGCGGTCTGCGTTCCTCCCCGCCAACTCCAAGTCTTCGACGGGCTATCACGCCTCGCCAATCAACTCCCCGCCGCCGCCGCTCGCTGACTACCGCTCGCACGAGCAATCACAAGCTCTCCCAAAGACGACGACGCTTCGACGCCCTAAATTCATCGACGGTAACTTCCATCAACTCCGATCTAACCTCGGCCGGCGCGAGACAGCCGGGCGACAGCTGCCGGGCGCAACATCTCCCACCACGGCGGCCGTGAGCCGGCGAAGCTCCAAATTCGAACTTGAAAACTGTGGGCCGTACCGACACAAACAGATTGGAGGAGAAGCAGGATGTAATCCAAATTCAAATCACGGAGTCTTGGGAGGTATCGAAGGGCCGCACAGACCGTGTTGGAAGGCGCTTTCACTGTATGGTCGGACCGAGACCATCCGCTGCAATGTATTCGTCAACCGGCGATATATCTGGGGTGAAATTCCAAATGCTTGGTGTTCATCGGGGATTTGATCCGTTAAAAGATTGGCAGAAGAGATACTGTGAAGGAATGAAGAAAAATGGGAAAATTTTGAAGATGATTGAATATCCAAACGCTATTCATTCTTTCTATGGGATTCCTGAATTGCCTGAATCAAGTTTGTTTATGAAGGAGTTCACAAATTTCATTTATTTTCAATAATTTGAAATAATCCATCCAGTATATATTATGCTTCAATTGCCCTTTGTATTAGAGAAATCATTGCAACTACTGAAATTGGATTAAGTAAATACTAAATACAATTTTTTTTTTTGGAAATTATGTTATGTGGTTTTTATTTTAATTTATTTGAAAAATTAGGATCAAATAGTTTATGATTTAAAAAATATTTGATAAAGAGGGCAAAATATGTGATAAAGATTATAGAGTACAACAGACTTTAGGTATTATCTCAATAAATCTCAGGTACAAGATCATACTTTAACACATATGGCAATATCAAAGGTTTATTGAAGTCGAACTTAGGATTTTGTTAGAATATGTCTCAAATTTGTATTGAATATAAATTTATTTTTGTAAAGAATATTTTATAGGATAATTCGTAGTTGTTATATTACAATAATATAACAACTACGAATTATCCTATAAAATATTCTTTACAAAAATGAATTAATATTAAATATGAATTTGAGACATATTCTAACAATTTTCATCATGGATCAAATTCCATCACATCTTTATAAGAGAGTAATCGACTCCACCTTGACCTGAAACTCTTTTTATCTTCATATTGTGTGTTTCATAATCTTTTGTTCTTCAAAAGATCTTTAATTCTGAAGCTTTGATACCGTTTGTTATGAATAGCGAAAGCTTTAGTGGACAAGAATATAAATTCAAGAACACAAAGATAAAGAAATTAACATAAAAGGTGCACGAAGGTTTATGCGGTTCGCCAATTATGCATATATCCACATATGAGAGAAATCTTTCCACTATTCTGAAAATCAGAGTATAAGATTGAAGTATTAAAGTATTGCAACGACTAGGAAAAATCACAAAATAACAAAACTCTAGGATGCCCACAATACTATAAAAATACCTCACAAAACTCCAAATCTCTTAAACCCTTGCATCTCTGCTAATTACCAATTTCTTGGTTTCCGGACACCACAATTTATAGCATTTCACACAAGATTTATAACCAAGAAATATACACTTCATTGCTCTAGGTTCTAACTTCCCATTATCAATATGAGCGTATGCATGACATCAAAAATTTTCAAATCTGAATAACTAGGAGGACTACCTGACCATACCTCTTAAGGAGTATTCTTCTCTATAGCAACTGAGGGAGAACAGATGATCAAATAGCATGCAGTGGACGTGACTTCAGCACAAAAAGACTTTGGCAATTGAGCATTAGAGAGCATGCATATGACCTTGTCCATCAAAGCCCTATTCATATGCTCTGCTACATCATTACGGTGCTGAGTATGACGAACTATACGATGTCTAACAATTCCTTCTTTCTTTTATAGAGTGTTAAACTCATCAAAACAAAACTTTAACCCATTATCAATGCAAAGACACTTCACCTGCCTCCCTATTTGCTTCTCAATCATTATCTTCAAATCCTTGAATGTTAAAAACACAATACCTTTTTGTTTCAGAAAAAATACCCATACCTTACGTGAGAAATCATCAATGATCATTAACATTTAAGTAACACCTCCCTTAGAAGATACTTTTACAAGTCCCCAAAGGTCTGAATGTAGATAGTCAAATAGTCCATTTGACTTATAAATGCCGAAAGAGAATCATATCTCATCCGATGGCCCATGTGTTGAGTTTGATATGAAAGTAAATCCATTCTCTTCTCATCCCCAATACGAAAGTCAAAGAAACGTAATTAAATAACATTGGTAAGTAATGACTAATGACGAATTGTTTTTTTATTTTTTCTTTTGAAAACAATGACTCCATTGTTGATTGCCCTAAAATTCATAATCAAAATAAGAGAATAAACTATGAACGCAACTTGGGATGACTTTGACTTTTAACTTTTATGAAAACTAATTTATGGACTCTAATTTGTCAGGGTTATATATACCAAAAGCCATTTTATTGTTATGGATGTTTATTTTATTTTAATAAAATTATGTTATTTCATTTCAATGAGAATCTACATGAGCTATGTTTGCATTTAAATATCATGCATGTGTGTCTTTATTCTACATAGTAGATGATTTGGTATGTAGAGTTTCCTGGCCACGTTACTAAGATCAAATCACCTGCTCGCGAAATATGTTTCATTTGCCATAAATTAAATGGAATTTGACACACTATTGGTAAGATTGTAGCACAAGACTCCCGTATAGTCCTGCCTTGACTACTGAATGGCTTAGGTCTCCAACTTCTGTACTAGCACACTCGCGGTGTATTGAACGGGACTAACTGGGGTCATTATTTTATACCGCATTATTAAAATAATTCACCATGGTTATTATGAATACTATTACTCTTAATCTTGAGATAATTTGACACACCCCCACCCCTCTACTTGGGTCAGTGTGTGTGTCACACTCCTGTGAAATCCTCAAAATGCTACCTCTAACGACTAGAAATTTTGTGAAGCAAAGCCGTTGCTTGTTGAAACTCTATAAAATTTTTCCTTTTCCAACTTATGATTTGGTAAAATCTCTATGAAGATATTAGCCGCATAGCGACATATTCCAACTCCGTATACAATAATTTACACTTTTTCCTAATATGGCAACCAACAATGTTCTTTCAAAGAGCCTCAGGCTCAATACATTTTCACAAAACTATACTATGTACATACATATACTCCAATACACAAATTCAAAGTATTTCCTTACAAAATATTCTTACTTACTAAAGATCGATACTAAAGTCGGGAGGTCTTAATCATGCCCGGGTCATCCGTCGTGGCTCGTACTGAAAAAATAGTTTTAAACACAACAACGAAAGCAAACGAGCTCAGTGAGTGTATGCTTTATAAAATGTTTTGCTTTTTCAGAAAACATTTCAAAACTGTAAAACTCTCTTTTACAAGATATTTTCCAAAAGCCTTACTTGCTTACTTTGCTTTGCTTTGCTTTAAAAGTTTCTAAAACTTTTCTCAAATCTCTCATTGCTTGCTTTACTTGCTTTGCTTTAAAAGTTTATAAAACTTTTCTCAAATCTCTTTCTTTAAAAGTTTATAAAACTTTTCATAAACACGGGAGCCTGGCTCAACCGCTTGCTTTAAAATAAAAACGGGAGCCTGGGCTCAACCGTTTGCTTTAAAATCACCACGGGAGCCTGGGTTCAACCGCTCGTTTTGAAATAAAAACGAGAGCCTGGGCTCAACCGTTTGCTTAAAACAAACACCTTCCTACCAACCGTGCACTAGTGGTCGATGCCAAATCAGATAAACATGCTTATAAATCATCAACCACCGGTGCCTTTCGTCATTGCATTCTAGTGAACACGAGCTCGGCATCGACCGCGCCGATGGTCGACTGGTCCGCTCACCCAGCGGTGCGGTTTCGTGCACACTTCACTTCTCACCTTTTCCCAGAAATATGGTGCAATTGACTCGGGTCTCAATCACCATAATTTAGTTAACGCTAACTCCTGTTATACCTAGCACACGCGCTACCGGTCTCCTTTAAAATGCCATGATGCATGAACTAAGTTTGATTTATCAGGCAATTCTAAAATGCATGAATGATATTCTAACACCACCGTGCACATACGGAATACATCTGACCGATATGCTTGCTTAAACTAGGGATTTTCATTAGGCCTGCTTTATAAAATATATTTTTGCTTGTTCGCTTTTTTAAAACATTGGCTTACAACTCAAACCATTGCTTGCTTCGCTTTTAAAAGTATGGTTGAATACATCAAACCATTATTTAGTTTAATTTTTATATATGGTTTAAAATCAAAACCATTATTTGCTTGTTAAACTCATTGCTTGCTTTACAATATGGTTTAAAAATCAAAATCAAGGAAATACCAAAGGTAAAATGCTTTATATTAATACACTAAGATTCAAAATTGCGCTTGTGAACACTCACATTTCCACTACACAACTCGAGCACGATCACAACCTTCCGCTGCTTTTAGCCTACACACTCAAATGAATACGGCGAACACATTAATCGCCTACGTATAACGTAAACTTAACGTATTTCATAGCTCTTATTCACACTCAACGAATATCGTCGAGGTGAAGCGAGGCGGCGAGGTACGCTAGTTTTCATTGAGTTCCAATATTCTTTGAACCTCTCTTAATCATTTAGTAAGATTCCTATACTAACGGTACGATTTCGCCTGTTACGCAAAACTACAAATAATCCGTATGATTTCGACATTATAGTACCGGTACCACTATGTTCGGTACCGGTACCGAACACATTCTCAGGCGTGTGTCGGCACGCTGTATCCAGACCCACCGGGACAAGCTGTTGGGGTGGTACCGCACCAACTGCTTTGGTACCGCATCGCCGTAATTTTGCCCGAAATGCTAATTGCATCTTGCACCAATTCCTTCTCATACAAACTTCTCTATATTCCATAATACCAAGAATCAACACGAAATCTAACTCAAAACAACTTCACAACACTCGACCGATTGTAATTTACAACAAAACCCTGCGCTGGTAATCATTAATTCAATCCAAGTGTCCACCAATTCCTACAAAACCATATACAGGAGGATTTCATGTTTAATTTTCACCAATCAAAGACTCCACATAACCCTGAATAAATCTAGTGGTTCTGGGTGATCTCTTCCACAAAACCCTAACAAGGAGCACTAATTCCATACCAAAACCTGTAATCCAAAATACCATCGATTTCCTGGGCATTTAAAACATATCTTTGCTTGGCTCTTCTCCCACTTCTTCTTCCTCTTCTTTTCTCACCAAAACGTGAAGCCCTAGCCAAAAGAAATGAGACCAAATAAATTTTGTTTGTCTCATGGCCTATTTATAGTCTCAACTTTCCCTTAATTGCAAAGAGGTCCTCCATCACTTTAATATTACAAGTCAATTTGTTTTATTTCACCCATACCATCTTCTTTGATTATGCCCTTCATGTCCCATTCGACACTAAAGGTTTAATTTCGTCTAGTACAACAACACGGTCGCAAATTTATCATTTCACAATTTCATCTCCAAATACCACGCGACACTTTGCTTCAGATAGCTCCTGCCGCCATACGTGATCGTACATCATCTCTGACGTGCCACACATAATTAATTGTTATTTTGATAAAGGTGGGATCTATAGTCGAGCTGGTAGTCAATTGTTATTTTTGGCATGGAATTGTTTTTATTTATTTTTCGAATATGGAAGACTTTTCACCCTCCTGATGGATAACAGTTGCTTCACCTTTATACTTTTCTAGGGTTATGGGGTTCTGGATGATTGTGAATTTTCCTCTTAGCCTTGCTTCTGTCTGTTAGTGAGAGGAGATGGACTGAAGTCAATTGAAAATTTAGTCATGTTCAAGGCGACTTTGCATTTTCTTATTCTAACTACTGTACAATACATTCTTTTATGTATCCGTTAAAAGATTGGCAGAAGAGATACTGTGAAGGAATGAAGAAAAATGGGAAAATTTTGAAGATGATTAAATATCCAAACGCTATTCATTCTTTTTATGGGATTCCTGAATTGCCTGAATCAAGTTTGTTTATGAAGGAGTTCAGAAATTTCATTTATTTTCTATAATTTGAAATAATCCATCCAGTATATATTATGCTTCAATTGCCCTTTGTATTAGATAAATAATTGCAACTAGTGAAATTGGATAAAGTAAATACTAACACAATTTTCTTTTTGGAAATTATGTTATGTTTTTATTTTAATTTATTCAAAATTGCATCAAAATAAGGTCGATTTAAAATATTCATAGTTACTTAAAAATATGAGTAAAGATTTATAGAGTTAATAACGGACCTTGTGGTAGTACGAGATCATACTTAACACATATGACTATATCAAAGGTTTATTAAAGTCCAACCTAAGGTTTTGTTACAATATGTCTCAAATTTGTATTTAATATTAATTCATTTTTGTAAAGAATATTTTATAAGATAATTTGTAGTTGTTATATTACAATAATATAACAACTACGAATTATCTTATAAAATATTCTCTACAAAAATGAATTAATATTAAATAGGAATTTGAGACATATTCTAACAATCTTTATCCTAGGTCAAATTTCATCACATTTTGATAAGAGAGTAATCGATGCTGAAGCTTTGGGTTTAGAGTCATTCTTGATGGATGCTGAAGCTTTGGTAGAGTCGCAGAAGAAATTTGCTTGCAGTACATCAGTAGCAGAACTACCAGGTAATTTCGGAAACTATCTCGTTATTATTATTTAAACGAATGTTCTTTTGGAAACAATCCATATTCTTAAGATTGTACCCTGTTTTTGATAATTTAGGTTGAGAAATGTTGTTTTGGTCCTCTTCGATGTCAATTACTATATATCTTTTTAAGGATTTGGACATATCATTATGGTTTGTTATATTGGAATTCAAATTTGTTGGTAATTTCCCAAATTTCAGTAAGATTTAAGTGTGCCCATCATGCCTAACTCACGCGATGTAAGATTCGCAGCTTCCAAAAAGATAGCATGGGGAGGTATGGTTCCGTGTTCGAGCCTCCAACGGCATAATTTTTACTAAATCAGAATTAGTTGCTTAATTGCCAAAAGTTAAAAAAAAGAAAAAGTAAGACTCCAAGCGTGCTCTTATGTTGCACTTGACATTGGTCATGATTTTGCCCTGCCCAATCAGAGAAAATGGTTAGAAACTAAAATTATATTCACCAGATGGGAAAACTCCCATCTATAGTTGTATCTTATGCCACTAGGGAGCTGGAAAATTGATCTATTGATTCATTAGGTTGTCTTGGCACATTTTCTTTTGTTCTTCTTTTAAATGATCCTACAGTATGATTTCTTGGATTATATTACTTGATAGGTAGGAGATATACGTGGGCTCAATCTGACATTTAGCTGCTATCTTCTTGGATTTGGCTAATCTGCTACATGCCCCTCAAATATATGTTCTATGTTAATTGAGATTTTTTTTTTTTCATTTTGTTCCTGTCAGGTAAGAAAGGACATGAAGTTCTTGTTCAAGGGGGTGTGATTGAAGATCTGGCAAAACATCTAGTTGATCAATATGGAATCCCCAAGAGATACATTGAAGTGCTTGATAAAACTAAGAAATGAGGACATGGATACGGCAGAAGTCCTCTCATCAATCTTTCTACAAACTTCTTGTATTAAACATGTGGCTCAACATCTCACCTCATTCATTAGTTCATGTACTAAGGTTCATTAAATATTTGTCCTTATTATTAGTTTTCTTTTACTTCTCTTGAAATTAAATAAGATACATATCTTGGATATATTTAAGGACTTCTTGTTAAAGTGATCAAATATCACCGAGTCACACCTGCAATATAGTATCATTTAGTCATGAAAATTTGTGGTCAAGTTCAAAACTGAGGTGATACGACACAAGAAATCGCTAATCACACAGCCAACACCCCCACCTACAGCTCTGCCAGTCAATGGTCCCACTAACTCGGGTATCTTATCATTGGTGCTTACTGAGATTCTAAGTATGTAGCGGAAAGGGCCACGCGGGTTCTAAGAGAGGGTTCGCAGTGGAAGCTATCTAGAGTGTGAGTCGTCCATGGACATCTGACTTCTCTAAGGGCGGACAATGATACGATTCCACAAGAAATCGTGGAGTGGTATTCAAGCTTGAGATGTTCTCCCACTTATCATGTCGCCTGGGTTAGGCTCTCTTTCGGGCTCGGCACTCATCATTGATGCTCATCGAGAGTCGTATGTAGCGCGGAAAAGGCCGTCCGATGCCCCCAAGAGAGGGTCCAAGAGTGTGAGTCGTCTGCGGACGTTATTTTTTAAAGGAGCAATGATATGATTCTACAAGAAATCGTGGAGGGTATTTAAGTCGAGAGCTCCTACCTATTAGCCAGCCCGAGTCAACTCTCCTATCGCCAGCTTCACTTCAATGAAGTATCAAATGATAGTGCACTAGCACCCCACAGAGAGTTTCTAAACCCAAAATACCGACTCGATAAGAAGGAACCTCTCAAGCTTAAGTACCACTCTATAATATCTTGTGGAATCATATCACAATGTCATAGGCAAGTTAAAAATATTCTAGTTACAAAACAATGTACACGCTGTCGAAATGTAAATACGTCGAAACAGAATAGATTAAGATCATTTCGTAATCCCTTAAATCAGGATTCTCGTTAGTTTCCTTTTGATATGGTTTTTGTGAATAAGTTAGTTTCCTTTTTATGTCTCTTGTTTCCTTTTTCCTTCTTTTGTAATCCCCTATATAAACATGGTGTATAGTTAATCTAAAATACAGAAAATTATCACTCTTCATCCCATATTTCGTGTCATGGTATCGTGAAATGCAGTTTCTAAAACTCAGCATTGTTTCGCCTTCATTGCCATTTTTTCCTAACCTTCATAGCTGGATTTTTTGCTTCTTTCACGTTTTTCTTTCTCTACTTTGTTTTGCTCTGATTTTTGAAGGCAAAATAGAGTATTACACATCAGAGTTTTTTCATGAAAGATGTCGGTGGTTGTAGAGACGACTACTACAACATAATTGGAGGAGATTGTTACATCTCAGCAACCTAGGGAATTGCAAAATATTCAGGCTGCATATAGGTTGGATGGAAAAAATTAAATTAAACGGTCTCAACTTGTTCGCACTGTGCTAAATGGGAAAGGGAAGATTAGCCATCTTATGGGTACAAGGTCAAACCAGTGAGATCCCCTCTCGCTTTAAAGTATGATGGTGTTAAGATTCTATGGTTATACTACGGTGGGAATTCCTTCGACTCCTCGAGATTAGCGACACATCTATGTTCTTGGCTACGGCTAAGGATATTTGGGACGCAATCCAACAAACTTATTCAAAAGCTAGAGATGCGGCTCAAGTATATGAGGTCAAGGTGAAGACGATTGCTACAAACAGGAAGTAAAACAATATCGAATACGCCAACTAATCAAAACTTTCTGCGGGCAAGAGCTGATCATTATAGGGTGATAAAAAACAAATGTCCTGAGGATGCTGTTGTTCTTAAGGATTTCATTGAGTAAGATAGAGTCTATGATTTTCTTGTTAGGCTTAACCCATAATTTGATCAAGTGCGAATCGCATTCTTTGGCAAAGTGAGGTTCCGCAGGCTTTAACGAGGTGGTAGCACCGATTCGCAGGAGAGGAAAGTCAAGGAGTGTTATGTTTGAACCACAAACCTTGGATGGGTTAGCCTAGTAGCAAAAACGTAATATCCAAAGAAAGAAAAATGATTTGCCTAAACTTTAGGTGTAGACAATCGCTGAAGGAGAATAAGGACAATCTTTGGTGCACCTATTACAAGAAACCAAGGCAATACAAAAGAGAAGTGTTGAAGCCGAATGGTAAGTCACCAAGCTTCCATAATGGGAAATCAGGGAGGGCAAAGAAAGGCCCTACACACATGGCAGAGCAGCCTAAAACTGAGGAAAATTTAGCAATAGGTGGGTTCAATAATGAAGAAATGGAGAAGCATAGAAGCTTGTTAGGATCCCTTGACAAACCTACGAGAGCTTGTTCTTTGACTCTTTCAGGTACACCTTCATTCTCTTTTTGCCTAAATGCCTCAAACAAGGTTTATGGTGATTCTCGTAGTATTAGACTATAGTTGGCGTACAATATGACACTGGGATCTCAACTTTTTTTTCATACCTATACTGCAAGCCCAAGTAACAAGAAAATTGCAGTGGCCAATTTCTCTTTAGCTACTGTTGCAGGTTTCAGAGATATATATATACACCTACCCTTATCCTTAAAAATGTCGGCCATGTACCAAAATTGTTGGCTAACCTTGTTTCCATTCAAAAGCTTACTTCAGCGATCTTAAAATGGTTAGTGCTATTTTTTCCTCTTTCTTATTGTGTTTTTCAGAACGGGTTCGGTAGGAGGATTGGACTTGGCATGAAAGGAATGACTTTACCACCTTGAATTATCTCGTAAAACTAGTAATAATTTGTCTCATTTTTTCTCGCCTCAAATAAAGATATCATTTGGTTGTATCACCTACGTCTAGGTCATCCATCTTTTAGGGTTTTAAAGGTCATGTTTCCTGATTTGTTCCAAGAATCAGATATTTATGAGTTTCATTGCGAAGCCTGTGAATTGGCAAAACATACTTGTATATCTTTTCCTATTAGCAATAAAAGAAGTTCTCATCTTTTTCATTTAATTCATAGTGACATATGGGGTCCTCTTAATTATACTTAATGTTTCATACTGCTATTTGTATCCTTAATTGATGACTGCACTCGGGTTGCATAGATCTTTCTTCTTAAACAAAAATCTGATGTTAGTATTGTTATACCTAATTTCCACTCAATGGTTCAAAACCAATTTGGGGTTCAAATAAAAAGCTTTAGGATAGATAATGCTAGAGATTACTTCAACCTGATTTTGTCACCCTATTTTCAATCATAGGTCATTTTCCATGACTCATCATGTGTTAACACACCCTAACAAAATGGGGTAGCCGAGAGGAAAAATGAGCATTTACTTAACACAACCCGAGCCTTACTCTTTCAATGGAATGCTCCTAAGTCATATTGGGGTGAAGTTGTTCTTACTGCCACATACTTGATAAATAGAATTTCCTCATGAGTGTTAGACAACAAAAGTCCCATAGAGGGACTTAAGAGTTTCTATCCACACTTCAAAACCTCAAATGGGCTAACTCCTAGGGTATTTGGGTGCACTGCATTTGTTCATGTCCACAAACAACATAGAGACAAGCTAGACCCCAGCCATGTAAATGTGTCTTCCTTGGTTACTCATCCTCTCAAAAGGTTACAAATGTTGTCCTTCAACCATAAAATTTACATCTCCGCATGTCACCTTAATCGAAAACAAACCTTTTCGCCCCAAGTCCCCTTCGTGGGATTTCAACGATGGAAGATAGTCCTCAGGAGTCATTCGACCTTCATCATGCCCTTCAACTCCATGGTGATGAAGAACCCAGTCACCTATTCTACCATTGAACCGTTGTCATCCCCTCGTTTTCAACCAAGAAATACTCACAATTCTTCCACGCTTCCTGGTTAGGTATCAAGGAAAGCGTAGAACCGAAGTAGGTCCAAGAATTTGACTGCATCTGGAAATGAAATCACTGTAAAGATCAGACTCCACCTTTACATACAATAACTGCGAAACCTACTGACCCAATAGACAACCTAGACCTAGACCTTCCCATTGTCGTCGTAGTGCCGTATTCAAGAATGCACTAACCGACCACTTTATCTACTATCACACTGTGTCTCTTAAGCATCTATCACCAGCCCATAAGAATTTCATTGTGAGTCTAAACACCACTATCATCCCTAAAACTGTTTCTGAGGCAGTGACAAAAAGGGAATGAAAGGATGCTATGAAAGAGGAGATGAGTGCATTATAAAAGAATGAAACTGTTGGAATAATCAGCGGAAGCAAGAATCATCATGTGATTTAGAATATTCAATTTAATTGCTAAACTAATATAACTACCAGTCAGTATCTTGTGAATTTGCAGAGAAGTATGCACACAAGAACCGCAGATCTTCCAAATTATCCTAGTGATGGAGCAGCCGTGGGCGCTTTGAATCACTAAGAAAGGATTGCTCTTCTTCGCTATTCTCCTCTTGATCTCGCATTTAGATCTGTGATCTAAATAACAGATTATCTTACCTCATTTTATGTGAAGACAAACCCTGTAATACTTAATAAATTACTCAGCTCTCCACACCTAGTGGCCCAAGCCCATGTGTGAACCTATTTAGTGTTTTAAACAACTTGGACTTGCTTGTATAGCAAAATCCAACAATCTCCCACTTGCTATAAAAACAAGTTCGGCTCTTTCAGAACCGCGATATCACGCTTCCACCATTTATCCTCGAGCTAGTTCGTGATCATACTGCTATCATTAATCAAGGCTTTCATAATTGCTAAATAATTATCTAATCCGCAAGCATTCCACTAAAGCCTGTAATTGAACCTCGGTGATTAATAACATAAATATTAATATTATTTTCTCCTTGTAAAATATCAATTAATTGATAAAAGTCGCTTCTCTAATGGATAAAATGCACCGCCGCTGACTTCATAACATCCAAGTAATCGAAACATATTAAGAGGATATTTCATACAAATTCCATATCGCTTATTTCATAAATAATGCAATTAAATAATTCAAGTTCAAATCATCAAGATATTGGTCATTCAAATAGACCTCACTTATTGACAACTCAAAGAACAATAATCATTTAAATACCTATCTATAATAAACTCAGGATTGAGAGAAGAATAATAACGAAATATTGCTTAAGATTTATTTCCTTTTACAAAAATTTAACTTTAAATAAATCTCACTTTGATCCTATCAATGCAAGCATAATTTGCACCAATATTTTATAATAACCAAGACATATTATTTCATAAAATATAAATAAAATAAAGCGCCTAACTTGTTTAATGATCGTGATCTTATTCATTAATTATGAGAACCTATGATCATAGTCTTCTATGAACGTATTCATATGATCATATACTCTACAATTAATCCGACCTATAATGCTTAAATAAATATCGTTGTGCACAATATGAAGAATAATTTCATATTATTAAACTCAAAAATATAATAACACATCTGCCTTGTTCTAAAGAACACAAATAAACTCCCACTTCGCTTTAAAAACAAGTCCTGCACTCTAACACTCCATATAATCTACATGTTTTTTCAAAACCCTAATTGTAGTGTCTTAGTAAATGGGTCTACTAAATTTTCCTTTGATGTGGATTTTCTCGAATCAATATCCCTTTGGAAATTTGAGTCTGTATAACCAATAGTTTCCAAACTCCCACTAGAATATACTAGCATATAATCTCTTGTTCCCCTTAGATATTTGAGAATATGCTTCACCGCAATCCAATGTTCTTCTCCGATCGGATTGGATACCGACTAACTATTCCCACCGCTGTGAGCGTATATCTGCCCGGTACATTACATGGCATACATGAGACTACCATCAAGCAAAAGGTATCCCATCTATACGCTCGTCAAGAGTTTTTGGTGATCGCTTCCTTAGAAAGATGAATTCCACGCCTGGCGGTAAAGTTCCCTTCTAATTTTCCACAACCTTGCCTAGAATTCTTTATCTATATATAAAGCTTGAGATAATGCCAACACCTTTATTTTTCCTACTTTACAGAAGTTTGATCTCCCAAGAATATAGTTACTTCTCCTAAATCTTTCATATCAAATTGCTTTTGCAACCATCCTTTTACATTTGATAACACCTCTATGTCGTTTCCGATTAGTAAAATGTCATCCACGTAAAGGACTAGGAAAACTACTTTTGTACCTTGGATTCTTTTGAAAACACAAGGTTTATCAGGACTTTTCTCAAAACCATATAAAGTTATGGCTTGATCAAACCTACGTTCCATGTTCCTGATGCTTGACTAGTTCATAAATGGACCTTGCAACTTACATGCTATGTGTTCTGCCTCTCTAGCTATGAACCCTTTTGGTTGTCGATGATGTCTTCTTTAAACCGGCCATTTGAAGTTTAAAAATGTCAAGCTGACATCCATCCCGCAAATTGCATCTAGACTTCAGAAGCAGCCTAAAAGAATCCTGATGGATTTAAGCATGGCTATTGGAGAAAAGGTTTCACACCTATCCCCTTGGGTATAACCTTTTGCCACCAATCTAGCTTTGAAGGTTTCTACCTTCCCATATAGTCGTCTTTTTCTCTTGTAGATCCACTTACACCCTAGAATCAAGAGGAGAATAGCTAGAGAAAAAGCAATCCTTTCTTAGTGATTCAAGCTCCCACACGCTGCTCTATCACCTCGAGGATAGTTTGGAAGATCTGCGGTTCTTGTGTGCATACTTCTCTGCAAATTCACAGCGACAATCTGACTCATATATTAATAGCAATTAAATTGAATATTCTAAATCATATGATGATTCTTACTTCCGCTGATTATTCCAACAGAAACATGGGAGATCGTTGAAAGACCGAAAGAGAAAAACATTGTTGATTGCAAGTGGATTTTCACACTGAAATATAAGGCTGATGGATCTCTTGAGAGACTTAAAGCAAGATTGGTAGTAAAAGGGTAAGCTCAAACTTATGGAGTTGATTATTAAGATACTTTTGCTTCAATTGCAAAAATGAATACTGTAAGAATCCTGTTGTCATTGGCTGCCCACTACAATTGGCAACCCCTACAATAAGATGTTAAGAATGCATTTTTTTCATGGTGATTTAGATGAAGAGAGTTATATGAACATCCCACTAGGATTTGAGGGGAACATAGGTAATAAGGTGTGCAAGCTGAAAAAGGCTCTTTATGGGATAAAACAATCTCCTAGGGCTTGGTTTGAGAGATTTGCAAAAGTCATGAAAGATTTTGGGTACAAACAAAGCCAAGGTGACCATACTCTCTTCATTAAGTACTCACGTTGTGGCCAATCGCTTCTAGTCTATGTCGACGAAGACCATAAAAAGACTGGAAATGATGAGAGAGCAGGCATGATGTGAAGTATAGATTAGCAAAAGAGTTTGAGATAAAGGAACTAGGGAAACTGAAGTACTTCCTTGTTATCGCGGTGACATATTCTACACAAGGGATCTTCATCTCTCAAGAAAAGTATGTGACTGATTTATTGGCAGAAATAATGAAGATTGGGTGTAAACACGTCTCTATCCCAATGGATCCAAACCACAAGTTGGGAAAGGCTAAAAAAGAACCAATGGTGGATAAAATAATGTACTGCAGGCTGATTGGTGGTGGTTTCATATCTTTGCCACACTTCTCGCCATACGTCTACTTGGTGAAACATGAAGAAATATCCATGCATGATCCAAGAGAACTCCCATCTTTCTGTCGCTTTATAAGGTGCTGCATTATTTGAAAGGCAACTCCTAGGAAAGGAATTTGTTCCAAGAAGAAAGATACTCGCTTCAGAAGGATACAATCGTTGACTATGCAGTTCCATAGTGGATTGAAGATCAACTACAAGGGTATTGTACTTTTTCGGAGGTAATTCTGGCAAATATGGAGAAGTAAAGCAAAATGTGGTAGCAAGTTCATTCCGTTAATCAGAGCTTAAGGCCATTACTATGTTGTGTGAACTACTTTGGTCAAGATTATTCTAGATGATTTGAGAATCAAGTGGGATGACCTTATGAAGCTCTATTGTGACAACAAGTCGGTTATCAATATTGCTCATAACCCTATACAACACGATAGGACAAAACATATTATGGTTGATAGACATTTTATTAGAGAAAAATTGGAGTAAGGAGTAGTGTGTATGTCCTATGTTCCATTAGAACATCAATTAGCCGATATTCTAACAAAAGGGTTGAACAGTTCAATGTTTCACGATCTTGTATTCGAGTTGGGAATGGAAGACATCTATTCCTCATCTTGAGGGGGAGGTTGAGTCAGAACAGAATGCTTGTTACAAATAATAGAGAATTATTTCAAAATCCCTTAAATCGAGGGATTCAGTTAGTTTCCTTATTCTGTTTTTAGGAATAAGTTAATTTCCTTTTTATGTCTCTTTTTTCATTTTTCCTTCTCTTGTAATCCCCTATATAAACAGGGTGTAAAGTCAATCTAAAATACATAAATTTATCACTTTTCATCCCATATTTCGTGTTGCACTTATCAACATGTCATGTTCCTTACCTATGAGAATTATATTCGTATACTCGAAGCTTCGGTGTTCTGGTGAACATTTCTATAAGAACATTACATTGAGTATCAGGATAAGACTCGTCATTCAGAACAAGATTATGCGATGTGCTATAGATTTCCACTTTCCTTCACTTTGCTGGGCCAGATCATATTTTGTGGGCATTTTACTTGTAGATTTAGCAACTAAACTCCATAAAAGTACGCTAAATGTACATTTAATTTGTGTTAAAGAGTATGATATCTTAAATCCTAAGAGTTTGAGTTTTAATATGATAACAGAACTTGATTTGGTTGGAGGTTCTGGGTTCGAGCCATCTCTTGCACTCGAATCCCTTATTTGCTCATTTGGAAAGTCTACTACAACTCTCTGGGGTTTGTCTGACCCTTCACATGTAGTACGAGGTCAGAGTATGAGAGAGGGTGTTAAAGAGTATAATATTTATATTAAAATCCGAGTCCTAAAATCTTGAGCTTTTAAGAGAATTAGTCGTTTAACAATTTTAAAAAGATGTTAGATGCTTTAATCTATTTATCAAAGCAGGACATAGTTGGAAAACACTTCTCACCTTAGAAACTGTAAGCCTGGCAAGATCGGGGAGGTTTTTGACTGAGGGATTCTCATGATAAATAACAATAGCCTGTCACACTATCCCAATCAGGAGTTGCATTTAAATGCTTGCTATTAGCCTGAAAAAGAGAACTGCAGTTAGTATATATTTTCAATTTTTCTTTGATTATATTTTACCTTTTGGCAAAATCTATAAAGGAAAAAGAAAATGTGGTTTGTCATTTTTTCCATCTTTGTATCTTACTACGGTTGAGTTGTGTTTCTATTTTTTCTTTAATTAAATGCAGTTGACTTTGAGACGTGTTATTTACTGTTTGTGATTTATAATCTGATTCAATGTGAGGACTTAGTGCCCTCGTTGGGCAGGTATAAAATTTTTCTATTTTTCTATTCAAACTTTTCAAAAAACAAAGCGAAACAGGCTAGCTACGAGAATCGGGGACAAATGTAAATTTGAAAACAAAGAAAATGAATTCACTATTTTCAACATTTTATATATGAATCGTAACACTCCGTATGTGTCGTTTTCCTTGTTTTCACTAAATCGAAACACGATTTGGTCGATCGTGAGAAACGTAAAATACGGGATCGCTACTTATTTTCTTCTTTCTTTCCCTTTCTGCCTTACACTCAATTTTCTTATCATCAAGCTCACGAAACACGACAGAATAGTAACTCAATTTTAAACATTTTCATTGTTTTCATTAACTTCATTTTCAAGAAAATGATTTTACAAAATGGATTTTCTTATTCTTTATTTTCAACCAAATTCAAGTACGAAACGTATTTTCTGAAAATGAAAACTAAATATTAGAATACATAGAAAATTTTTTATATTCAATTTTGGATAGAGTTAAAATTTTCGTGAACTAAACTGCCTTAATTTTCGAATTTGTGTAAAAGGATGCATTTCTTTCGATTTATTTGAACTCTTAGGGCTCCGTTTGTTTACTTTTTTTGAAACGCTTTTCTATTCTTAAAAACAATGAGGAAAACAAGAAAATACGTTTAGTTTTTAGCTTATTTTTCTCTCTAAAATACTAAAAACACTAAATTTAAAACAAAGAGTTTTCAGATAACACCTTAAATTCTTTGGGTGTTTTTCTAAATAAAAAATCAACATATATCAAGAATCATCATCAACAATTCAATCCGATAAGCCCTTAATGTCCTATTAGGTTCAATTTTTTGAAAACTATTTTTTGTTCAAGAAAACAAGCTATAATGTGCGACAAATAAAAGTTAATGACATGCTTGGTTTCCAGGGTTTTTTTTGTTCTGGAAAACGCATAACACATAAACACTGAATTTAGAGAACAAAAATAGTTTTTTGAGAACAACAAAATGGTGTTTTTAGTGTTTTTAAATACTATTCTCAAGAATACAAAAACAAAAACTAAACATGTCTCAATCTTTCTAATTTGTTATCGGGGTCGTATGTTCTGACTGTCAAACATTAGGCTTTAGATAATATGTAGGGGTTTACTTTGTTGGTTCAACCTACAACATAGTAGTTCAAGTTATCTTTTAAATTTTGTATGGGCTAGTATTATACATTTGTTGTATGATGTCATTAGTTTTAATGAAAGAAAACAACATATTCTTTTTTTTTTTTGAAAGGAAAATATTATTGATTCAAACTTGCAATATGCATGTATCCTATGGCCAAACATTTAAAACTATATAGGATGAAATAATATCCATGTTAATATCATAATAAATCGGTATAAAATTTACAAATTTGATAAAATAGGGATCACACCACTTCAGTTCTTTAACATATCGACTTATCATGATTATCTTCAACTAATTAAATCTGTTTATTTGTCCAATCGCCTCTTATTACGGATGAAAATCGTTAAATAAGATCTATTTATCACACTACCGTCAGAATGTGCCAACAGATAAACCAAACGTCGATAAAATGATGATAACACAAAAAACAAAATAAAACCTAAATCTTTATGGAAGAACCACTTTATTAAACAATATAAATGAAAGAAAATGATTCAGAGAGGTGATTTTAGGTCAAAAATGACAAAAAAAATCATCTCTCATTGCTTGAGGAAAATAGGTTACAAGAGGAAAAGATGAGAGAAGGGCAGCTTAAACAACATATTGTGATTTCAATTGATAAGTACTCAAAACTCAAAATATATGTGTGGACATACATGAACAAGCAAAATATATTATTGAATTTTATTTTATAAATTTCACTTAGAGCTAGAGTTGATTTAGAGAGAAAATGAAAAAAACAAGAAAAGAAAAAGAAATTGGATGTAAAAATAAAAGCATAAAACAAAACAAAATTTGAAAATAAATTGAAAATATAAATTATTTTTGTATATACATAATATTATAGAGAAAAAAAGAAAAGAAAAGAAAGGCATAAAATTAATGAATTGTTTTATCAAAACTTTCAAGCCAATCAATTAGTTTCATATTTTATGCTAAAATTAAATAATTTCAATGTTTATAAATAACATAATAATTTCTCATTTTCTATTCTTTACGAAACTTAATATGGTCATTAAACAATCTTAACTTTAAGATTTATTAAAAAAAAGAAAGAAAACCTTTAAGATATTATTATTGTTACCATATTACATGAATTAGACAAATTCTTTAACGATAACTCTTTAAAAAAAGAGTTTATCCTTAAGTTGAACAAGCGAGTTGTGGAACAGGAGTTATCATACTATGGAGGAGGTAACTATCGTATGTGAAGAATAAGAAGAGGGATTGGTGAAAGAGCTGAAAATGATTGATCTCAAGCTTTTCTCAAATGGAGTCTAAGCTAATTAGAAAAAATGGTGGAAAAACTTTTCGGGCCATGGCTATGTCCTCCTACTTGCCATTTAGGGAAAAATATTGGTGAGCGCTGGCTTCGATTAGCACCATCGGCGAACTACAACATCGAAAGAGAGAATGACGATGAGATAAATGCAGCCAATAAGGGAAGGGGATCAATCTCGACTAGTAGCAACTATGATCAAGGCATAATTGGCGGGTAAGATGTCGGGAAAAGATCAATGCACAGGCACAACTATTTATGGTCAATATGGAGACTTGCCAAATTCAATGCTAGTGACTGAAGGGACAACATCCGTCTTCAACTAATAAACAGGAAGTAGGAGGCGGGCTTGATACAGTTGCGACTCTATTTTAAATATAGTTTCGCGAAGCCGCCTGATATAGTCGTCCGACACAACTGCCTGATACACCTCATCGTCAATAGATGGGACCCAAAAGCAAAGCCGCCTGACACAACCACCTAAAGAGATGGGAATCGAGTGGGACCCACATGAATGACGGATAAGGAATAGATAACTGTCTCGATAAGGAACAAAACATGCACTCCAAAAATCTATGGGGTGCGATCTCGTGAGGAGAAAATGAGGAGATCCAACCATCCATCAACCGCGGAGCCGCCCACAAGCCTTCGGGCTTCGATAAAGTCTAGCGCAAGTCCTCCACTTTCTAAAGATATTGTGAACAGATGGATAAAATAAAAGTGAATTAGCAAGATCTAGGCTCCGGGACCCGTGAGGGGAGACTGAGAGCTCTTGGTCCTTCAGTGACTAAAATGGAAGGTATCATAGTGGCGGACTCAAAAAGGCGACGGATTGGGGGATAGTTTTGGAAATTCAAAAGATATTACATGGCAAGAGGGGGAGACTCAATTGCACATAAGACATGCTTTGGATCAAATAAGACCCACCACCATCAATGAATACTATCGTCTGGAACTGTAGTGGAATGGGCAATCCATGAACAGTTCGAACCATACTTGACCTCGAGTTCATATGCAAGACCGACTTCATCTTTTCGATGGAGGTAAAAACTAGAAGAATAAATGTGAGAAAGTTAAAATAAACTTCATTTTGTAGGTTCATTTTTTGTATGAACTATAGTGGTAGCACTTTGCTTAGTTTTGGAGACATGTAAATATGGTTAAATTGCTTGGCTTCTCAAAGAATTTTATCGAGAATGCCGTGTGTTTACTTCAGTCTCTGATCAGGCGTCTCTTCGGTTTTATAGCCATCCCTATAGCTATAACAGCTGTTATACGATCAACAACCAAACAGAGGGAGCTTACAATAGATGTATTTTGACAGTGCACTGCCTCGCTTTTAATTTTTCAATTTAAACCTGCTATATTTACTAAATTAAACGGTTGGTCATATGACGAAAATTCTTAAACCCATCATGTTTATATTTAATTTTTATTTTTTTATATTTGTTTTATTTTTTATTATATAAAAATTAATATATTTCATAAAAAATAAAACTATTATAAATTTTTATAAATTATTTATTAAAAAATATTCTAATTTTTATATATATATATAATCGAGGGGCATGATAATACTCGAATCCATCATGGGTTTAAAAAAATAAATTCGAAACAATTAAAAATCTTATTACAATTAAATTAAATTATCCCACTAAAAATAGGACGAGATAGGAACTTGAAATAACTCGTCCCGTGCCATCGCTAAAGTGTGCTCGTGCACCTACTTGATGTAATACTTTAAATTTAATTAAAATATTTTCTTATTATATATTCTTTTTCTGTACTATGATACTACACATGGATATGAATCTTGATCATCCTTGACTAAGATCCGAATAAAAATGTGAAATAATCTTGACCATCGTTTCTCCCTAGGCAAGCCGCCGCCGCCGGCGAGAATCTCCCCGTTCTCCGATCTAACCCGCTGCTTCATAGCCGGCGACAGCGCCAGCGGCAACATCGCCCACCAAGTGGCGGCCAGAGCCGGCGAGTTCAAATTCCGGAACTTGAAAATCCAGGGGCTGGTAGCGATACAGCCGTATTTCGGAGGAGAAGAGAGAACAGAATCCGAAATTCAACTCGCCGGAGCTCCGGCAGTATCGATGGGCCGCACAGACTGGTGTTGGAAGGCGTTTCTACTGGAGTGGTCGGACCGAGACCATCCGGCGGCTAATGTATTCGGGCTGAAATCCGGCGAAATATCGGGGGTGAAATTCCCGAAATGCTTGGTGTTCATCGGAGGATTTGATCCGTTAAAAGATTGGCAGAAGAGATACTGTGAAGGAATGAAGGAAAATGGGTAAATTTTGAAGATGATTGAATATCCAAACGCTATTCATTCTCTCTGGGATTCCTGAATTGCTTGAATCAAGTTTGTTTATGGAGTTCAGAAATTTCATTTGTTTTCAATAATTTGAAATAATCGATGTTGGATTAAAATCAAATATATAGGCTGATATATTAAATAATTGTGAATTATAGGTTATCAAATAAAGTTAGATTAATTAAAATGATTAATTTAAGTTTAGAGGTTTTAATTAATATATTATAAAGTGTGTGTATTAATATGTAGAGATAATCATAATTTCTATTTTTACGATTCGTGCTGTACTGTAAATTACTTAACGTGACGCGACTGTTCATAAATAAACACGATTCTTTATAAATAGGGGTCACGGTCCCCAAATCACACTATGTTTTTTCAATTCTTTTAATTCTCATCGTCGTATATAAATACTGTGATAGGGAAAATGTCAGTAGATCCGAAGATCATAAAAGTTCTCAAACTTGCATTCAAATATTTCAATATTTGTTACTGATTCGTGTACGCTTCAAGCAAATCCAGATTTTGATTCTCGATGATTCAATAAAATGTTCACGTTGCCATATTTTCACATAACGAATTTAATCTCACATGTGGTATCGTGAGCGTTTCATGTCAATCGCCGGTAATGTTAAAAGATTTTTTCTTTCAGGGTCGAAAATATATATTTTTTCTTTATTCAGACTATATATGATCTAACACGGATTCATGTTCCTGAAGGATAATTAACAAATGAGTCTTAAATACGCATGAAGCGAGACCTTATCGTTCAAATGACAACTCCTCAAGAGGTAACACAATCAAGATTGATACCAAGGATTAATGTCCCCTCGAAGGACAATTAGCAAATGGTTTTAAAAATACGCCCAGCGTGGGAGACTTATTGGTTCAAAGGATGTAACTCCCGGGAAGAGGAGAACACATAAATGGACATTGATACCCTTGAAGAGGTACATAGTAAAAAAAAAAAAATGTTAAGGCAAGGCCAACTGTCTGTTTAAGTTGGTCATTCAAATATAAATATGTTATCGTTACAGTGTATTTACGAAAATTTACATTCAAATATAGGTGTTTAAATATATATATTTTGAGATAAGTTAATTAACACAATATGTCACCAAAGTGGCTACTTTGTGAAAAATTAATTTTATTTTAAAATATAACAAGATTATGTGCATGTAACTTATGTGAATATTAATCTACTAAAGGAAAATTAATATTTAACATAATTGCATTGTACACCTAAGCAGAATAAAAAGCGATAATTATTTGGTTTTTACATATGAATAATAAATTGGCCCAAAGGGAGATTTCTATTATTCGATATGTTCTTATTATCGCATTTGATTGAGCTACACCAAGATATCACTTACAAATTAACAATTTTTATCCAAAGATGCAATATTAATAGAGTGTTCCATATCTTGAGACGGGTTTGCTTTATTTGAATTCTCTATTTTTCGCTTTTGAGTCTTACACAGTTTGCTCTTTTGCTTGTTTATTGTTCCTTGGATTCACATTGCTCTCGTTTCTAACATTAATGCCGCATAATTCTATTCCTATGCTAAATGGCACAAACTTCAAGACATTGCATGAGAACCTCCAAATAGTTCTCGGTGTCAAAGTGGATCTCGATTCCATTGGTTATAGTTTCTTCCTCCCGCATTACTTTACCTGAAAGTTCATCTGATGAAAAGATGGATATTGAAAGGTGGGAGAAGTCAAATTGCATGTGTTTGATGATCATTAAGAAGGTCATTCCAGAAGCATTTAGGGGCACAATATCCGAAACGATAAAGACAGCCAAAGAGTTCCTAGAAGAAATTAAGAATAAATTTGCCAAGAATGAAAAGTCTCAACAAAGCATACTTTTGGAAAATCCTTACCCAATAGATATAAAGGTAATGGGAACATTAGGAGTACATTATGGAAATGTCTCATCTGCTTCAGTTAAGAGCACATAAACTTGATCTCTCCGAGGATTTGCTCAGGCATTTGTTCTCGATATCTCTTCCCACACAATTCAGCTTCAATTTAGCGCTGAATACAACCCGCCAAAGGCATTTGGTTCCCACGAGCCTCATCTCACATTGTGCATAGGCAGAGGTTAGCAGAGTAAGAGGAAGGATATTTGATCAGATCATGACAAAGAGTAGAAGAATAAGAAACCCATAGAATCCATGACATTAAAAGAAACAACATAAAGAAAAAGGTTGATGGTTGTTTCTTCTGTGGAGCTGAGGGACATAAGAAGAAGCAATGTACCGACTATCATGCTTGGCGGCAAAGAAAGGTACACTTCTTGTCTAGTTTGTTCTTGGAGGCTAATTTGATTTCTCGGTACCTAAACACAATTTCTTGTTAGATTCCTGTGCAACCATCACATTAGTGTGTCCATGTGGTCGTCGAGTTGGCCGAAAGCCAAATGACTTATGGAAAGATACATCTTTGTAAAGCATGGCAAGAAGGTTGGAAGCCGAGGCAATCGGGATTATTTCTAGGTTATTATTAAAGTCCGGTACTTATTCTCAGATTTGAATGACATTTGTTGTACCGCCCTTTTGACGGAATTTGGTTTCTATTTATTGACAAATTTGGTTATTATTGTTCTTTTGGAACACAATATCTTTTTCTGTAATTCAAAATTTGGTTGGTACCGGTTTTTTATCTTATGTAGATAACCTTATATGCTTGATACAAGAGCTTCATATCAAGGAAACCTTGCAATTAAGTACTCGAGGTGTTAAAAGAAAATTAAATGAGAATTCCTCATCACATGGACATAAGAGATTAGGTCACATCTCCAAAAGGAGAATTGAAAGGCATGTGTCAGATGGGATTCTAGATTCCCTTGATTTTGCAGATTTTGAAATTGCACAAATTGCATAAAGGGAAAACAAACAAACACAATGAGATAATATGTTGATATTCCCACAACTGTTATTGACATTGATCAGGCTCCTATACCTGACATTGTTCAAGAAGTAGATCCAAATCAAAACAATATCCAAGAACCTCACCTTAAGAACAAACTCTAATTCCTCCAAACTTATGCCATTAAGGAGACCCACTAGAGAAAGGAGAAATGCAAAAGGTTTGATGATTAAATTGTATTTTTAAGAATATGAGTTTGACATTGGTGCGATCAAGATGATCCAATCAACTTCGCTAAGTCCTCGGTTCTACATCTCAAGAGTGGATCGATGCCATGAATGAGAGATGAAGTCCATGAAGGACGATGACGTTTGGGATCTTGTCCCATTGCCTAAAGGTGTGAAACCCATTGGTTGCAAATGGATATTTAAAACCAAGAGGGATTCAAAAGGTGATGTGGAGAGATACAAAGCTCGTCTTGTCGCTAAAGGTTATACACAAAAAGAAGGCATCAATTATAAAGAGACTTTCTCTTCGGTTTCATCGAAAGACTCTTTTAGTACAATAATGGCACTTATGACACACTTTGACCTTGAGCTTCATCAGATGGATGTTAAGAGTGCATTTCTCAATGGTGACATTGATGAAACAATCTATATGGTGCAACCAGAAAATTTTGTGTCGGGAGATATAAAGAAGATGGTTTATAGTTAAAGAAATCCATCTATAGGCTTTCAAGCAAGTTTTCAATAATGGTATTACAAGTTTCATCAAGTTATCATTTATTCCCGGTTTTGAGACGAATATGGTTGATGATTGTATATACCTACAAGTCTGGGAGTTAGCATATTTACTTGGTTTTGTATGTTGATGACATATTGCTTGCCACTAACGATATAGGCATGTTGCATAACCAAGAGAATTCTATCAAAGAAATTTGAGATGAAAGATCTTGGTGGTGCTTCTTTTGTGTTAGGTATACAGATACATTGGGATCGCTCTCGGGGTATACTTGGTTTATCACAAAAGAGCTATATTGAGAAAATTCTTAAAATGTTTGGCATGCATGAGTGAAACTGTGGTGATGCACCGTACAAGGGAGACAAATTTAGTCTCGCCTAATGCCCCAAGAATAATTCTCAGATTCAGATGCACAGGATTCCTCATGCGCCACAATAGGAAGTCCGATGTATGCGCTCAAGTATGTTCTGATATTGTGTACATTGTCACATGTCATAAATACTTAAGCAATCCCGAAAGGATCATTGGATAGCAGCCAAGCGAATATGAGGTACTTGGTGGAGAACAAAAAGACTACATGCTCACTTATCTAAAGTCGGATCAATACGAGATCATTGATATTCGAACTCCGATTCTCGTCGGATGCCGAGATAGCAGAAATCTACTTCGTGCTATTTTACTTACTTGGCCGGAGGTGCTATATCTTGGAAGAGTGTTGTCACTATCAGAACTTCCTTCCACCATGGCACGAAGCTCAGAGTTTGTCATGAGGCATCCAATCATGGAATATGGTTGCGAAATTTTGTCACGGGGCTGCGTATTTTGGATGGCATTGAAAGACCACTTAATTTATTTTGTGACAATAAATCAATAGTACTATATTCCAATAACAACAGGAGTTCAACGAAGTCAAAATTTATAGACATCAAATTCCTATTTGTCAACGAAAGGGTTCAGAGTGAACTTATATCTATAGAGCACATTGGGACAAACCCATACTGCAAGACCGACTAAGGGATTACCACCTAAGGTCTTTCATGAGCACACTGCTCATATGGGTGTGGTTTCTCTTCAGGATATGTCGCTGAAAGGGAGTTTGTATTTTATACGCTTTTATTTATATGATACATTTGTTTTGATATATTATGAATTTTAAGATTATTTAGATCGCAAAGAAAGTATCTCGCCATTCACTCTGATTTTGTATTGTTTGATCTCACTAAGGTTTAAGAAGGACCAGTTGGAAATAGGCATATTAAGATCACATTGCATGAAATTTCCATGCTACACATCCATACTTGATCTTTGTCATTAGTTGCATTGATATATGTGATCATTGATGGGTCTAGTTACGAACATGTAACGACATCGCTTTGGTTCTATATTGGTGTGGTTAATGGACAAGATTGTTAAAATATATAAAGTTTTGATAACAAAACTCATGAGCTCATAAAGTATAATTCATGTTTATAAAGTTACATATATAGCTCAAGTGGGAGATTGTTGGAGTAAAATCAAATATATGGGTTGATATATTAAATAAATGTGAATTATAGGCTTTCAAATAAAGTTAGGGCTAATTAGTGATTAATTTAAGTTTTTAGCCTTTTAATTAATATATTATAAAGTGTGGTCATTAATGTAGATTTGCCGTAATTTCTATTTTATGGATGGGTTAAAATAGAATTACGCACAGATGTGACCGCTCATAAACGTATTACCTATTTGTTTATAAATAGGGTCATGTTCCCCGCATCATACCATGTTTTTTCAATTCTTTGATTCTCATTGTCGAAGAGAAATATTACCAAAACCAAGATATATCAAGATCATAAAGCCTCATACTTAGATTCAAATATTTCAATATTTTGTTATGGATTCAGGTACGCTTCTGCAAATCCAGTATTTTGATTTTTGATGATTCAATATGAATGTTTCTGTTTGTGTGATGATTTTCACATAATGAATTTAATCTCACAATCGATCCACTATATTATGCTTCAATTGCCTTTTGCATTAGATAAATCATTGCAACTAGAGAAATTGGATAAAGTAAATACTAAATACAATTTTTTTTTTGGAAATTATGTTCTCATTTTAATTTATTCGAAAAAAATAGGTCCAAAGGACCTAAAATAAATGTTAGGTTTCTGATTTCTAAAATATTTGATAAGTAGAGTACAATAGACCTTAGGTACCACCTTAGTAAACCTCAGGTAAGAGATCATATCTAACACATGACACTATCAAAGGTTTATTGAAGTCAAACCTAAGGTTTTGTTAGAATATGTCTAAATTTCCTATTTAATATTAATTACTTTTTGTAAAGAATATTTTATAAGATAATTTATAATTATTATATTATTGTAATATTAAGTTTCCTTATAGAAACAATATCCACATTGGATCAAATTCCATCCCATCTTGATAATAGAGTAATCGACTCCACCTTGAACTGAATCTCATTTTATCTTCATCCTGTGTTTTTTATAATCTTTTGTTCTTCCAAAGATCTTTACTTCTGAAGCTCTGATACCATTTGTTATGAATCGTGGAAGCTTTGGTGGATGAGAACATAAATTCAAGAACACAAAGATAAAGAAATCAACATAAAAGGTGCACGAAGGTTTTAACAATTATGCATACATCAACGGATGAGAGAAATCTTTCCACTATTCTGAAAACCAGAGTACAAGATTGGAGTATCAAAATATTACGACGACTAGGAAAAATCACAAAATAACAAAACCTTAGGGATTTCCACAATACCGAAAATACTCCTACAAAACTCAATCTTTCAAACCCTTACATCTCTACTAATTACCAATTTCTTAGTTTCCGAACACCACAATTTATAGGCTTTCACACCAGATTTAAAACCAAGAAATATACACTTCATTGATCTAGGTTCTAACTTCCCATTATCAACATGAGCATATCCACGACATCAAAAAATTTTCTAATCTGAATAAGTAGGACTACCAGACCATACCTCTTGAGGAGTATTCTTCTCTATAGCAATTGAGGGAGAACGATTGATCAAATAACATGCAGTGGACGCGGCTTTTGCCCAAAAAGACTTCGGCAACTTAGCATTAAAGAGCATGCATCTGACCTTCTCCATCAAAGTCCTATTCATACGCTTCGATACGTCATTCTGTTGTGGAGTATGACGAACTATACGATGTCTAACAATTCATTCTTTCTTGTATGGAGTGTTAAACTCATCAAAACAAAACTCTAACCCATTATCAATGCGAAGACACTTCACCTACCTCCCTATTTCCTTCTCAATCATTATCTTCCAATCCTTGAATGTTGAAAACATAACACTTTTTTGTTTTAGGAAGAATACCCATACCTTACATGAGAAATCATCAATGATCGTCAACATTTAACTAACAACTCCCTTAGAAGATACTTTTGCAGGTCCACAAAGATAAATGTAGACAATTAAGCAATCCCTTTGACTTATGAATGCCTGAAGAGAACCTTATCTCATCCGATGGCCCATGGTTGAGGCAAGTTTTCCAAAAATAATAAAAAAATTCTTGAAAAAGTGTGGTTTGAAAATTAATTCCAAGTATAGTGTAGTTTTCTCCACACGCGACATATCATAAAGCTCTTCAAACATGTGTTTCAAAGCCAAAAGCCAATGTAGTTTATTTAGGGCGCGTCTCTTCATGGGCATTAATTTTTAGTTTGGTTTCTGTAGTTAGTCTCGCAAAAAGCATACCTTTAAGATAACATTTTAACAATTTGTAACGCCTTTTCAAAAGACTTTCGCTTATTTTTAAAGAATGCCTTCAAAAGACACTTTCACATAAAATTAAAAATTTTAAATTACGGCTGCTTTTTTCAAAAAACATTTTCAATATAACATTTCAACAATTTAGAAAGTGTATCTTCAAGAGACATTTTCAATTTTCCAAATTTTTAGAAAGTGGTTTTTCAATAAACACTTTCTACCTTACATTCAAAAATTTTAAAATGAGAGAAAATGTCTTTTCAATATAAAAAGTGTCTCTTAAAGAAACACTTTTAAATCCTTATAATAAAAACTATATTAAATTTAGGAATATTTTAAAATTTTTTTTATTTGAGAAATATATTTTTTGTTTTACACTAAATATCTAAAAAGCCACATAATTGAGTTTGATATGGAAGAAAATCCATTCTCGTCTCATACCAATACGAAAGTCAAAGAAACGGACTTAATAACATTGGTAGGTAATGACTGACACATTGTTTTTTTCTTTTTTCTTTTGACAACAATGACCCATTGTTGATTGCCCTAAAATTCATAATTAAAATAAGAAGAAACTATGCATCAACTTGGGATGACTTTGACTTTTGACTTTGATGAAAACTAATTTGTGGACTCCATACGACAATTCAAATTTTATATGCATAATGTGCTCAAAATGATTCGAACTGATACATCGATAATTTCTGATTTTACTGATATATCGAATATATCGACGAATTACTTTTATATAAATATCGAGAATTAAAAATTATTCAAATTTACTAATATATTTGCTTACATATCAAAATTATTTTGAAAGTATAGAGAATGATAATATTAATTAGATTTGATTTTTTTTTACATTCTTTTACTATATTTATAAGCTTGTTTATAAAAAAATAAAATTATTTAATTAAGAAATAAATTATTTTTTTTTATGATTTATTCAAAATATTTTATTCAATAGTTTTTGAAATTCTGTACTGTAATAATAACGTATAAGAATATAAATATTTTTATATTTATATTTAGTTATTATAAATGATTAAAAATATTCATAAATTTATTAAAAACATTCATAAATACAAATACAATATATTAAAATTTTGCACTATATATTACAAATAACATAAATTTAACATTACAGGTCAAAACCTCAGAGTTTGGGCAATTAACTCCATTTTATGGAGCTTTGAATCAATGACTGATATTTTGGGAAATATTCGATATATCAATATAATTGGCTAAAAAATCCGAAATTCACCTCTCTATCGTATAATATATCGCCGATATTCATCGACACACGAAATATCGGCCGATATTTCCGATATTTCCAACCTTGAGTGTGTCATATTGATATCCACTACGAAAAATATCGGCTTAATGGCTCTTGATTTTACTACATATTTTATATAAATTTTGATAATTAAAAATTATTTAAAATTTAAAAATATATTTAATTTATATATCAGAATGATTTTAAAAGTATGTGAAATGATAATATCAATTAGCTTTTGAATTTTTTTGAAATTCTATTACTATATTTATACTTGCTTATTAAAAAAATAAAATTATTTTTATTAAAACATATTTAATAAAATAAATTATTTATATATGATTTATACAAAATATTTTATTTAAGAGTTATTTTTTGAAATTTTTGTAGTCGTAATAATATAGTAAAAATAGAATACAATTTTTTAATACATTTATATTTTTATATTTAGGTGTTATATAAATGATTAAAAATACTCATAAATAATAAAGGAAATATATAAAGTTTTTGGATATTATACTTCAAGAAGCGATCTTAGCCTGGTGGAAGAAACATATGGTTCTCATGTTTTCGGGTAGGGTTCAAACCCCCCAAACAACTAGATAGAATTGGACTAACCTCATGAATGATGTCATTTTCGACTTCATGACTATTCTATTCGTGGTGGTATATACTTGGACGACATTGAGTATCTTGATCATGTGTGGCCTCAAGGGAGCCTCAGCATTGTGTTCTTAGGTGTGGGCATCGGTAAGACTTCCAGATAAGCCTTGCAAAGATCGCACACGCGAACAAAAGACGCCGCGCGATGACGCGAACACCGATACACTATATATCATCAAAATATCGGTCGATATTTCAAATCCTTCGGACCAATGGGACACTTATTATTTTTTTCCCGATTTAATTTGGTCGACCTCAAACTATGAACTCGTAATTTTTCTATAAATCATCGGTCTAGGTTTTAAAACATTGGTCATATCTCAAAGAAAGCTTATACAATTAAATACTTAAATATAAACCTTTAGAAGATAAATTTTATTCAAAAAAAAGATAAGGGGTAGCTTAGGTTAGTGTGCGCCTGACACTTTAAGGATTTAGCGCCTAATCGAACCGTACAAATTGATTCGATTTTCGAAGCACAAAATAATAATAACATAACTTTAATTTCTTTACGAATCTACTAATCGCCTTTATAAAGTTGTCAATTTGAATGACCCGATCATATTCTCCAAAGATGTAGGTAGGGGTTCTAATTTTATAAGTATATGATTTGTCATGATGCCTATAATATTAAGTATGAAATATAAATCCTTGAAAGATGAATTTTCTTATTCAAAGACCCACGTCAAAAAGAATAGAATTGAATTGATAGGAACCATAGAAAATTGAATTGGACAATAAAATCAAAGAAATTAATAAAGAAATTCTTAGTATTATTCAAATATTGAGGTTTATCTTAGAAAGTTTCAGAAAAATAAAAAGAAAAGAAAATACAAGGTTTAATAATAACTTTTAAAATGATTGTGAAACAATACCTACCATATTTTTTATCTATAAGATATTGTTATTCATATTATTATATTACATGATGTTGACAAATTCATTAAATCACTCTTTTTTTTTTTTTTTTTTTTTGTAAATTTAAATTTAAAGTTTGATTAAAACATTTTGCTATTATATATATTTCTTCTTGTCTCTAATCGGATATCACAAATGGATTGACCTCTTGTCAACATTCGTAGTCGGATTTCAAGAATGGAGTATTTTTTAATATGGTAGTCAAATTCACCAACATTTATAATAATATTTAAATCCTTAATTAAATTAATTTCCTAAATAAAAATGTGATAGCTTTCAAGCTCGGGTCAATTGGGAGACAAGACAAACTCCACTCCTTTATGAATTATTTAATAATATTTATATAGTTATTTAATTTTTAAAACAAATAGGTATTTATATATAGTTAACCCTTGCAAATATATGTCCTCAGTCCTCACTAACGCTAGGAAATGTCCGGAACCGCCTGCGGCAGTGCCGGAGCATCGCCGGATCTTCCATGGATGCTCCGACTTTCGTTCACCATCACAAACACCATCATCGATGCTTGTCTCCGCCGTGACGGCACCGTCAACCGCCGTCTCTTCAGCTTCGTGGATCTCAAAGTTCCCTCCGCTGGGAACCGGCGAACGGCGTCACCACATCCGACACCACAGTCGACCCCTCCCGGAACCTCTGGTTCCGCCTCTTCCTCCCTACGGAATCCGCCAACGCAGGCGAGAATGTTCCCGTCGTCGTCTACTTCCACGGCGGCGGGTTCGTCTTCCTCACGGCAGATTCCAAGCCCTTCGACGACTTCTGCCGGCGACTCTCCCGCGATCTCCCAGCCGCCGTCGTCTCCGTCAACTACCGCCTAGCGCCGGAGCACCGCTGCCCCTCCCAGTACGACGACGGCTTCGACGTCCTCAAATTCATCGATGAGAATCCTCCGCCGAACTCCGATCTATCCCGCTGCTTCATCGCCGGCGACAGCGCCGGCGGAAACATCGCCCACCACGTGGCGGCCAGAGCCAGCAAGTTCAAATTCCGAAACCTGAAAATCCGGGGGCTGATACCGATACAGCCGTATTTCGGGGGAGAAGAGAGGACAGCATCCGAAATCCAAGTCGTCGGAGCTCCGATAGTGTCGGTAGAGCGCGCAGACTGGTGTTGGAAGGCGTTTCTGCCGGAGGGGTCGGACCGAGATCATCCGGCGGCCAATCTATTTGGACCGAAATCCGGCGATATGTCGGGGTTGAAAATCCCGAAATGCTTGGTGTTCATCGGAGGATTTGATCCGTTGAAAGATTGGCAGAAGAAGTACTGTGAAGGAATGAAGAAAAATGGGAAAAATTGAAGATGATTGAATATCCAAAAGCTTATTCAATTCCTCTATATGTTCTCAAGAACTGCCTGAATCACGTTTGTTTATCAATGAGTTCAGAAATTTCATTTATTTTGGATAATTTGAAGATGATCCATTTTGCTTGGATTTAGCTTCAACAGGTTTTTAAATAAAATTTTTTTTTTTTCACAAATTTTAAAATTAAGGGTTAGGAAGCATCTAGCCTCATCCAGTGGTCCAAGTTCACAATTGAGTTTGATATTTTTTGTGAGAATTAAGTACTTTGTTACAGTATAGTAAAGTATTTGAATCATTAAATTCGAACTTGAGACCCCTCTCGGGTTGTCCTGAATTTTTTAAGTTTTGAACATTATAGATTGCCCTAGATATGCAAAATAATTAAATAATAATAATAAAAAAAATTTAGAATATTTTAAAATTATGGGACATTGGAATTCCAATATTGACTCTATTGTGGAATCTTGAGTCAGCTTTAGAAACAAATTATGAAGGGTTAGTATATTTCCACGATTCCCAATAATCATTGCCCAAGCTCCTTTTTTTCTTAGAAGCACATTAGTTTTAGAGATATTAGTGTTTTATATTCGTATGTGTATAAGAGTGTTTTGGCAATTATGATTATGGTTTTTTTTAAGATCAAATTAATTAATTATTTTGGATCTCAACAAGACTAATTAATTGATTAGGACCAAGTAGACTCGCTTTAAAGTGACTCAAGCTCGCTCTATAACGCCTAACTCACATATAACATTCATCATTTAAAATATGCGATATAAAGGACAAGCAGAGTTTTTATAACAAATATTGGGAATTCGATTTTCACTTTAGAAAATTCGGATTTGGGAGGTTATGAAACCTGAGAGATATCAAATATATGTCTAAATCCAAGTATTATGAGTCTTGTTACTATTTTGATTTGAAATTATTTTATTATAAAAAGATTTGTTCTCCAAGTCTTAATAGTAGTTTCTTTATTTAATTTAAAAAGTTTGTTTTTCTGATCAAAGTAAAAGTTACTATTTCCTGCATTTTGTTTTTATTTCAATTAAAAGTTTTTTTCTAAAGCTCAAAAGTAAAGAGCTTTCTTTATTCGATTTAAAAAGTAATGGCGACATATATACCCACTTAACGGGAATTTTTGAATAATCACCAAGTTTAATAATATTTTTGTATTTCTCTTAAGAATATTCTATTCTCTTATCTCGAAATGCGATTCATTCGAAATGACGAAGCCATGGGCTGCTTTTATCCCTTAGGTGGATTCCTATAAGGACGCAAGAAATATTTAACTCTCATACAATTTCAACTTGTCCCATCATTTTTTTTTGTTTAACTTTCCATAACTCATTTTTCAACCTCGATACAAAACTTTACAAATCTAGCTTCATACTTTAAAACCCTTTCCAAACACTTTGTTTAACCTAGAAACCAGAAATATCATCTTCCCAAACCTGTATGAACTCCCAAATCTCGTACACAACCTCTAAATTACCTTAAAAAAAAACCCGAAACTCCGCAAACTAAATTTCAAAACAAGACGCTGCAGATCAAATTAAACCCAAACATTTCCAAACCTAAAACCCTTCATTCTAAACCTTAATTTGATCATAAATAAACATCAAATAAGCCTTATAACATTTGGAACTAGACTTATCTCTTACTTTGTAAAGTTACATCTTATACTCTTAAACTATCACAAACCCATCCCTAACTTACTCAAACATTTAAATCATCCATCACAATTTCCTCACATTAAGGCCATATAGGAAAGGAAGGCATTCGGTTCAAGCTCTGCGAGTAACAACTTACTATATTATAAATCCAGTCGGCTTAACAATAAAAAGTGACTCAAGCTTAAGATCACACGTTCATAGTTATTTAAGCCCATAGTTACGTGCTCCGGGAGAAAAACTATCAAGTATAAGATCTCTTGGTCTTTAAGATTAATTAGCATCTTATCTTCATTATTTAATTAATTTATTTTGTTGTGTAAATTTAATTAACGAAGCTTAGTATAATTTTGTACGTATACCATATAACCAAAAATTCATAAGAAAAGACATTTAGTTAATTTTCAAGAGAGTTTGCAAGTTAAGTTGGAACTTGGAAGTCAAATCCGAATTAAGGTTGCAAAAATGCATAATAACAATTTCCTGTGCATAAGTATAAGTGATTTTATTTTCTTAGTAATAAACGTAAATTGAAAGGGTTTTCCAAAACCATTATAGCTATTAGTATAAGCAACAAGATGTTTAATATCGATCCGAATTGACATATAATTTATCAATGAATATTTGGGAAGTGAATTCATCATTATTATCAAGATTATTGGCTTGATTGGATAATTTGGAGTACTTTTACGACACACTTTAGATCTAAGAATTGTAGCCTACATATTCTACCATAATAAGAATATCAACATGTAGTCTTCAATTATCAAATATATGCTCAGAAACTGATTAATTACGCTTATTAACCCGTACATCAAGCTTTCATCTTTTTTACATTTTGTGCCGATTAGATTTTATATTTTTATCTACGACATTACCAATCAATAAAATTATTTTTCTTAAAAAAAAAAAACTCTTTTATTATGACCTGATCATATCACACCCATAAAATGCTCTGAACAAACTCTCTTTCATTGTGCTTGAATTACTCTCAACATTTATCAAATCATTGCAATTATTAAGATTAGGATATACTATGTTTATACCAATTCCCTAGACTAAAAATTGATTTAATACGAGAGTAAACGAATTATCACATCGTTAGGAATTTTTTTATTTACTAAAAAGGAATTTTAAAACTATAAAAGGCGAAAATTTTAAGATATATACCTAAAGATAAAGATAGAAAAAAAAAAAATTTGAGGCTCAAAGAAAGGTAGAAGGAATCCATACCCACTACCCTACCAAAAGAAAAAAAAGACAAAAAGACAAAAACTTACCTAAGATTACAACAGGATTGAAATTATTTTGAGTATGGGGATTTTAATGAAACCAGCCCTCTCAAAAAAATAAAAAATAAAAAATAAAGAAGAAGAAGACAACTTATCTAAGATTTTGGATTCTAATGAACATTGGCCCCACAAAAAAAGGACTAAAAAACACATCTTTATCTAAGTGATTTTGAGTGACTTTGCATTTAAGTAATTTTAATGGAAGGATGTGGTTTAGTGGCACATGCGCATTGCGCCTCAGACCGCAAACCCGTAACGTAGCTCCCAAACGTCCGTCTTACGTATGATGGGCTGACACAAAGCAGTTTCTACCACAGCCGAGATCCTACCTACAAGCAGTTATTACCTGTTCAGCCCGTAATCAAAAATCCATCACAAGCAGCGATCGTTCGATATAAAGCACCTAAAAGACTCGCAGCTGAAGGGAAAAGTGTCCAGCCCCATGATCCACGCCCCACGTGACAGAAAGTTAGCGATTCTTCTACGACACAACTTTTCCATTATCCTCAACAAATGGTCCACGATAAGCGAAAACGTAAACTCCTCACCTAACTGAGCAGACATCGTATCACCATCCAATGTTTAGAAAAGTAACCACTATTTCCCCTTATAAATGCCGATCCATTCTACCACAAAAAGGTATGCATTGAACTCGCGCCCAAGGCAGTTGATCCTCTTCTTTCCTTTGAAGAAAGAACCGACTTAGGAATCGGAGAGGCAGCCGGTACTCCCCTACTGGGTCACCTTGTTTATGTTGTTGCAGATAACGTATCGCAGATCGATTCCAATCTGAACTGACTATAGCCCGCTCCGCCTAATACCGATAGAAAAGCACCATCGCTTGACGGTCGTTTGTGGGAACGACTGCTCTTTACAAATAAAATCGACTCTCATGATTGATGGTATCGACTAAACATGAGTAGAGTCACGCCAACCTCTTAGGATGCAAGACCAAGTAGGCGTACCTAGATAACAACCACCAAGAGACTTTCGAAACTCTATAAAGCAATATCGAATGAGATGGAGGCATCTTCTCCCGTCTCACCAACCAGCATCGAGAGACCCAGCGAAACTCACCTGCATGCGATATAACGCTCGTAGGAAGAACAACAACACCATGACGTTCGAGACGCTGGGACGTGAGACTTATAACTACCAAAACCAAGCCGGCACGATCCCTGGCAGAACCTCCGAGAGGATCGCAATGAGGGGATGCCTGGTAGGAACAACGGAGGCAATGGACCAATCCTTTATTTGAAGGAGATAGGGGAACAATCGTGGGAGCAATGGTTCCGAGACATCCAACAAGAGGAGAACAAAGAGATGTCCTACGAAGGAAACCGGTAAAAGGACGAGCCCACTTCCATGGATGCTTTGGTACAAAGAAACAATCCCCGTCACGGCCGGATACTACACTTCCCCTCTCCCAAATGGGGTTCATAATGTCGCAGATCGAACGGCTGCTCGACGAACTTAAAGATCCCATAGACACCTCAATATTTACAAGAATCAGATGAGATACACCTGACACGTGACCCCCGTGAGATGCGTAGCTCGCTATCACGCTAAAAGGTCCGGCTGTCTAGTTCAACAGACTCCTACCATCGTCAGTCTCATCCTTCAGAGAGCCATCCATCTGTTCGTCTCCCAGTTCATCGGAGCTCGGACGTACAGGAAGCCGAGCTATCACTTGCTAACCATAAAGTAGAGCTCATAGGAGAACCTGAGGTCCTACATCCAGAGGTTTAACGTGGAGTCATTAAAGGTAGACATCCCAAATGAGAAGTTTGCCATCACCGCTTTCATCGCTGGGTTAGGCGTGCAGTCGAAAAACCTGATGTTTCCTATCTTAAAGAACCCTCAGGCAAGCATGGTCGAGGTGCTCGCTAAAGCAAAGAAATACATCAACGGCGAGGAAACCTTTCTATCTAAGCGGGAAAGCTTTTCCGCGCAAAAGAAGAAAAGCAAGGGCAAGGAAAAGTGAGAACGAAGCCCCAAGAGACGAGGAAATAGGGATAGATCCCCACGAAGGGACAGAGAGAATAGAGAACGGTCTCCAAAGAGAGACGGCAGGCAACATCGTGATCGCTAATACTTTGTACCGAGTCATAGTGAATGATATCCACTCCCAAAGAATTCACCCTTGACAACCCTGTGATCACAGTCCCATGCGAGGTGCAACACGAAAAGCTCTATGCCATCTCGTATGAAGACAACCCAATAAAAGAGACTCAACCAAGCATTGTGAATCTATAGGGATCTATGGATAATTAAACAAATGATTGCATCCAACTGAGGAAGGAAATTGAATACCTGATCCGATGTGGACATCTTCGCCGCTTCGTGGGCTCTCGTATATCGACCGCACCACCCCCATGTCGCGCCTAGCCTAAGTCACACTAGCAACCCTTGGGAGAAATCCATGTGATCTCCGAGGGATTTGCAGGGAGAGGAGAATCCAGCTCGGCCCGAAAGGCTCATCTACGCAGCATCAGATCAGGGGAGACACTAGAAATACAAAGCAAAGATCCAAACTCTACCGGATACTACCATAACCTTCGGACTCGACTTGAAGATCGGCTAACATCCTCATGACGATCCATTGGTAATAAGGGCCATCATAGCCAACAAAACAATACACAGGGTCCTGGTCGACAACGGAAGCTCAGCCGACATCATCTTCGCATCAACTGATAAATGGGTGACTAAGGGAAAATCTAGAACCTACACCCACCTCCGGGATTCTGAGAAAGAGTGCTACCCCTGGGGTCAATACAACTAGTGCTCACTGGGAGATCCCCGCAAGCCGTGCCACAATGGCTGTGAAGGTTCCTCACAGTAGATGCCCCATTAGCTTATAACGACTATCATGCATCTCCTCACGCCATGCGCCATCCCTTCCGCCATCATGGTTATTATCAAATTCCCACGCAATGGGGTAGGAATGGTTCTAGGAATCAGCGCGTAGCTCGGGAGTGCTACTTGGCATCGATGAAACAAAAAGCGGTTGGCAGCATCTACATGGACGAGTTCGACATGAGAGGTGAGGTAAGCATCCGACCTACGCCCTTAGAAGAACTAGAACCAATACAGCTTGATGACAAACCATAACATCTTGTTTACATCAGATCTAAATTGGCCAAAGACGCCAGGGACCTCCTTATCGACTTCTAAAATGTAATATAGAAGTATTCACGGAAGGAGGATACGGGGGAATCGCAAGATCACACACAAGCTGAACATCAGCCCCTCTTTCAAACCCGTCAAACAAAAAAGAAGAAGTTTCGCCCTAGAAATGCAGAAGGCGATCAATGAAGAGGTGAACAAACTCCTCCAAGCCAAAGTTATTCGAGAAGTAGAATACCCTGACTGGTTGGCAAATGTATTCTTCGTCAAAAAGGCAAACGGCAAATGGCGACTATGTATTGACTTCACCGATGTCAACCGAGCCTGTCCAAAAGATAGCTTTCCCCTACCTCGGATTGACCTTATAGTGGACGCCACGGCTGGCCACGAGCTTCTCAGCTTCATGGACGCTTTCTCGGGATATAACCAGATCAGAATGGACCCTAGTGAC
Organism: Tetrastigma voinierianum; assembly: GCA_016808115.1. Classification (NCBI taxonomy): domain Eukaryota; kingdom Viridiplantae; phylum Streptophyta; class Magnoliopsida; order Vitales; family Vitaceae; genus Tetrastigma; species Tetrastigma voinierianum. The sequence goes on from JAEQBH010003604.1 coordinate 567,762, forward strand.
CAAGAGAAGACCTCATTTGTGACTGGGCAAGGTACTTACTGTTACCAGGTGATGCCTTTCGGGTTGAAGAACGCTGGGGCCACCTATCAGAGGCTGGTGAACAAAATATTTTTACATATTGAGCATCCATGGAGGTATATATAGATGACATACTGGTGAAGTTCGTTAAGGCCGAGCTCCACGTAGCCCACCTAGTCGAATGCTCAGTCCCGAAAAACTATAACATGAAGTCAAACCTGCAATCCAAGTGTGCTCTCGAGTCTTAGCCTCTGAAAAGTTCTCGTCACAGCCACAGTCGAGGAATAGAGGCAAATCCAGATAAGATAAAAGCCGTGCTCGACATGCAACTGCCTTTGAACACTAAAGAAATTCAACGTTTGACTGAGACACCATTTAAGTCATTTGTATCTAGATCCACGACAAGCAATGCATTCTTTCTGTGTTCTCAAAAGGCCTTCCACTGGGACTCCCAATGTGAAGAGGTGTTCTCGGCGCTAAAAACTTACATGAGCTCTCCTCCCATCCTGGTAAGCCCTTCAGAGGGAGAACTCCTTACCCTTTATCTGGCTGTTTCAGATTTCTCAACTAGCGCCGCCTTGGTCAGAGAGTGAGATAGAATACAACAACCGATCTATTACTGTAGTCGAGCTCTGAGAGGAGCAGAGGAAAGGTATCCAAAGATGGAGAAACTAATCCTAGTGTTGGTGACCACTGCCAGGAGGCTTCGACCATATTTCCAGGCTCACACTATTGAAATCCCAATGGAACACCCAATGAAACAAGTAATGCATAAGCAGACCCGAAGACTGGAGCAAACGCCATAGCCTAAGCGAAGTTCAACATCGACATACGCGATGTACGGGTCAAAGGGGCGTTTTCGCAGATTTCATCATTGAATTCACCCCATCAAATACCACGGGCTCCACCGAAACTACTCAATTGGCGCCCAACTTACCCATCTGGAGGTTGTCCGTAGATGGGGCCGCCAATTCCCAAGGAAGAGGTGCGGGTCTAATTCTGACCTCCCCGGACGGGATTGACGTGAAATACGCACTCAGATTCGAATTTCAAGCCTCCAATAATGAGGTGTCGAGCACGGTCACAGTCAAGTTAATCTACTCCATTCCATGGAGGCCGATCAACCTGAGGTATGTAGTGACTCTAGTTGGTGGTGAAATGTATAGAGGACTCCTGACGTGGCTGGGTGAAAAAATGATCCTTTACTCAAAAAGGTGCGAACCGTTTAAAAGTTCATACTGCCCGCGTCGTGCATGTCCCAAGGGCGAGAATTCATGCGTGCATGCCTCGGGCAAAGTTAGCAACAAAGATTGGCAGAGGATCTAGATAGATCGGTACGGCCGAGCACCTCCCGTAACCCTGAACGCGCACAATGAAGAAGTGTCCCCGGTAATGTCCGAGCCGAGCTGGATGGACCCCATATGGGATTACTTGGTGGACGGAATATTGCCAAGTGATCCAAAGGAGGCATCCAAGCTCAGAACGAGGTCGGCTAGATTCACCATTCATCGGGGGACCCTTTATAAACGAGGCTTCTCTACACTCATCCTTAAGTGCGTAGGAAAGGAAGACACCAATTACGTGCTCAGAGAGGTGCATGAAGGCATCTGTGGTAACTATATCGGAGCTAGGACCTTGGCAACAAAGACCCTGAGACAGGGATATCATTGGCTCACAACGCCAAAGATGCTACGAGTCATTAGAAAATGCAAGATTTGTTAGAGCATGCCTGTGATCTTTCACCCTCCGAGCCGCTTGACCTTAATCACAAGTCCTCGGGCTCTTTCAACAGCTGGGGACTAGACATATCGGGGCCCCCACCATTGAAAGGGCCAACTTTATTGTTGTTGTAGAGTGATTACTTCACGGGCCGAGGCTCTGAGCCATTAGCAACAATCACCGAAAGCAAAAGGTGCGTAACTTTG